>CM076570.1:1403601016-1403825648 GCA_034641835.2 Pinus albicaulis
AAGCATGTAATCCAAATAAAAAAAACACCAATCAATGAAATATTTAAGATTTGATCCCATTGTTCATACGAATCCAATTCTTATCAACCCAAACGACATAACGAAGTCCACAAGCTGCTCATAACAATTGGTTCATCCTTCCAAGCAGCTGTGGCTAGGCTGTGAGGTTGTCTACTGTACATAGTCATATGTTATAAGACTTAACCCACACGGTGATGTTGCCGTAGAGATTCCACGTCATGGCATTGCGTTCACAATTTGCAACTGAAATTATTATCTGCGTTAAGTCGTGGTGTCAATGCTCACCATCGGTTAACAATCTCTATTGCACGAGTTCCCAATTCACAACCCGTAGCCTGGGTTGTTGCCTCTGCCAGCATTGTTGCAGTCTCCACAGTGCATATGTGATTGTGGTGTTGCCTACACCAAATGCATTAAGGCCTAACACAACCTCCACATGCGTACAGGCCTGGGATGTTGCCTCCATAGCGCATTTCAAATCCACAAACCTGTGCTCTTGCTTCACACATGGTGCTCACCTGTTGTGATTACCTGCGATATCTCTTGGAACGAATATCCCATGCCTATTTACCATGTTGTTGGTGGTGTCTATGCCTACATATTCTGCACCTCAACGCTAATGACATGCCACTATGCAATACTGGAAAGTTGAACTACATACGCTAAAACATGAACCCATGAACACGGTGACAGCATACGCATCTGAATAGCGTTGCATAGCTATATAGTTTTGTTAATAAAGCCCGAAAAATCCAAAGCTTCCAACGTTTTAACGTATTGCATGTGTGTCTTTGCCTGCATCCACACCCAGGCCACACTCCACTACAGTTCTTTAAAACTATGCATGACCTCTCCACAATGAAAATCATCTCCCTGCAATCATACACTCATATACAACAGAAATATATAAATTCCATACTCAACGTGCCACAAGATATTTTAATCAAACGTAGGAGAGACTCATCCTCCAACTCATCTCCTTTTCTCTGATACCAAAATGCTTCCAGGATACTGGGTTAAATAGATCCTAGGATATATTACTCATGTGCTACCTTCAAAATTAAAATTCTTCATTAAAATCACAAATATGTTCAGCTCAAAAACACATATGAAGGAAAGAGAGCCATATAAATAAAACAATGATATAAAAACATAAAAAAAATCTATGGCCAAACATTACAATGGGCGGCCTCTTGGCTCTCGGCCCTTCAAACCATTTCCCTTACCCTCTTTATATTCCTCACTTCCTCACTTATTTTTTTTCACAATCTCAAAAGCTACATATTTATACATAAATATGAATTTGTTCCACTCCATAATTTCCTCCACAGAAATCTCAACTTAAAATCTAATTTAGATTTATTTTATTTTGGACTCAACTAAGTCCCATTTATGGAATTCCTAATCCCTAGATTATCTACCTAATTCAACTCCATTCATATCATTAATTATTTAAGGAATATTTACAATAATCCACACATTTATATTTTCTCTCCTAATTTATTAAAAATGAGCAAATTAATGAATGAAATAATTAAAAATCATCACCCCCCTAATTACATAATTGAATAATGAAAATTTAGCTTTCATGCTCCTGCATCAGAAGTGGTAAATTAGGAATAGCATGTTACTATGTTTAAGGATAGATTGATAAGTAACCCTAAATAATACTCACAAAGATGGGGTTTATGGTTGATAGGTTAAGATGTACTGTGTAATACCTTTTTAATAAGCTAACATGAGAAATCTGTGCGTTTTTTATTTCTTTTCACTAATAAAGAACAATAAATGAGCAATCTATGCATTTTATTTTTTAAGCTGATAAAGGAGTTTAGTAAAATATTTATTAATGTTATTTTGAAAAAAGAGATACATTTAGGAACTCCTTGAAATAGCCTAACAAATTCTAACTAACTTCCAGAAAGTTATGGTAGTTGTCTCTTTTCTTTCCTGAAAGGTTTTTAGTCTTTGTTCTCTGGGGGGAAAGGAAGGGGGATAAAATTGAAAGGTCATGGAAGAGAAAGCTACACCTTCACAAGACGTTGTATCAGTTGGAAGGACACTTCTCACAGAGTATTTTTGAGTTGGATTGGATCTAGTGGAACGTCTATTACAAACAAGAGTCCAGAAGTATGAGACTAAGGAAACCTTTCTAGAGGAGTATCTGAATGAGTCCATCTAAATAAAATAAGTAATTATTTTTTGTGAACAAATTTGAAATCAATTCATAAGTAGTAAATTAAGAGTAACGTGTCACTATGTTTAAGGAAAATTTTCTAAGGAACCCTAAATAGTACCCACATATATTGGGTTTACGAGTAACATGTTAAGATGTAATGTGTAATCCCTTTAAATAAACTCACATGATCAATATCTACATTTGTATTTCTTTTAAATGATAAAGAATCGTTCAATGACAAATCTATCCATTTTATTTTATAAGATGATAAAGGAATAGTACAAGATGTATTATGTATATTCTATGGTAAAATAATAAAGGAACGGTCGAAGATATGTAATCCATGTTTCTTCTCAACTGGGTAGATCAGATAATAGGTGATGTATGTTGTATAGATTTTTTCTATTAAAAGAATAGTGATCCTAGGAGAGTTTTCCTTATTTTTAGACAGTTACAGAAGTCAATGTACTTAACTGTGACTCCCTAAGGGCCAGTACTTGAAACATTCTTTACAATATGACCAAACCTGTAGGGTCCAACTAACAGAAGAAAACTTTTCCAAATGGGAATTTTTTCAAAAACAATGATTGGAATAGCTTATCATGTGCGAAAAGACCAAGAGTTCAAGCTAAAGTCCCACTATAACCAAGGGCTTTTGTAGGAACAATTTACTGACTAGTCGAGATAGTATAACACTGGATGGGTAGTGGGTCAAGCTCCCAGTGTCAATAATTGAAGCGTTTTCGGGTGATTAATTCCAAACGAAAAATAAAAAGTAAGAAGGAGATTTACAATTACGACTGGAATTGCAATAGCACAAAAAGTTATAATTGATAATTAAAACGTGAGAAACCAAAATCCCATTTGTTGATAGTAACTATTGAAAACATAAGGCCATGAAGGACTTAACAGAATAGTCATCATAATTAGAGAAAAATTCTATGTATAACATATAAAATCACATTTATTTGGAAAAGGAAAATAGATAAGTCACTAAGAGCCAAAAACTGCTTGGAACATAACTATACAAGTTTGTAAGCCTTCAATTCAGGCCATAAGGTCAAAAATTACTTGAAAAGAAATTCAATGTTTAGAAAAAACATAAGCTCCTTTATCCTATTCAATAATACACATAGAATTATGCAATTACTTCATCATTCTAACTTAGATTTTAAAGCCTTGTCTACGAAAAGAGGAAAAACTATCGACTGTCCTCAAAAAAATATTTAAGAACTAATATTGGACCTCGAGAATTAAAAGAGGATGTTGTTGTGAGCACGATGGGGCATGAGAAACAAGAACAAAGAAAGCTCGTGAATATTACCATTTAACCTGAGTAAAAATAAATAAAAAATTATAGAAAATTAGGAAAGTATTTAACACAAAGCCATAATTATTTAACCTAAAACAAAAAATAAATTATGGGCTTGGCTTACCTGGTCCTTAAGGCCATTTCAATGAAAAAGTTATCTTGTGCGCACACATGTGGTGCAATTGAATCATATAAAACATAATTAGCATATTCTAACAATAAAAAGGAAAAAATACACTATAAGCATAAGGCTTTACATATTGCCATGAAGCTTAATGAAAATCTCGAACCATAGTTACACGATCCCAAAACATCGCAGAAAATTATGGAGGAAAACAAGCAAGAATGATAGAGAGACATACACCTCAAGGAAAGGTATCATGAAACACTATTTCAACTGATAAAATTGCCGTGGACAAGAAACCCTAACCTGGAGGGTGTTGCAGATAAAATCCTTAGGCTGAGAACCGAATAAAATGAACGAAAAAGTTGGGAGGGACGGGGTAGTTTCCCTAACCGTCCTGAGCAAGCCATCCACTGTCCGATCAGGCGGTGAAATCACACAGCTCGATGGAGCATAGATGTCCTGAGACACAACTGGATGGCCTATTCAAGAAGCATCCAGTGAACTTTAGGTAGGAAATGTAATTCAATAAGGGTTCAACATATAACAATGTTCACATACCATATACAACATGGATCACAAAACCTTAAACAATGACCATATTATGTATATGTAAAATTTTAGAAACATAGACTACATGGAAATGTGAATTGTGCTATTGAGAATGTTGATATCAATGTGTTTTCAATTACCTAAAGTCATTTATGTCACCTAGATAAATATTATGTTTAAATAGGTAAGTTCTTGTGATAACGAATAACTGTGATGTATTTCTACATGCTATAATTTTGTATCAAAGAAGAGGTAATGGCACTAGGCCAATTTGGGAAAGTGATGTAATAACAAAACTATTAATGTGCATAGAATCAAAATGAGAAGATGATATGGAAGAATGACACTACCAAGGCCCCCTCACACCCAAGAAAATCCATAAATGTGGATTCAGGTGAAACACAACCCTCACGACACTTATGCATTATTTCTAGAAATGGTGCAACAACTACGAGCCAAGATGACAAAATTACGAGCCAAAAATGAAGGATTAAGGCATGATCATGAATGAATATTGAAGATTTTGTCTAATAGGAAGAATCAGATAATTTCGAAGCCCAACCCAAAATATGGAAACAGGGTTGAGACACAGCGGTTTGGGGAAGCTTTCCCGGAGGATGAAGGGGAAAGAATGAACCATGAAGAGGAATATGAAAATTTCTCAGGTGGAAGAGGATAAAATATAGAAGAGGTTGAGCTATAGGGTGAATTTAAGAAAATTAAACCTCCAATGTTTTAAGGAGAAGCAGAGGAGGAAACAGAGTCCTCGTTAATTAATATGAATATGGTTAGCAATTTACCAATTACAGGGGAAGGAACCCTGTGGTGGGAGGAGATAAAAATAGTACGAAGTATTCATGAACATGAGCTAACCTAGGAAAATTTTCAGAAGCATTTTAAGGAAAAATATCTCACATAACATTTTTATGAAGAAAAATCTGAGTTTCACTATTTAATATTGGGGTAGCAAACAATGGATGAATTTGTAGCTAAATTCACATATCTCTTAACGTATGTGCCCTAAATTTGAGTGGAAAAATATAAGGTACAATGGTTTGTTTGTTAATATCATACTATTTTATATGAAAGAAAGGTTGGAGTGTGATAATCCAAGGACCATGGATGAAGCTGTCCGAAAAGCCCGAATTTTCTATCATGAGATGAAGAAGAAAGGAGAAGGGTGTAAGCTCTAGCCCAATCGAAAGGAAAAAACAAATCGAAACAAAAATAATGCTAGACCATCAAAAAATCAAGACTACACATAAAAAACAATTCAATCTATATGGAGGACAAAATCAAGTAAATCCTAAGGTATCAACTGAGACCCGACAAGCTAAAGCATCTAGGAAACCACAAGTTGGTTAGTTCCAGAAACTACCATTTTAGTGTTGGGGTTGCAGGGAGACTCATTATTAGAAGAGTTATCCCCATCGTTCTCGAGCTGAACCATATGCAAACATTCAAGAAGCCTCTATGGTAGGGCAAGTAGCAAGAAGCATAGCACGAATTAACGCTGCTTGGAAGATCATCAGGAGCAATATAAACTTTGATTGGTGGAATTTGAAGGTACCTTGGATAACCATCCTATTTCCATTTTAGTAGACCTAGGTGTAATTTTAAGTTATATCAGTGCAAAAATAGTTGAGTTTTGTCATTTGAAAAGGGCTAATTTTAAGAAATAATGGTTAGCTCAGCTCACCACCAAAGCAAAAAGGAGAGTGAGAGATAACATTGAAGACTGACCTATTGAGATAGGAGGGAAACATATCAGGTTAAATATGAATATATTACTCTTAGGGTCCTATGACATACTAATAGGAATAGATAGGTTCAAGGAACATTGGTCCTTAGTGGATTGCAAGAAAAAAACCATTATTTTTCTAAGAGATGAAAGTGTAAGGCAGAAAATCCAATGGATCCGAAGGGCGATCAAACTGCGACCCATTACTACTAATCAGTTACATAAATGAATTCGTAAGGGTTGTCAGATATATGATGTACACGTATGATTCACTAACTCTAAGGATAAGACAACCACCTTGGGAGAAATAACAGTGGTGCAGGAATTTTTGGATGTCTTTCGAGATAATATTCTAGCGATACCACCAAAAATGGGAATTGACTTTACCATAGAGCTAATACCTATTGCAACTATTGTGTCTAAGGCCCCTTACCGAATGAGAACACCTGACTTAGATGAAATTAAAATTCAGCTTGAGGAGTTGTTCGACAAATGTTATATCCACCCAAGTGTGTCGCCTTGAGGGGCTTTGCTATTATTTGTAAGGGAAAAAGTATGGCACCTTGTAGTTATTCATGGATTATGGGTAACTAAACAAGTTAACAATAAACAATAAGTGTATACTACCAAGAATCTATTACTTGTTTGACAAAGTGAATGGTTCAACAATCTTTTCTGAAATAGGCTTAAGGTCGGGTTATCACCAAAATAGAATTAAAGATCAAGACATTTGTTAGACAACATTCAGGACTCGATGTAGTCATTATGAGTTTGTAGTCTTCCCATTCGTGCTTTCTAGTTCCCCAACGAATTTTATGATCTTCATGAATGATATTTTGCATCCCTATTTGGACAAGTTTATTTTTATTTCTATTGGTGATATACTTATATATTCAGAAAATATGGAGGAACATAAGGAGCACCTCAGGGTGGTATTACATAATATAAGGAAAAACCAATTGTATGCTAAGTTTAGCAAGCACTAGCACATTTGCCCAATTTTCGATAGCCAAAATGTCACTCTTTCGACACATATGCATCCCAAGGGCGACACTTTGAGGTTGGGAAAATTTTCATTTCCTATCCCGTCGCAATTCTGACACTTCTAATAATTGTCTATAGAGAGACACTAGACATGACACGTGCCTTCATTTATTCAATATTATAATGACACTATTTATTGTCACTATTCTGATGCTTTTTGGGTAGTGACGCTATTCTGACGTTTTCTAGGTAGTGTCTCAAAGGAAACAATTTTTGAGTAGTGTTGCTATTCTGACATTTTTAAGGTAGTTTCACAAGAGCAACAATTTTAAGGTAGTGTCGCAAGAGCGACAATTTTTTAGTAGTGTCACTATTCCAACGTTTTTAAGGTGGTGTCACAAGAGCGACAATTGTAAGGTAGTGTCATAAGAGTGAATATTTTTTAGTAGTGTCTCTATTCCAACATTTTTAAGGTAGTGTCACTATTCCAATGCTTCATAGTGTGGCTATTCTGACGCTTGAAGCAGGTAGGCCAAAAAAACAATTCTTAAATTTGGTTTAGCTTTGTGAAAGATGCTTGCTCCCTGCCCTGGCTAGGGTAGGGTGGAACTAATTAGCCACGAAATGTTGGTAAATCAAAGTGGTGGTTCTAGGACGTCCTTCCGACAATCAAAAGTTAGGTTAGCAATAAAAAGCATTATAACCCCTTGCCAGTTTTTCAAACAGGCGGACCTGTAAAAAAGAAGGGCAATGAACCCTTTCCTGCCTTATCGATTTGCATGTTCTATATAGGCTAAAGAACTTATGTGGGATTCTCCCCTTGTAGGAATTTTAGGACCTACTTAAAAATAATATTAATTTCAATACTACAAGGTGTCTACCCCCCCCATTCTACATTTACGTATTATGAATGAAGAAGGTCCTAAAGGAGAGGTTCAAAATAAAAATTCTAAAGATGATGTGTTTTTAAAAGAAATTGAAAGTTACATGCTTACATGAATGGCTCGAAGGGGTTTTCCAGATATCAATAAAGGGTTTATCAAGTCTAAAAAACTCAACAATTTTGACGAGAATGATGGATTCTAGACTAAGACAGAATGGATGTTAGACACATACAGTGTCAATATGTTAGCTCGGATGTGCCATGAAGATGTGGATGCTACTAGGACAACTAGTAATCACTTGATTGACGTTATTGAAGTGCCTGGAATTGACGTTGTGAGGAAGGATCTTCTAGATGAGCTACGAGTTGTGATATCTTTTGATGGGCCATACGTGAACTACATGCATCTGGCCATTCTATATGACACAATGACATATCGCGGTCATTCAATCGCTATTACTCCACATGGTATCAATCGTAATGACACAGGAACAATGATGAGATGTTCATTTGAGGATACTGTGGATACCCTTTTGGATGATGCTACATTCATTGAAGAAGACCATCTCAGCAGTGTTACAAAAAATATCATAATTGGCCAATTGGCTCCTATTGTTACCGGTAATTCTACCTTATATTTGCATGACAATATGCTGCAATAGGCAATTTCACTCTAGCTACCTAGCTATATGGAAGGTTTAGACTTTGGCATGTCACCAACTCAGTCTCCTATTACAGGGACACCATAACATGATGTCATGATGTCACCATATTATTTTCTCAGTCCCAACCTACTACTGCTCATATGTTATCTAAAATAATCAAGTTGAAATTTAGAACCTAACTACTGCAAATCTAGTATGCAAAATCCAATTCCTGGCATGAGGCATATGATGAAGCCATTGGCTAGTTTACATGTTGGTAGTGTATGTAATGTTGATCTATTACTTTTTCTTTTGGTTAGAAACTGGGAACTTCACCACAACATCATACCAATATGTAAAATATGAATTAATTGTTGTGAGACAACTAACATCTAGGATATTTGTTTCTATATCATAATTTTCCATCAACATATAATTTTTATTGCCTTTGCATGTGTTGAATGGAGTAGCTATTGTGGCATATTAATAGCCACTCACTTGTAGCTTCTCATCTAATCTGCTCTGCTTTAGTTAAGGGGAGCCAACCCAGGGGAACCCCCAAGATGCACCTTCTTGGAGTGTATTTTCAGGGGGTGGGGAGAAACCATTTCTAAAAACACTAATCAGGACAAACAATGAGACCATATTCAATCTACATGAAGTGTTCATAATAGAAAGCCCTTTTGAGCCCAAGACACTAAAGGGAAGAAATATAATGCCCTAAATATGCACCCGTGACCCAATAGATATCATCCATAACTGCCTTGTTGATCTCAGATTTAGTGAAGAGGAAGTAACAAAGGAGGGAGATATGAACACTTTTTTCAATTAACTTTGTGGGATTTTATCCGTATGTCCTCCCACTTATAACTTAGACAATCTATTTTTCTCTTTAATATCACTAGTTTTTAACAAGGTATATTTTAGAGTGATGATCTTATGATAAAATTAAAAAAAAACAAATAAGGGAACAATTCCCTCATAGTTGAAACCATAACTAAAAGATTAAATATAAACAAAAATATTTCTCTTTATTAAATAGGCAATCCACAATATTTTGAACCACTTTATAATAAAACAACTGCAAAAATAATGAACTCATGAGTTCCATGCACAATTCCAACCCCATCTACAGTCAATTTTTCCCATGCCAATTGTAATATTTGGAGGGGCACTTGTAATCTTGGTAGAAAAATGGGTATTGTGACAAACCCCCAAGCCTCTACTTGCCTCGAGTAGTTCTAATATCTATCACTCAACATCAACTTCATCAAAAAGTTAATCTTGATCGAATAGGCATCAGCATTTCATTGATACTCTAGTATCAACATTCTAAAAAATTTAATTCATTCAACATCACGACTCATTGATACATTTAGGAGTGGGGCTTGTAGAATTTTAATTTTGGTAAAAAACATGGGTGTTAGGGAAAACCCCCAGGCCACTATTTACCTTGAACAATGTTAATAGTTATAGATTAGAAGGAATTTCACCAGAAAATTCATTTTGATTGATTCAACATCGATGTTTTATGGATATTATAAATGAAATTACTCAAAATATTCATCCATCCATCATCCATGGTTCATGGATACATTACGTTAAAAAATTATCATTGAGCATAGACAATTTGTGGATACAATACTGAACAAAATTTTCACTAAGAGTTAGACATTGATAGCTCATGGATACATCAGCAAAACATAGCTCACTTTTCCATATTTGTATTCTCAAGTCAATGATTAAATATAAACTAGAATGATAGCTTGATGCCTATATAAGATGAAAAAGAAAATGTTATTCTATATCTATAACAACTTGTCATAGACTAAAAGTGCCCTCCTTGGACCATGAAAAACATTGAAATCTACAAACCAGGTTTCCCTCCAGAATCTAAAGTTTCCAAAACCTAAGAAGTGTATGCACATAGGTCACTAATTCACTACAAAAATTTCCATTCTCCAATACCTTTTCCCCTTTCTTTCCAAATGTTAATCCCAAGTGCTTGTGTTCTTGGATAAGACCCATTGAATTCTGAGGTCCCTCCACTGCAATAAAAATGCTTAATATTAGTCCTCGTAGAAAATAAAAAGAGATACATACCCGTTAACACTGAGCCCAATTTTAGAAAACAAGAGGAAGGGAAGAATGAAAAAGTGGAGAGAAAAGTTACTATTAACGTAGTTGAATGACAAGTGAATATACTTGAATAATCAAGCATGCATAAATCTTGAACTTACAGTCAACCAAATTTAACTGTCAAGAACTTTCTAGACCATTTAACTTTCCAACCATTCATGTTGTGAATAGGCAAAAGGAATGGAAAATGAGTGGAATTTAATTAAATTTTCATGTTATGGATAGGTAGAAAGCATGGAAAACAAAGAAAAAAAACCTAGAAGGAATATATAGAATTGATCCACATTCAAAACTATTTTAATGTCTAACGGCTGAAGACTTCAGGCAAGAGAACCTTAGCTCCCAACCTGAAAATATAATTCAAGACTCAATTATTGACAACAAAAGCCTAATAATCCTATGCTTTGCATGTAGCCCACTGCAAAAAAACTGAAGGAAGAATGATTGCTGGACAAATTTATTTTTTCAACATTTGCATTTCAAAACCGTGTCTTTAGTCTCTCAAAAAGACACAAAATCATTGATAGCGACAACTTTAAGATCCTAAGCGAGCCTCAAACAACCATTGACAATCATTCTCAACATTAACAACAACTTGTTATCAAGCACATTATTCCACTGAAATAACAATTTCGAAGAGCTAAAGGTAGATATGTTCATTTAGTTCAAACATTCATCTCCACATTATTACATTCCACCATATTGATGTTTTACCTTCTCCAAGAGAAGCATGAGCCACATGGAAAAAATCATATTTCCAACAATATTAACAAGTATGAACGAGTGCTTAGTAGTGTTTTGAAGTTTTCAATTATTTATCAATAGGCAGTTCTGCAATATACTATTAGAACACAAGGATGATAAATGCTCATATATATTATTAAAAGTAGCATGCAAAGTCTGACTTATAGAGCAAGAAACCATGTTTGATTGCAAGCATGCACATGCTAAAATGTACTAAAAACCCACCAGATTCCTAAAACTCAAGCAATTCCATTAATAAGGGTTTGCGCATGAACTTCCATGTACTATGCAAGACTACCAAGTTCTACATGAAAATTTTCATAGTAGAATACTTTATATGAGATTGTGAGAATACTAGGAAATATGCATAATCTCAGCTCTAAGTTCGGCAACATTCATCAGCTCTTCACGTTCCTTGAACCATGAAATAATATGTAAAAAGGATATGCAGATAGATTTTAGAGAACTTTATCTTTGTATACCATTTAAGTTTCCCATAAGGTGGATTTAATATAACCTAGAATGTTAGCTCGATGCCTATATAAGATAGCAAAAAAGCAAATGTTATTCTATATCTGTAACAACTTGTTGCAGACTGAAAGTGACCTCCTTGCACCATGACAAACTTTTCCATCTAATAAATGATTGCAGATTTCTTTGTACCCAAAATATACCATGAAAGATACAATTACAAATAGGCGCAAAGAAATTTAGTTACCCTGTATAAGCTATGCTCCCAGCTTATTCCTCTACTTCAAAGATCATTTGTAGGGATGGATAACGAAATAAATGAGATCACACCCTTGATACCTACAATTCTAAATCAACTTCAGAAATAACGTCATATATGAATATTTGAATAACTGGGAATCTCATTCTCCCAATAATGACGTCATATAAGGGCTTGAAGCATTGAGAGAAAGGTACAACAATATTAGCACATGTATCCAGCTTTCTCATAAGTTAAATCAGAAGAGGAAAGAACATAATGCATCCTAGAAACCTCCTTTACAATAGTCATTTGAAGCTTGTGTAGTAAATGGAAAAGGACCGAACTACTCTAGAATCATATTTAAATAAGAAATGATAGAAAAATTCAACATATATCTATGGTAAAAGGACTTCTTGTTGATACATAACCTCCTAGTACACTATATAGTCTAGTATACAAGAAAAAAATTGTTTAAAGAAGCATAAATTATCATAAATTGAAATGGAAAAGGAAACCAAAGGATGATTTTTTTTTTCGTACATTCAAGTTGTGCATCCATCTCTTGATATCAAATACCCTCCAAAAGGCCATCCTTTATTTTTCTAGTACTTGCAATTTGAATAATATCTAGTGGTGGCCATAAAATAAGATCTTGATTGTTTTCCATTGCTTCAGGTGATGGGAATGACTGATATGATTTTTCATTATCTAGTGGAGAGGCATAGCTCCATCCCATAAAAACACATAATGCTTTATAAAGTCCCAAGTGTTCTGATCACAACGTAGGATTAGGAGCATTGTATGCGTGCATAATAAGGCTATGAGTATCCATAAAATCCTTAGATTGACTACAAGACACAATTCGACCAAGTTAGACAAATGTAAAATAATCATCCGAATTAAAATTTTAATAACAAAAGATAAAAAGTCAGAATTATAACTCCCCTATACCAAAATCAAGCTCGTAATGCTTTGAGATTACACATTCTAAATTTTTTTGATAGAGGACAACAAAATTTCCCCGATCATTATGTCTATAGAAGTGGATTAATTTGAAACAAGCCATGGACTAAGGCCTTTGCAAGTTGAAAACATGGTTGATGAGAACTAAAAGATTTAAATATTCACAAATTATAACAGCAAACATCCATAACTAAAAATAGCATATGTGTGAAGCAACATATATCCATGAATAAATGAGAGAAATCAATCCCAGTTACATGTTCCTTCCTGTTAGTGTCAATTCCTTTAATGTAAATCCATATCTACTATGAATACGAACAAAACACTTTAAATTTTGTTCCATATAAATTGAGAAAATATGTATACAATATAATATTTCAAATTAGGGCAAGCATTGAGTTACCCATGGACAAATTATAAATTGTTTTTCCAAAACAAAGCAATCTCATTCATGCATACATATTCAAATTTTGAAGAATGCTTAACATTTGAGGAAGATTTTGATTTGGAATGTAGCAAGGCAACACAGTGCCTTTATTCAAGCGCACAGCTTCTGGGAAATCCATTCAGGTACCTTGGCAAGATTTTGGGAAGATTCTTGGCAACAATCTCTCAAACTCGCCTCTCTCTTTCATAAACCCAAGTGGCAGGCTTCAATGCAGCACAATGATCAAATCCTAGTCCATCATTTCTGGCAGCTACATACCTCACAAGATTTTCAACTTTGGAGCTCTGCTGAAACCTGGCAAGCCAATTGGCAGGAGGAAACGTATGCAGAAATATATCAAGAACTCAAACTCAGAAAAATTAAAATCTCTGATCAAAAGGATAAAGTGCGTTGGGGATACACTCCCAAAGGTATGTTCACGACAATGGAGGCATATCAACTGCTCTTTCAACCCATACAAACAATCAAGGACCAGCTTTGGGATCAGATTTGGCAACCAGGAATTTGGCCCAAAGTCTCGACCTTCCTCTGGCTTTCAAGCAAACAGCGAATCCTCACTTGGGACAATATTCAAAAGTGAGGATTTACAGGACCTTCCAGATGTCCAAATTGCAACCTGCATACAAATACAATCACACATCTCATGGATACCTGTCCTCTTGCGGATCAACTCTGGGAGAGAACCGTTCAGTGCAATAGAAGAACAGGTCGACGTGCGGGAGACATAGTAAACACCATCAGGAATTGGCGATGGCATCCATTCCAAAGTCTATTTCTAAACTCTCTCTGGAACCTCCTACTGGGCCTCATTTATTGGATAATCTGGAAAGAGAGTAACAACAGGATCTTCAAAGATCACAGTATGCCTCTTGATACTTTGTGGCTTCATCTTAAACAATACCTTCAAGAGACTCTAGCTCTAAGACATTGGCAAGATTCGGAAATGCTAGCATCTCCTCAGGAATGCCACATTTTGAGTAATTGGAATCTGGATCTCACCCCTTCAGTTCATGTCAAGGCCACTCCTTCCATCCATCCGGATTCTCCCCTCTCCTGGTCTCCTCCTGCCACTCATTCTTATAAACTAAATTTCGATGGAGCTGCCAAGGGCAATCCTGGTCCTACTGGGTATGGTGGCATTTTCAGAGATGCAGTAGGTTCAGCCCTACACATTTACCATGATTTGTTAGGCAGAGATTCTAACAATGCCGTCGAACTAGAAGGTATGTGGCAAGGTATGCGCATTGCGGAACAAGAAAATTTTCTCTCTCTTGAGATCGAAGGGGACTCTCAAATATTAATAGAAGCAGCGATTCGAATTCAATCTGGTATCTCTGCAGCAAAGATCATGTCAAGCTGGCGGCTTCTAAATAGAATGGAACAAATTGAAGATTGGCTCAGGACTCCCCGAAGCATAACCTTCATGCACATCCGGCGAACAGCTAATAAGGTGGCTGACAGATTGGCCAATCAAGGTGTGGATCAGCATTTACCTTTCTTCTCTGGTCCTCTCAGTAATTCCAATGATATACAACTCCAACAAGATTTCACTCTCCTGGTGCACCAATATCTTTCTCTCTCGGATGCAGGTGGGTAACGAGGCATATGGTACAAAGGTGAATTGGTGGAGTGGCGCATGGCCTATTACCACCGCCACCCAACCTCACATGCTGCTGGTCTTAAATTCTCCTGTCTAGGTCTTCAATGCCGTGTTAATGTTGCCCATCCTCCGTCGATTAATTTCTCATTCTTTTTTCATGGCGCCCTACAGTGATCTCATTTGTGCTACTCCCCTTAGCTCTTGCTGCTCCCTCGCTGCCGCTGAGCATCGCTCACGCACCAGAACAGGGATGCGATGTGATTTGGGTTGCTGTATAAACTTAATGTTGGGTTTCCATGTTTCCAATAGATCCTTCTGCAATCTCTTAAGTCCGTCCTCCTCTCCAACCAGTTATCCTCTGCAGGCTCAAGCAAGTTTCCTTTCAGCTCCCCCCCGTTCCTACCATTCTGCTGACATTTTTGCTCCCTCTTCTCTTCACACCATGCCTAGACTACGCCCAAGAATGTGCTGCAGGAGAGGCAGTTCCCGTGGGCAAGTGAACTGCAGGTCCTCCCCCTCCACCTCGGATTCTTCATCCTACTTTTCAGAATTCGGCCCTGTTCGCTTCCCTGCCTCCAGAAGGGGTCGTGGAAGGGGTCGAGATCAGTCCAATCCTGCAGGGCACTTTCGTCTCTCCTCCAGGGAGCATTCTCATCATGCTCGTCTTCAATTCCCCTACACTTTCATCAATATCTCTCTCTTAGCCACTGTCACCATCGAACTCCTGGAATTTTCCTCGGGACATGTCATGGCTACTCCTGAAGTGGCTCTGGAGACTAAAGAGGAAGCCGAGCACAACATTCCTTAGAAGGATATCCGGCAGAGTGTTGATCCTAGTGTTGATGTTGATGTGGGCTTGCAAGCAGGTACCAGTGCTCCAAATGACGACGGCTCCGCAAGCAAGGATTGCCCTCCTCCTGAAGAAGATGATCCATACAAATTTGTTTGTCCTATCGTCGAGGAAGCGCCTCCCTCATCTCATGAAATCTAATCAGGTTTGCGTTCCTGGGTTTTTGGTTTTTTTTGGCATGAAGGTGTTCAATTCCAATTTGGTGCTCCTTCTTTACTGTTCTTCAGCACTCAGGTTCACCCTTTTGTTAAACTACCAGTTTCCCCTACATGGGTGGCATAATCAGGTTTATGACTTAAATTTTTGGCATTGGCCTCAGAATTTCGAAAATTCAGTTTTGGGTTCTGTAATGGGTAGCGACTATAAGAATCCAGAAAAACTGGTTAGGTCTGATAAGGTCACTCAGTCAAGGTCTGTTCACAATCCAGTCACAGAAGTAAACTATCTCTTTGAGTTAGACAAGGTCACAGTTTTTATTGCTCTCTTGGTCAGCTTCCAGCAAGTTTTGTCTGTCAATGACCTGCATTGTAATGTGAGAATGCCGCAACTTTGGGCTGGAACTCCTGAGGCCTCTGCCTCTCTGTAATTATATTTTGTATCAATATAGAATTAGCCCTATTCAGAAAAAAAAAAAAAAAAAATTGAGGCAGATTGTTTGTGTAATCTATAGAAATAAAACAATCAAATAAGTTCCTATAATTAAACAATTTAAAAACCAACACAAACAAAAAAAATCTTCAGAAATTATGGAATGCCCCTTTCAGTCGTACAGATGTGCCCACTCAATACAAGCTTATTGATAAAAAATTTCAAAGACCAATTGTTCATAATAGTCATCAGTTTCAATTACAACTTGAATGTCTCCGAAAATTTCGTAACAGTGATCCTCCTAGCTTCTTCAGAAAGGTTGAATCAAATTATTGCATTAAACATATTCATTTCTCTTAAATTCCAAAATTATCATTGATCACATCTACCAACAAAAAACCAATGATAAAATAGAGTGATCCATCATAGTTCATTGACGTTTTCTAAATTAAAATGTTTGAACATGGTGATCTACTTTTAAACAAGTTTCCCATACTATTTTTACATTTCAATTTGTGTTGTTGTCCTTTACATCGGTCTCCTACCTCCTCAGATATCCAGAGAACCTTTTGGATTTCAGAGACTAGATTATAAGTGGGTCCTCTAAGTGGGTCACAAAAGATCGAAAGGTGCTAGAAGTTATTCAATAAAATGCCAGATGGTGTTTGAGTCAAGGAGGAAGTAAATAACACATGTCCATAACAAACAAGAACCATCCAAGGTCATTCTACTCTGAAACCTATGATAAATTCATGTCCAAGGCCCAATACTAATAATATTCGCAATTTGAGTAAAATTGATAACGCGAGTAAAGAAAAAAATGATTGCAGATTTCTTAGTACCCAAAAGGGCTTGCAATTTTTATTTATTTTAAAGAAGCCACCACTTGTTTGGTAGGAAAAACTCCTAGGATGTGTGCCCTCGTGGATTTTCATTGGTTTACCATTAGACCCCAATGCAATAAAAAATAAAAGGTAAGGCTTAAGGTGAACAAGGGATGGAATTCACTCTAGGGTCATGAGTTCTCTGTGGCATAAGCTCACACCAACCTTCCGGTGACCACATGACCACTGAAGGTGCCAAATGAAACGTAGTCAGGATATTGGGTAAAATACCATAAAGGGGCTTAACAATTACAATTAAATATTTCAAACAATGGGGAAAAGTAGGGGATAATGAAAGAGGGCATACCATGTGGGGGCATGGAAGAAACCCTGCCTATAGCTTCTATGCCTCTTCTTCCCAGCCTGCAGGACACGACCCCATTATCTTCATCCTCCTCATCATACTCACTGTGCAAAGCTAAAACATTCCTTGGAATTGAACTCATATATATTTCTTCTATGGCCACAAACGTTACATTTCTTCCATCAATAGTTTCTACACTAGATGTTAGCATAAAATCATCCAGCCTATGCACATGGTCGAGAACGCGCTCCCTAACAACCCACAACAACTTCTTCTCCAATTTCCTTCCTCGGGCCACCTAATTATACAACACCTCAGAGCCCATAAAAGCACGGATTCGGTCCACACCCTGCTCCAATGTGGATGGGGAAACAGAAGGGTCAAGTCATGGAAAATGCATTCAGCATTCAGGGTTAGTTTGGTTCCGCAGGGCATCAGGCAGTTCGACAAGGTCGAGTTGCATTCAACCCGAGTTTGTGTGCAAAACAGTGATAGCGTGTTCATAACAATGATTCAAGCGACGAAGCCTTTCTGGGTCATGTCGGGCAGTGTAGTAAGATTCAGAGCAAGCACACGGTTCCACTTGCTCCGACTCCTTAAGGGTGTATTTTTTGCAGGCATGAATAGGGAGGCTGGGGTTAAGGGTGAAATTTTTTTTAGGTGGGAATTGGAATTAAAATTAAAAATAAAATAAAAATAAATGTAAATAATAATTAAAAAGAAAATTATATATATTATTAAATTAAAAATTGAATATAAATAAATAATATATTAAGGTGTATAGAAATTATTTAATATGTAAAACTTAGAACTTTTCCACACCCATGACCTGAACTGACCTGACCCAATGTGAACCCGACCCGAATGTGTTTCCTTGGGCGCCCTCACACAGCACAACCTGACCCGCCCGAGCTAAGGCACAAGGAAGAAAATGACAAATGGGTCGCATGAATGTGCACATTAATGGACATGAGTGGTCACCACTTAGAATTTTTGATACAGACTCCCTAACATGACCCAACCTGACCTGACCCAAAAGAATTTCCTTGGGTGCCCTCACATGGCATGACCCGACCCGCCTGAAGGAAGACACAAAGTAGCAAATGACAATTGGGTCGCACGAATGTGCACATGGCACACAGGCGGTCACAAATTAGCATTTTTGATACGACCACCCTCACATGACCTGACCCAACCCAACCCGAAAGCATTTCATTGGGTGCCCTCACACGGCACAAGCTGACCCACTCGAACGAACGCATAAGGGAACTAATAGTAAACGGGTCACATAAACATTCACAAGGCACACGAGCAGTCATAACTCAACATTTTTTATATGACTGCCCTCACATGACCTAACCCGACCCAACCCAAACGCATTTCCTTTAGCACCCCCACACAACACGACCTAACCCGACCCAATGCAATTGCATTTACTGAGGAACCCTCACACGACCCACCCTGACCTAACCTGCATGAAAAAAGGAACAAAGGAGAAAACGACAAATGGGTCACACGAACACGCACAAGACACATGGGCAGTCACAACTTAACATTTTTGATATAGCCTCCCTCACATGACCCAACCCAAATGCATTTCCTTGGGCGCTCTCACACGGCATGACCCAACTCGACCCAACCCGACTCATCCTGAATGGGTTTCCTTGGACACCCTAACACAACCCAACCTGTCCGGACCCGAACACATTTCCTTGGGAACCCTCAAACAACCCGACCTAACCTGGCCCACCCTAAATGCATTTCCTTGGAAGCCCTCATAGGACCCAACCCTACCAAAAGTCATTTCCTTGGGTGCCCTCACACGACCCTGCTAAACCCACCCAAACGAAGGCACAAGGGAGCACAAGGCAAACAAGTCCCACGAACATATGCCACAAGGCACATGGGCGGTCACAACTTAGCGACCCGCCCAAATGCACGACCTGACCTACCCAAACACACGACCCGACATGCCTAAGTGCGTGACCTGAATGGTACAACCCGACCTGCCCAACCAAATGACCCTACCTGCCCTAATGACATGACTCGACTTGCCCAAACTGGATGAATTGACCCGCCCGAATGCATGACCGGAACGAAGGCTCCTAGGAACAAACGACAAATTGATCGCACAAACATGCACAAGGCACACAGGTGGTCACCAATGAGAATTTTCTACATAGCCGCCCTCACATGACACAACCTGACCCGACCCACACGAACGTGTTTCCTTGAGCACCCTTACACTGGTGAAGCACTGGCACCACTACCGCTTCATGACAGATGGTATCCGACCTCCATTCAGGGCGAGTTAGCATTATTGAAGATTGAATATTGAAGTAGATATACAATCACAAGGTTATAGTTGGTATTGAATCTTGGACATTATATTGGTTGGTCTCAGTGAAACATTAGCAGGGGCTAGACATTGGTCAAGGTCAAAGCTACATATGAAGACATGGCAAGCGAGGAAGAATGTCAAGGGAGGATTGTTTAAGACATTGTAGAGGTTGAGGCGTATGAAAGAAGAGCACCCACGGATTTTTGATGAACTTGAAGTCTTGGAGGGGAATGTTGAAGTAGAGCTTCTTCAACTTGGTTGGGCAATGGAGTAGGATGGAGCTACAAATTGCGATGAAGAAGAAGAAGTCGAGACATGTGAAAAAGAGGATGTTGCATACGTGTCAATGATATAGGAATAACGTGATGAAAACGTTGGGCCAAGATCATGTACTTTGGAGACATTGATGATGGAGGACACTTATAGGGTTTAGGGGTTAGGGGTTAATTGGGTTAGGTTTTACGGGGTTAAATAGGTTAGGTTTTTAGGGTTTTAGGGGTGTAAATGGGTTTGGGGTCGGTAATTAGGGTTTAAGGGGTTAGGGGTTAAGGTCTTAGAGGTTTAGGGTTTAAGGGGTTAAATGAGTTAGGGTTTTAGGGGGTTAAATCAGTTAGGGGCTAAGGGTTTAGGTGTTAGGGGTTAAGGGTTTAGAGGTTTATGGTTTAAGGGTTAAATCGGTTAGGGGTTTAGAGCTTTAGGGGCTTAAATGGGTTAGGGGTTGGGAATTGTGGCTAAGAATTGAAGGTCCATGGAAAAATCTAAAGTCATAAAAAATATTAATTGTTTGGAAGATTTTTCTAAAATACATTTCCTAATGGACAAACCACATTGGATATAGGATTCCAAAGTTGTACTTGTAGCAAGTCGTTCATCTTGAAAGGTGGAGGGAACTGAACAAAAAGTGGAAGGCAAAATCTATTGATTACAATATAAGACTATTTGTGGAAAACTATCAAAGCAATGTTTAGGGATAGAGCGAAAAATAAGTATGACTATGAATTGGAGCCTTAGAACAATAGGGAAGATCAAATATAGTTCACCCATGAAGAATATGGTACTGAGAAAGTGAGAGGGCTATGAGATTCCCATAAGAAGCTAGCCCACAAAATAGTGCTTATCATTTACAAAGTATATATAATAATAATCCTAGAGCTTGCTACCCACCAACTTGTAGAGTAGCTCTAGAGGAGTCCTCAAGATACCAATTAGGAAAATTTTATTTAAAAGAAAAAAAAGCAATTGATGCACCACAAAAAAATTGCATTAATAGTTCAAGAAAGAAATTTAAATCTATCATTACAGAACTCACCTTGAGTCAATCATATTCCCATTTTTTTGTACTAAATTTCCATATCATGAAATCACTTGAAGGAATCTTCAATTTATGTCAACATACTCCATTTGTTAATGGCTTGTATGATTATAATGTTAGATGGAGAAGAATGTAAAAAACTGGCATTGTAGATCCTTGCATTGATAATTTTTGTTTCTTGGCTTACAATGTAGTCTAAGTAATGGTTAATTATGTTCACACTTCATTCTGAAATGTTGGAGGTGTTTTCTTTTATAGATTATATTCAGCTACCTACTGCCCCAACATTACTTGATAAGAATGGAGACTTGTTTTCTTATATTTTGAGTTATTTTTGGAATGCATTGATGTTGGTCGTGTCATAAAGGAAAGCAACATTGATGGAGGTTGTTTACCATTGCTTGTAATCAAGAAAAATCCAACCAAACTTTAATTTTGTCCACTAGGAAAAATTTCTACCATACCTTAATTTTGAATGCCCGTGCATGCTTGATAAATTTGAAATCCAACACTTATGTTCCAAAAATTCACCATTGGCTAACCCATATCCTTGTACTAGAGCCAACTCCTAAAAGAGAAAACTAGCCCAGGGCATCGAGATCTCCATCAAGAAAGGATGATGACCCAATGTAGATCCTATGGAGCAACTAAATATAACCCCAAGAAAAGTAGACCATTGGATACAATAGGATGCAATGCAATCTAACCCGCTCAAACATGTTTCCTTGGGTGCTCTCATATGACACGACCCAACCAAACCCGCCCGAATGCGTTTCGTTGGGTGGCATCACACGACACGACCCAACCCAACCGGATCAGACCCGCCCGAACGCGTTTCCAAGGGAGCCCTCACAAGACTTGACACGACCTCGACCCAGATGCATTAATTGGGCACCCTCATAGCACCTGAGCTGACCCAACTCACTCTAACATGTTTACTTGTGCACACTCACATGGCACGACCTGACCTGACCGGACCCAAACATGTTTCCTTTAGCGCATCACATGACCCGACCTAACCTGACCCACCCAAACATCGAAAGCATGAGGGAGAAAATAGAAAATGGGTCACACTAATGTGCACATGGCACACAGGTGATCACAACTTAGCATTTTTTATATGACATATCTCACACTATCTGACTCAAACGCATTTCGTGTGGCACCCTCACACAACATGACTCGACCTGCCCGAAAAAAGGTATGAGGGAGTAAACAGAAAACATATGACACAAACATGCACAAGAAACACAGGCGGTCACAACTTAGCATTTTTTATATGACCACCCTCAAATGAGCCGACCCGACCTAACCCGACCCACCCGAACGCGTTTCCCTGGGCACCCTCACACAACCCAACCTGACCCGCCCCGACCCACTCGAACGCGTTTCCTTGGGCGCCCTCACACGACATAGTTTGTCTTGACCTGCCTGAATGTGTTTCCTTGGATTTCATAACACGACCCGAACCGACCCGCATGAACGCTTCTGCTTGGGTGACCTCACATGACCCGACCCGGCCTGACCCGCCTGAAAGTGCTTTCCTAGGCACCCTCACACGACACAACCCGACATCCCCAAACACATTTCCTTGGGCACCCACATAGGACACGTCTCGACCCAACTTGTGTGAATGCGTTTCTTTGAGCAGCCTCACGTGGCATAACCTGACTGGACCCGATCACCCGACCCGCCTGAATGTCTTCATTGGGCACCCTCACACTATTCGAAAAGATCAGCCCTAACTCATTCCTTGGGTGCCCTTACATGACCCAACCCGGCCTGACATGCCCAAAACTCTTTCTTTCGATGCCTTCATAGTACGACACTACCCCATGATAACACATTTCCTAGGGTACCACCACACAAGCCGACCAGACCTGACTCGCCCAAACATCGAAGGCACGAGGGAGAAAACAGAAAATGGGTCACATCAATGTGCACAAGGCACACGGGTGGTCACAAATTTTCATTTTTGATACATACTTAATCACACAAATCGACCCGAATGCGTTTCATGTGGCGCCCTAACACGACATCACCCTACACACCCAAACGAAGGCACGAGGGAGAAAATGGAAAATGGATCGTAGAAACGTGCACGAGGTACATGGGAGGTCACAACTTACAATTTTTTATACAGCCTCCCTCACATGACCTGACCTGACCCACCCGAATGCATTTTCCTGGGCACCCTCACACGATCTGACCCAATCCGACCCGCCCGAATGCGTTTCCATAAGCACTGATCTTAATGTGATAACTTCTTATTTCTAATACAGAGATGGACTATAAGGGCATTTACAGGATATGTCACCTTTCAAAGAAAGGATGAGCTCCTAAAGCTACCTGGCCCTTTATAGACTCTGCCTAAAGAAATAATAGAAATAATCACTGATGATCTGGAAATGAAACTACTTGTTTGCTAGTGCATTGTATTCATTATCCATTAACATATGTATGAAAGCTTTTCAATGTATTTTGCAATTGGAACAAAGTGACTTTGATGAGTTTATGAGTCTTTTTGTATGTAGGAGGCTTATTTCTTTTTACTGTTTAACATAGTTAACTCTGAAAATAAGCAGCAAATAAATCACAAAATATAACTCAGCATATGATAAGGCAGTTGACCCCTCCTGGGCTACATCTGTCGGGTCCAAGGACCCCAAATGGGTATTTCCTTGCTCTTATTATGCTAAGAAAATGGTTATACAATGTGTAGAAAGCCTAAACAAGCAAAAGTACCTACAGAAATGAGTTCAGAGTGCAGAAAATAGTAAGAAATGACTATAGTTTAACCTCCAATGGATAACTATAATCTAATACAGCTCTCCAATCCCCAAGCCCTAGTGGCTCTTCAATCTCTCTCACTAATAAAACACCTAAAGAAATGCTCTAATGACTCTGCAACCTGCTCCAGTGGCTCTGGAATGCTCCAATTACCCAAAAAAAGAAGAAGCTCCAAATGGACTCTCCTAGCCAAAGTTATGTGCAAAACAACTTTTACCTAATTAGGGCTAGAAAAATTCCTCCAAAAAATGGGAGGACTACCAGTTAAGCACGCTAGTTTAGGCTCCGTGCCAAATCGGGTGGAGTCTGCCAGAAACTCTCCCAGTTGGGTGGTTAGCACTTAATGTCACGGGGGTCATGTGACCGCACTCGTCGGATAAAAGTTTGGAACAACAATTTTAAAACCGTAACAATAAATTTGGTATTAAACTTTGTAACCTCTGCCATGTTACATGTGGCCTTATTCATACCACTTAAACTTAACCATTACATTTATCCACCATTGGAGTTAAGCTACGGTTCTCGGCACTTGGTCTTGTGGTAGAGGGGGCTGGCCCTTAGGGTCTGGCGCCCTTTCGGCCACCGCCCATTTGCAGTTTGAATTTAAAATAGAAGTTTGGTCCATCATATGTTAAGACTCACCATAGAGCGCCTGGTCGGGCTGCCCGGCTGGCAACGCCCAGACCTCGGTTCAAAACCTGTCGATTCCATATAAAATTTTACACCACACATTGTTTGACTTCTTGGGGCCACGTGGCGGCCTCTAGGAAGGCCACATGGCGCCCCCCATTGGTCTGTTCAAAATATTCTACAGAATATTCTGTTTAATATTCCCAAAATATTCTGTGGAATATTCTTTTTTTTTTAATTTTTTTTATTCAAAGTCAAACTGAGTGAAATTGGGCTTTTCCCTAAAATTGAGAAACTTCAAACTTGAATATCTTCCTCATACAGTATTAGTTTTCAGTGGCATTCACGGCTACAGAATAATTTTGACGAGACCTTTCTCGTCGTTCTGGTTTCAACCAATTCTGAGCAAATAAAATTTTGAGCATTTTATCCAATTAGGACATGATCACCTAATCACACCTCCCAAATGGGAAGCTTTTCGACCCCAAAATCTCTCTGATTACTGAAATTGAAGATAAGGAGACTGATTCTCCACTCTTCCACCCTTAAATAGCTGAAATCTTCCTGATTTTATCAAATTGAGCTTTTCGTAAAATGATAAATTGTCTCTTGAATTCACTGATCAACTGTTGCTAAAATTGACTGAGTCATGATGCAAATTTTTAAAATTTGCAGAACAACAACTATATTTTGTAGAAAGAATATTGTTTCTTCAATGATCAAGCTTCAAATAAGATTAATGAATTTCACCTTGCAAACTGTTCACATGGAAAATTCTTGTTGAATGAACCATGTACTCGTGCCGAATCCCGACCAAGTTTTCTTGCCATACAAATGTGCCATTTTGAAACCCACATTGACCCATGCTGAACTGTGTGCCCTCTTTGCTTGCATGCCTTTCCATCTCATGGACTCTTGCGCTGCTTTGCACTGACACTTCGTTCTCTGCACCAACCGACACCAAAGCTACCTTGTGCAACATAATGTCGTCTTCTTTCAAAGACGAAATGTTATCAGACTGAGACATATCATTAGCAATATCATGAAAAGGTAAATGTAAAATATCTTGTCATTTATTCATTAACAAAGTCATATTTTGACTTGCATTAACTAGCATTTTCAATTGACCTCCATGGACTAAAGAAGATTCTATCTTCTTTCGATGTGCTCTCACAATAAAATCTTTACCATCCTTGAACAAATGGTACTTGTTCTCATGGTGATGGAAGATCAATTTTCTATCATATAAATATGGACTGCCCAACACAACACATGTAATGTCAAGAGGTACCACATCTAATTCAACCCAATCAACATAATGAGCTGTTATAGCAAAGCGCAAGATGCACTTCTTTGAGACTTGTAAGTTTACATCCTTGCATATCCATCCAAGTGGATATGGCTTCGGATGTGGAATTGTCTCAAGTTTCAGCTTCTTGAATAAGTCTTCTGAGATGAGATTCACTTGAGACCCACTATCAAATAGTGTGTCTATCTTTGTGTGTTTGGCTATTATCCTCACATGAAACAACTCTATCCTCCTCTTTTCATCTCGAGTTTCTTTGTGACAGTTTAATGAGCTAGAAATAGGACTTGTGTCTTCTACAACCTCTTTCCCTTTGATGTTCTTTAATACCATGGCGATACTTTTTGTCTCATCACCTGATTCTGACCCCAATTCTTGTTCAACAGTTGCAACAATTTTTCCCTTTTCTTTGGCCTTTTCTTTGTTTTTATATTTCTTTGGTTTCAGCTCAGGATGAAGCTTCCAACAATGGTCTTCATCATGGCTTTTTTTTGAAAAGTTCTTGCAAAATAATTTTCCTTTTTCCTTTTTGGAATTTGCAACCCTTTTTCTTCCTTTTATTTTAAAATCACTATCCTCATTTAATGCATCAAAAGTGTTTTTCCCTCTAGCCTCTATATGCGTAGCTTGTACACAAACTTCGTCTAGACTAGTAGGATTAAACATAAGAATAGTGTGTTTAAGGTAACTGTGCAATCCACCTATATACTTCAGCAAAGTGTCTTGGCTTTGTAAATCTACCCCAAGTAAGAGTGCTCTTCTCCTAAATTCTTGGGTATCGTCTTGCACATTGTGTCCCTTAAGGTGTCTAAAGTTTTGCCAGTTCATTATAACCTTTTGAAGGTGAGCAAGAGGATAAAATTGTTTCTTGATTGCAGAAACAAACTCAGTCCATGATAGAGTAATCTTACCATGTTTCTTGATTTCCTCCTTGGTTTTGGATTCCCACCAAATCAATGCTGCTCCATCCATCCTTAGTAAGGCTAATTGTATT
Source organism: Pinus albicaulis (assembly GCA_034641835.2). NCBI lineage: Eukaryota > Viridiplantae > Streptophyta > Pinopsida > Pinales > Pinaceae > Pinus > Pinus albicaulis. The sequence continues at coordinate 1,403,628,062 of CM076570.1, forward strand.
TTGGTGTCATCGTCATTCAGATTTTGAATCCTTAAATAGACCTCCAGTTGTCTGATCCAATTATCTAATTTCTCTGCATTAACATCACCATTAAACATTGGCAATCAAAATTTTACATCAAGCTTTAACAAATTATTTTTAACAGTTGTCTTTGTCTTATGTGACTGATTTACTGAAGATGAAGAGGATGAAGATGAGGAAGAGCATGATGATGGAGATGGTGGATCACCATTTCCTCCATTCCATTTCTTTGACTTATCATTGTCCTTCTTTCCTCCTGAAGAATCTCCTTCTTCTCTTTGGTTTTTAGACCCTTCTCTAGCAATCCTATCATTTCTTTCTTGATAGAGGATCCCTACCATTTCAGTCATGTCCAAGAAAGCTTTCCGAAATATTCTTTCTTCTTCCTTGGGATCCATTTCTTTGTGAGCTTCTTCTTCTCTTGAAGACATGCTTGTAGCTGCTTCTAAGGCTATTGAGGGTGAGATAGAAGGTGGAGATAATGGCACCCTAGCCCTCCTTGGTTGAGGATTGTCTAGTGCTCTAACCAATGGTCCTTCCCCTCTTTTTAGTTTCAGCCTAGTAAGCATCAAGTTTGCAAAACAGTAAAATAATTCTTTGCACACAAATCAATACTGAATACAAGTTTTGAGTTCAACCTATGCTCTAATACCAATCTGATATGAATGTGAGAACTTCCTATTTCTAATACAGAGATGGAATATAAGGGCATTTACAGGATATGTCACCTTTCAAAGAAAGGATGAGCTCCCGAAGCTACCTGGCCCTTTATAGACTCCGCCTAAATAAATAATAGAAGCAATCACTTATGATCTGGAAATGAAACTACTTGTTTGCTGGTGCAAGGTATTCATTATCCATTAACATATGTATGCAAGCTTTTTAATGTGTTTTGCAATTGGAACAAAGTGACTTTGATGAGTTTATGAGTCTTTTTGTATGTAGGAGGCTTATTTGTTTTTACTGTTTAACATATTTAACTCTGAAAATAAGTAGCAAATAAATCACAGAATATAACTCAGCATATGATAAGGCAGTTCACCCCTCCTGGGCTACATCTGCCGAGTCCAAGGCCCCCAAATGGGCATGTCCTTGCTCTTATTATGCTCATAAAATGGTTATAAAATGTGTAGAAAGCCTAAACAGGAGAAAATAGCTATAGAAATGAGTTCAGAGTGCAGAAAACAGTAAGAAATGACTATAGTTTCACCTCCAATGGATAACTATAATCCAATCTAGCTCTCCAAACCCCAAGCCCTAGTGGCTCTTCAAGCTCTCTCGCTGATAAAACACCTAAAGAAATGCTCTAATGGCTCTGCAACCTATGCCAGTGGCTCTGGAATGCTCCAATTACCCAAAATAAAAAACAAATTTGCTCCAAAGGGACTCTCCTAGCCAAAGTTATGAGCAAAACAACTTTTGCCTAATTAGGGCTAGAAAAACTCCTCCAAAAATGGGAGGGCTACCAGTTAAGCCCGCTAGTTTAGGCTCCACGCCAAATCGAGTGGAGTCTGCCAAAATCTCCACCAGTTGGGTGGTTAGCACTTAATGTCATGGGGGTCATGTGACTGCACCCATCGGATAAAAGTTTGGAACAACAGTTTTAAAATCGTAACAATAAATTTGGTATTAAACTTCGTAACCTCCGCCATGTTACATGTGGCCTTATCCATACCACTTAAACTTAACTGTTACATTTATTCGTCGTTGGAGTTAAGCTACAGTTCCGGGCACCTAGTCTTGTGGTAGAGGGGGTTGGCCCTTAGGGGCTGGCCCTGTTTCTGCCCCCGCCCATTTGCAGTTTAAAGTTCAAATAGAAGTTTGGTTCGTCATATGTTAGGACTCACCATAGAGTGCCCAGTCGAGCCGCCCGGCTGGCAGTGCCCAGACCCAGGTTCAAAACCCGTCGATGCCATATAAAATTTTACACCACACAGTGTTTGACTTCTTGGGGCCATGTGGCGGACTCCGAGCAGGCCACGTGGTGCCCCCTCATTGGTCTGTTCAGAATATTATAGAGAATATTCTACGATATATTCTCAAAATATTCTGTGGAATATTATTTTTTTTAATAATTTTTTTACTCAAAGTCAAATTGAGTCAAATTGGGCTTTTCCCAGAAATTGAGAAACTTCAAACTTGAATATCTTCCTCATATAGTATCGGTTTTCAGTACCATTCATGGCTACAGGATCGTTTTGAAGAGACCTTTCCTGTCGTTCTGATTTCAACCAATTCTGAGAAAATAAAATTTTGAGCATTTTATCCAATTAGGATATGATCACCTGATCAAGCACCCTCACAGGACCTGACCTGACCCGCCTCGACCCGACGGAACATGTTTCCCTGGGCGCCCTCACATGACACGCCCTAACCTGACCTGGCCAAACACGTATCCTTAGGTTCCCTCACATGGCCCGACTTGACTTACACAAACGTGTTTCCTTGGGCACCCTCACATGACCCGACCCAAACCAACCCGACCCGCCCGAACACATTTCCTTGGGCACCCTCACACGAATTGACCCAACTCAACCCTCACGAACGTGTTTCCTTGGACGCCCTCACGCTTTTGCAGATATTATAAAGTTGGGGGAAAGAATTAACTTTAGGAAAATGGTTGATTTGATATTATATATATTATATATCATCGTTATTCTAATGATTCCAATGCTTTTTCATATATTATAAAGTTGCGGGCGAGACTTAACTTTAGGAAAATGGTTGATTTAATATTATATATACTATATATCATTGCTATTCCGATGATGTCGCTATTTTTATGCTTGTTCGAAAGTGTCATTATTCTGACACTTTTTGGGTAGTGTCGCAAGAGTGACGCTTTTTGGTGGTATTAAAAAAATTGAGAAAAAATTGGGAACTTTCTGACAATACGTCAAAACTGTTTGAACTAAAGTGTCAGAAAATTGACCATATGTACTAGTGAAGTTGATTTTTATCAATAAAAAATTCAATACTTGGGCCATGTAATCTCGTCTCAGGGTATAGTGGTCGACCGAGAAAAGATTAAAACTATTATAGATTATCCTATCCTAAGGAATGTGGCTTAAATTCCATATTTTATGTCGTTGGCTGGATATTATCGCCAGTTCATAAAGGGGTTTTCAAGAATATCTTACCCTATTACTTTGTTGCAAAATGAAGCAAGAGTGTTTAAGTGGAAAAAAGATTGCTAGCATAGATTTGAATAACTGAAACAATTTTTAATGGCAACCCCTGTGTAACAAATCCAATTTATTTTTTTTATATATATCATTTCCTTTCTTAACCCTTAATGGTATTCTCAACACATTTTCTTCATGATAACTCTTCTATTAAATTTAATTAACTTATCATACTTTAAATAGCTTCCCATATGCATGTATCCCCCTTAATATCTAATGCATCATTGATATTGTATCTTAAGGTACCCCCTTAACTTTATGTGACATTATACACACCTTTTGACATTAGTCAAGCTAACCCTTACCCATGTCTACATTAGGAATTCTAACCCCTTTATATATCATTAAGTCTATTGTTTAACTATACATTGCTTGACCCATGAATAATATAGTTTCATTAACAATTATGATATGCTTTAAACCTTATCCTCCTAATTAAATTACAATTATTACCCCAAAGTCTACCACCATATATATATTTCAAATTTATTAGTCCATGCTCTCTCATATTAGTCATACACATTTATAAATATGACCCACCAGTTGACTTGTCTCACTTATGGGCTTACATGTGGCACTTTCACGTGGCCCTCACATGTCCCTCTCGCTCCTTCGAGAAGCCACTTGTATGATGGAGATCACTCAATGGAGATCAAGAGTGATGATCTGTTGAGGGAACCCTAAGGGATTTACCCTAGGGCCATTTTCCTCATTTTGTATTTTGGTAGCGTGGGCTTACAATCGTCTAGTTATAAGGATTTTCGGTTCCCATGGCTGACCTGTAACGGTTCTCTAAGGCCTTAGCCCTTCACTCTTTTCCATTGTCACGGTGTGCCCTCTGCGTAAGACTTTATACTTGAACTCCACATTGCGAGGATCTTGTGCATGATTTTCACCAATTTTTATGTACAAAATGGTTTTAAATTTGCACAGTGAAGGGGTTTCACTTCCATCCTCTTACTGGTAATTAATGAAATATTTTTAATTTTATTCTATTCTTTAATCCTCTCTCTCGTGTATTTATACGATTTGGGTATGAATTTTTTTCTTTTTTCAGAGAGGATACATATTGTGGAGAGGTTGCACACGGATTCGACATTTCTCTCTTTCCCCCTTCAGGTAACCACTTGTCCCATAACTATGTTTTCTTTTACCAATGAAATTTTTTTTTATCATTTTTCTCACAGCTCTGTGTGGGTTTCACAGAGATTTTTTTCTGTCCATTGCATGAGATCTAGATTACCCTTATCCTTTCGACTTCTATGATGACTCTCCTGAAAACAATGTCTTCGGTTGTCCGAAAGTGCACAGAGAGGTAATCCCTGTTGCCTCCTCTTCATTTGGACCTTTATGTCTTTGTTCCTATATGAAATGTCACTAATGATAGTTTTTTAGACTTTTCCCTTCTATGTAAATTTGATGAGTTTTAATTTTGTGCATTCTATATATTTCTAGGTCATTACCTTAGCTTCCTTTATTCCCATACATTCTAATGAACGAGTAATTCACACTGTGAGCATTTCCATTATTTCAATACAATGATTGGGGTTTTAAATTGGGATTCTCGCAGAGTAATAGTTCTATTGTTTAATTTAGATTTATCCCATTCATTGCATATGTTTTGTTTCCAAACCACTCCATTGTGTATGTTGCTATAATCTTTATATATGGCTATGGTTTGAATTTAACCTATGCATAGGTGTTACGGGCAAAGTTACCCTAAGGTCCTGCGTTGATAAACATGACAAAGCAGGGGCCTGTCATCACAAGAAGGACTCAGGTTACCAACTGCTATGCTTTAAAATAGAATTTGAGGATTGCATATCTTACCCATTTATCCTTCGTTTGTAGTAGATCCCATAGGGTTCAAACCCCCTGCAACTCCTCATGCTCCAAAGCCTACAAATCAGTTAAGAACAAGCACGAAAACCTAGTTGTATAGCATATGTGTCCTAGATGTTAGAAAAATATCATACATGATCTCATAAATATAACATGAAATAAAATATTCAAGATTATTAAGCATGTATAAGTGACATATGACACATAAACATCAGGAACAAGATGGTACTTCTTATATTGATAACATGTACAAAAAATAATAGTGGAGAAATCACCTCAGATCTGTGACGACCTTGAGTAAAAATGTCCTCTGGATTTGTCCAACCCTATCCTCGAAGAGCTTCTTCCATGAATACTGCACAAAGTATGTCACATAGAATGAGGGTGATCATCACAATCAAACAAGGGTTTCTTGAAAATCTTGAAAGTGCAGGAGGCACGGGGGAAATATCAGACTTGATTGGGGCTGTAACAGACTATAATATCAATAATTATCTCTCCTCCCATAAGCCATTCCCTTGAGGGATATTTATAACTCCTCAAATTAGTTTTTTTAGTTTTTTTTGTAGTTAGGCCACAGGCTGAGGTAGTTAAGTTACAGGAAAAACCGTAAACCTCACCTCAATAATAGGGAAATTTTGTATTTTTTAATATTTTAAATGGCATACGTGGGTGAACTATATATAGAACCATGTGTGCACGTGGAAAAAATTGGGCAGAGTCACATATGGATTTTAAAATACTGTTTTTTGAGAAATGTGACCAAGTCTGACTGGAAGGGCCACCTAAAGACAATGCATAAGTCATCAAGTATATAGAGGTGATAAATGATGCTATAACAGATGCCCCCTAATATATGAGGTCACCAGGGGTACATGATGGCTAAAATGTACTATGTGCATAGAAAGAACCTTGTGAGGACTAGAAAGGACTTCACCAGAATTCAGCCTACCAAAAAACAGTGATATAAATGAGAAAGAAAGCTCATGTCTGAGGTGGGCATACCCATGCCTAGTGAAAGAATAGCATGTCCGAATATCAAGTATGGATCAGATCCAATATGTATTCATGTATAACTAACATGTAAAGTACATAGTGAATCATCTGATTACTGCCCAGAAGTATAAGTCAAAATCATGTCCAAGTATCACATAGAAAATATTGATCAATGACACTGCATAGATATTTGATCACTGAAGTCACAATTGAATCTCCAAGTACCAAATCATAAGTGGTGGAACAAAGGGTACAACTCACAACTCGGGCACCAACATATAAGATGTTGTTGTGATGAAACGACAACATATAAGGGTGGATGGTGTCACTGGCAGAAAACTAAAGGAGCTGTCATTGTGAACCAAAGCATGCTGATGCAAACCCGAGATCTTCATGGATCACCATGGCACAATTATACACAATGGGAATAAATGAGTTGAGGTCGACTATGTGAGAAATCATTTGATTACTGGTGATTGATGTATACCGTTAACAAGTGCGAGACAACCCACCGATAATGATAATGAGAGTCAAGGCGCCCCAGCACAATCCAACAAGTGCAAATCAATGAGTTGAAGTCGAGCACTTGAGAGAATCTATCAATAGGAAACATTGATGAATTCTCACTGTCGATAACAAAGGAGTCAGCCACTAATGAATACAAACCCTATGCTACTGACAAAAGGACTCTATAACTTATTCCTAAAGCAAAGAGTTAGAGTTGATGGGAAAATATCTTCTGGAAGAAAAGCGTTAAGGCATCCCACATCAATCCAGCATGAGTGTAACCTGGAGGCTAATATTTGGGAGGAATCGAATGAAGCAAAGTGAAGTAGCCAACCCAATTTACGTTTCCAGCATGCACAAAATGTATCTAGCGCACGACAGAAACCCTTTGAACCAACCAATAATGGAAGATGACAAGGAGGCGAGATATCCACTGATAGGGTAAAATGAAAATCAAGGTACTGCACAAATCTCAGGTGTTATAATGTAAGATAAAGTCAAACATAAGGGAAATCACTCAGTCAAAGAACCATGATGTTGATACATTGCTAAGCATAAGGTCACCTACCAATGATGTAAATAGGGCCAGGGTGTCGCTCTAGGTTTACTCTTAGAGAAATATGTCGAAGTCGATAAGAGACAAACCTCCTTGCAAGAAATCAATGAAGACCTTATAAAACCAACAGGAGCAAAGGACCAATAGTTGATGTCAAGAGACATAGACAAAAACGGGATAACTGACTAAAAAATGAGTCAAGAGACACCACAAAAAGGCCGACTCAGGTTAACTTCCCTTGAATAAAAGCACGAATCATGTTGACTATGGAAGCAAATGATAACTTTGTATAAGTTTTTCATGTAGGAGGCATGAAAAAACTCTCGATATGATTGGAAGAGATAACCAATCGGGCAAATGCTGACTCAATAACAAGGTTATGGCTTCTCCTAAATCAAAAACTAAAACCATTTCAGATGGAGAAAAGAGTTAGCTGTTTTGTTCTTTGCTCAAGGGTGAAACAACTAACACTATAGCTGCCATCAAGTATGGAAGTATTGTCCCATTCCCCCTCTTTTTCAAATATTTAATTTTTTTGTCTTATTCTTATTTCAAAGCCTGAAAAAACAATAAAAGAATGGCTATGGTACAATGGATCGAACAAGTGTCGGTAAACAGGTGCACTAGTTCCTGGGATAGGATCAATCCTATGCTCAATACAAGGTGGTGAAAACTGGTAAGTGACAATCAAAGGGATGTTCCATACATGGGTGAAGGTGTCAAGTCGCAAAGGCTAAATGATTTCATGGTTAACTTGTATAGAAATACATGGTCAAAAGAGGGCTTAAACATGAGTCCAAATGAAGCCGGCTAAAGGCAAAGATAAACAAGTAGTCAATATGTAATGCAGTAATAAAACTCGACAATAATGGGAGCCTCTAAGGTTAATGGATAGAATAAATATAGTAAAGAAGAAGAAGAATGAAGCTTCAACGCATAAGTCATGGCAGGACTAAAGAGGGCTCCCGAGCCTACACATATTTGTAGCATGGGAAACAAATACTAGCTAGGAACTAACTAGGAAGCCCATGTAAAGGGTAGCTTGATCACCAAGTCATGATTGAAAAATTAAATCAGTGAAATGGGTTAAATAGTCATGACATGATGAGATCGACCCTATTGTAAGTGATCAGAATGGAGGCTAGTATGAAAAAATGCAACGCAAAGTGAATTCTGTAACCTATATGCCAGTTCAGAATAAAATACCTGCCATGATAGGTCAGTAGTCATGGATCTGAAGGAAGATTCGAAGTATCTCAAATTCACCAAAATGTTCCTAAAAATAGCATTTCCGAATACGTACAAGCCAAAAGGTTAAACAACCTTAATAAAATTTAGAAAATTGACACAAAGGAAACTTGTGAAAAAATTTCAAAGTCTAGGCATAAGTGAGCATTTTGACTCACATTTTGGTCATTTCTGCACAGCAGAAGTGGAAAAAGAGGTCTGGAGAAAAATGACCCCTTCTTGCAAATGGAGAAATCAGCAACTAAATCACCTCAAATTAGTCAAGTAAGCCTTGCACTCATCTTATTTGTCAATTTCATTCCTATTTCAAGCAAATTTTTAGATTTTTGACCTTTGGAAATATATTTTCTTTGAAACCCTATACGTATACGCAGGTTCATCATGAGGAACTCGCGTATATATGCGACTGTGTCCGAATGAAGTCGCGTTTGCGCAAAGTGGAATTCAAAAACTTGTATCTAATGGGTCAATGGATGAAATATTCCAAGATTACTATCAGTTGGAGAGAAAGAGAGCACAATGCAATTGATAATGAAGTGATGGAAGATCAACAATCATTAGATATACTTCAGAACTGTTGTTTACTTAAAATTTTTAAAATGCAAAATATGAAATCCAATACTCGATTGCTCAAGACGTTGGTCAAGCACTGCGAACCAGATGAATATTTTTTTATGATTGATTAGATGCCATTGAGAATCGAGTTGGAAGACATCTGCTTTATCACTAGACTTTCCTGGAGGGGAGACCCAGTTGATTTTCATAGTAAGCCCACCGGAGGGCTTGATGTAGATGACTATGTCTAGCTCTACTGTGTGGATAGTGCCAAGAAGGTGGGGACTCAGATCCTAATAAAATATGTACATGATTTGTACATGAAAATCCTTCTCTTTACAATTGGCAGAGTGGCAGGATCGACAACCCTTGGCTAGGCTTCGCATACTCACATGAGCCTGGCAGTGGAGTGCTTAGTCCACCTTTATGATTGGTGGACAACCTTATTGGCTAATCTAAAGAAAAAACTCACTTCCATCCGAAGGTAAAGAAAAAACATTTTGGATATGGTACTATTATGTTGACATTCTTCTTTGAGAGAGTCCCAGGGCTTCAGCCCAAGATAATCTCAACCATCTGCAACCCAAGCGATCCAAGAATAGCCTGATGGGAAGACTTGATGAAGAGACTGGGGGGAAGTGAAGTTCCCCAAACCACGTGGGATGATGAGTTATTACAATGGTGGGAAGAACAAGTCATTTCAGTGGAGAACTATCCCTATGCTGGGATGGATTTTCGAGCATATCTTGATTTGGTTATTCCACCCAAGGAAGCATGGGATGAAATTGGTAAGATTGCACAATGATTTTTGATTATGTGATTTTTTTTATTTTTTCAAAACTATATGTAAAATGAAAAAATGTTTTTGATAGGACAATATGACTTACAAAATTTGAATGATCATGATGCAGACATGGGACCAGTTAGACCAAAGGGCTACCCAAGACATAAGCATCGCAGAGGCAAGGCACATGCTAAAGATCCAGGAAGGGCCCTCCATGCCATCTAGAGAAACTTGGAGACTTTGACTAGCCAAGTATCCATTGCAACTATAGAGAACCTTCTTGAGACTATCCAGAGGAGGATGGTTGGAGTACCACAAGACTGGGTGTGGTTATTCCACCATGTAGCTACTACTATTGTGTTCTATCGCAACAAAAATGCAAGGCAGGGACCTCAAGAGTAGATTTAGATTTCATTGGATGACTGTAACATTATTTTTGATGAGAGACATGATCCGGAAAAAGCCCTAATTTTTTAGGAGATGATGGTCACATTTTGTATATTTTGAACACTCTGATCTATATATATACATAGCGATTTATATGATGTGATTGTCCCAAATGTACAATGATGAATTATTTTTTTATATTTTTAAAGTATTGAATGATTAATGTGCCAATCAAGTGCTTGATTATCTAATGAGTCTGCTAACCAATTATGAGTTCGAGGAATATGAATGAATGTAATAAATTAAAATGAACGTTGTAGCAAACGTACCCTAAAAAATAATCAATGCAAAAATGGGTCTCTGACACAATAGGTGTTGTTTAATTGTTAAACCACAAGTTACGAATCCAACTAAACTACTAAAAAATCAACACAAAGAGATATTTCCTCCGAGAGTAGGTTGACCACTATAGAGTATTCTACCATAGTGTTCGAAGCAGGACCAATGCAGACACCTCTTGAAACTAATAACTGACCGGATTGATAGTGAATTACCCAAGTCGCGGAAGCTAGGTTCCGAGTATGTTTACCTATATACAACTTTATTACTATTAATATAAAATCTTGCAATCATTTATAATAATAATAAAATAAAAACATAATTTTTTTATAAAAAAATAAAACAACTAGTAAAATATTATATTGTTAAATGTCATGACCAAAAATTAAAATTGTTTATAGTAACAAATATACATTTTATTACATACATACATACATATATATATATATATATATATATATATATATATATATGATTATTTATAGTTAAATTTATTAAAATATGCTTTTAATATGATAATAATTCATTTTAAATTGAGAATAAAGATAAAATATTAAACGTTATCAAAATAGAAATAATAGAAAAAAATCAAGAAGTTAAATAAAAATGGAATAAAACTAAAAACAAAAAATAAGTAACTAATAGAAATCTAAGTTGCTAAATAATCCATAATAAAACCTCAACCAATCATATTACAATAAGTAAATTCAAATAATAATAATAAATAACAAAAAACGAATTTCCATTGTTAAACTATGACAATATAAATTTTTGGTCAAAGCAAAACTAATACAAGAGTAAAAGAAAAATTGAATGTGATAATAATATAAAACTTTTTAATTAAAAATGATAAAAAAATTAAAATTTAAAAGATATTTAAAAAGTGAAATATAATTTAATTTAAAAGTAAAAAAGAAAAAGAAAAAGAGAAAGACGGGGAAAAATAAACAAATTGTGCATGTCATGTGTGGGAAGGGTGATGCCATACATCACCACTCCCTAATGGAGTCGCCTTGCTGGAAACCGTTTAGCCTATGATGGCTAAGCGGCTCCATGTTGAGTTGGCCCATTGATTGAAGGGTGATTCTCAACATCGTCTCATATGTGCTAGGCATTTCCCTCCCATGAAAAATGCACAAACTTATTTGCTTTATGAGTGGGGGATCTTGATGTTAGATGTCACACCTCCACCATATTTTTTCTCTTATTTATTTAGTTATTTATTTATTAAATTATTTTTAATTTGTTTGAAAACAATCTAATTAAATTATATTTATCCTTTTCATTTATTTTTCATTTTCTAATACTTATTTTTTTTTCAAATTTAAATTTTATAATTTGCAATTTCCAATTATTAAATATTTTTAAAAAATTATTAATATTTATTTTAAACTATTTTTATTTTAAAATTTTAATTATTGTTATTAATTTCAAAGATTTTTTATTTTTTTTAATGGAGAAAAATAGGAATTTACAAAAAAAGAAAGAAAGTAAGAACTAAAAGTTGGTCTTTTTATTTTTTAAATAGATTTCCTTTTAAATAATATTAATATTTACATATTTTTCCTTAAATTTTTTTAATGCAAATTATTTAAATATTAATATATAATAATTAAATAAAAATGATGTAATATCATATTTACAGTTATAGTCTAAAGACATTAAATGTAATATCGGGGTTAAGAAAGGGTGTCCCTTATCTCTCACTCTTTTTGGTATTTACATTGATAAGGTAGAAGAGTGTCTAGAAACTGCGGGTTGCAAGGGCACCAAGCTCAATGGTGTTACCATTACTCTTGTCCTTTATGCTAATGATATAATTCTTCTTGCAAAAATCCATGATGACCTAGACAAGAAACTTAAGACTCTTCATGTCTATTGCTCCAAGATGGGTATGACAGTTAATACCGACAAGACTAAAGTCATGATCATTAAATCCAAAAATATCACCAATGCAAGAAACTTTGTCTATGATAACCATTGTCTAGAGAAGGTTTCTTCTTATAAATATTTGGGTATTTAGTTTCCTCATCCACTCAACTAGAATTATAGCATCGAGAAAATAATTATTGGAGGTTGGAAATATTATTATGAGCTTGAAATAATTATAAGACGATACATCTTTACATTTGGAGTACAAAAAGGTTCCTCTTTGATACTCTTGTCAACTATGTTGTCTTATAAAGATGTGAAGTTTTCGGTTGCAGTATATCTACAGAGTCCTCAAGAAATATTGATATGATCCAAACGAAATTCATAACCTATAACATCAAGATCAAGGGGATCACACCATATCCTGTCCTCTTGAACGAAGCTCACCTATCCCCCATTGGAAGTACGACTATGTATATATATGTATCTAATGTATAAGAAGAAGCTTTACAACATGGAATCCAAGAGGCTCCCAAGAATTTCTTCTATTTTTAGTCAAAACACCCACCTACACCTAAAGCAAGGGTGACATATGCATGCCCAGTCTTCACTCAACCTTTGGGGTATTAAGGATGAGATCATCATGGGAAACAAGGATAGTATCAAAGATACTGTTACATCCTAGAGAAGGGAAATATGTGGCATGACAAGGATATGGAGGGTAAAAGGAAGCTAAGATACTATAAGGAGGTCAAAAACCCCACCCTTGATAACCAAAATTATATCTTTATGCTAACCAACACTAAGATGAAAATGAAAATAAGAAGGATAAGAACTAATTCTCATCATCTTTGGAGTGAGTCCCAATGATGGTCTACTCACAAGACCCCCTAGGACAAGATAATATCTCATATTTGTGATACTAAGGAGGTGGAAGATGAAAAGCACGTCCTTCTAGACTTCTCAAGCCTTTACCACACCTACTCCCAATTCTCTATCCTCGGCCACACCTCGAATCTTCTTGACTTATTAATCCAACCCAGCTATAGCAATCTTGGAGAGCTTCTTTCCCTTCTTGTTGATCACAAAAACAAGATTTTGATGAATGAAAATTAAACTCTTGTTTTGAAGTCTGATAAACCACATTGGTCTTAGTGGACATTAACCATCATCATCATAATTATTATATGGTACCAATTGTTAAGCTTGTAATGTCAATTAACTAGTAATTTTAACTCCAAAAATAGAATAAAAGTTAACATTTTTAAGGATACTTATAAAAATAATATTTCATAAAAAAGTCAACAAATTCTATATAATGAATTTTAGGATTTTTCTAGTCCTGGTATTTTTTCTTTAATGCTGTTGTTAAAAATTATTTGAATTTAAAGCCTAGAAAATGGTAGGTACACTTTTAGTATTTTTTTGTGTTTTCATGTCTTTTACAGTCATGATATTTGGTCTAGAAAAAGAAAAAAGGAAATAGAGGTGACAGTACTTCACCTATTTTTTCATTTTAGAATGGCTTCTCATTCCTTTCGTAATCATTATATTTGTATTTTTAATGTCATGGTTAAAAATATTGGATTTTTAACCCAGAAATGAAAAAATGTTGATGCTACATCACCACTTCCAAAATCAACATGAAAATCATGGTTTGATGCAACCTAAAAAAATGAAAACTTGAAAAAGTATTTATGTCAACTATGTATATATTATTGAGTATAGATCTACCTTATCACTAGATATACAAATCATAAAGAGGAGTCAAGCAACCCTAAGTGAAAAATTTGCTCACGTTTTGCACTAAAAAATGTGTTTACATCTTCAAAGATTTCTTCATATGCATGCTATGAGGATCTAAAGTTATGATGGATCTATATTGGCTACAAAATATACACCTTATATATATATATATATATATATATATATATATAACAGGTGCATAACTTATAACCAATATAGATCCATCATAACTTTAGTATATATATAAATGATTGATATTAAAATATTTTAATAAAAATATAAATTGAAATATTGTATTTATAAGTTACATTAAATTATTTTTATATTTATTTTCATTATTATTTGTGATGCCCATAGCCCTGTACATTTTGGAAGAGGAATTCTAGGCATTTAATTTAATTATAAAAAATTATTAAGAGGGATGTGGATATTTAACGTCAATGGAATATTATAGAATATTCAAAGTAGTAAAGTATAATCAAAAGCTAAGACTTATTTCTAAAGTAATTATGTCATTTTCCCCTTTTAATTAAATTTATTAACTAAAAAAAATGTGATATGAACAAATGTCATAGAAACTAGTTATGTTTTTTTCTAGTCTATGATATTGATAAGCTATGGTATTGTAGCAATGCCTACTTACATGTTATGAGTCTCCATGATTAAGAATCTTGTTCCACCTTATATATATATATATATATATATATATATATATATATTCACAATTGAAAATAATAATAGTAATAATAAATTTATAATTTATTTAGTATTATTGTTTTTTTTAGTTTTAGTAAGATATGTATCATGAAATAAGTGTTTTGATATCTTATTATCGAATTATGTCTAAATTGTATGTTACTTATGTCTTTTTTAAATATTCAAAAATTATACTTCTGTTTAATACCAAAAAGGTAAAAACATTTGTACATGAAATAAAATTATTTTATTTATATAGGTAAATGGATCTAATGATTGATAACATATATTTTGTATAAAATATTACAATTTTAAATTTATAAAAGTTATGATATTACATATTGAAATAGATGATGATGATGATGATTATTATTAATGTCCACTAATACCAAAGCGGCTTATCGGACCTGAAGAAAATAAAAAGAAAAAGAATCTAAGTGTGATTCTTAAGAAAAATATTTATGATCAAAGAGAAGGGAAAGAAGCACTCCAATATTGCTATAAATGGGTTGGCTTAATTAGTCAAGAAGATTAGAAGTGTGAAAAATTTTAGGGAATAGAGAGTGGATGTGATGAAGAGTCAGACAATCTAAGAGGAAGTAGTTTTCATCTTCCACCTACATAGTATTGCAAATCTGACATGTTTTATCGTTCCATGAAGTCTTTGGAATAGACCACCATCTGTCTCACTTCGAATCTCAGGAAAATTAGTTGAAATCCTAGCCTTAACAATTTATTTCTTAGTGCTAGTCAATAGAGGGAGATAACTTTAGCTATCAAGGGTGTGGTTGATCAACTCCTCGAGCTCTTTATCCTCCCATAACATGTCATTAAAATTGGAGGTAATAGTATTTTAACACTATCTTTGCTTCCCATACTGATCTCCTCCATAATTCCCCAATCGTTGATCGAAGATTGGGAATGCTTATGCGACTCACGTTTGAGGTGAAGATGGGGGTTTTGACTAAAATTAAAACCAATTTTTGAGAGCTCTGTGGATTTCATGTTGTTAAGCTTCTTCTTACACATCAAATATCTAAACGTAGATGTATTTTCAATGGGGGACATACCAAATTCAATCAAAAGGATAGGATAGGGAGTGTTTCCCTTGATATTTAGGTTTTAGATTATGAATTTCTTTTGATTCATCCCAATATTCCTCCATGACTCTCTAGATATACTGCAACCCCAAACTTCACATCCATATAAGACAACAGGGTTGACGAGAGTATCAAATAGGAACCTATTTTTTCTCCAAATACAAAAGGTTGATTGACTTACAATTTTTTTCAAGACCATAATAAGCTTTCTAGCCTCAAATAGTCATTTTCTCGATGCTATAATTCTAGTTGAGTTGATGAGGAAAGTTAATACCAAAATATTTATAAGAATAAACCTCCTCTAAGTACCAATTATTATAAATGAAACTATCACGGGTGATATTTGTGGATTTAGTGGTCATGACTTTAGTCTTGTCCATATTAACTATCATACCCATCTTGAAGTAGTAGACATCAAGAGTCTTACCATAAAAAATAAAAAAAAAATCTTAGTTATTTATGTCTTTATTTAGATATAATTAATGTTATGCATATTATATTAAAACATTGAATTCAAATTGAAAATAAAATATTTATGTAAATAGACATGTTAAATTTATATAAATATAAATAATATAGATTTCTCTTAACTAGTGGATTAAATTTTTTGAGTTGCAAAATTATCTTGAGATATTTTCTCAAAAAATTATATTGATCTTGAGATATTTGATTCCTCTTAATGCTTAATATATTTAGAATTAAAAAGAACTATTAATAATTATAAAAATTAAAATGTAAATAAAATAATACTAAAAAAAATTATGATCATGTTGTTAAAAGCTAATTAATAAGAAATATAATAAATTATAATAATATTAAAACAACTATTATGTATATATGAGATTAGTAATAATGAATTTGAAAGAGATCAAATCTTCAAGGTAACTAAATGGTTGTCCATAAAGCCTCTTACTCTTGAGAAAATACTATTAATATTAAATCCAAAACTTATATACATCTATTTTAACAATTGTGATTTGTGATGCCAACGATATTTTATCACATTTCATTTTAATCTCATCAAAAGTTATACATTTTAATAATTGTGATTTATGATGTCAACAATCTTTTATCACAATTCATACTAAACTCTTCAAAACTTATAGATTAATATGATTAAATTATTATTCAACAAATTCAAGGGAAAAAAAATAAATATGACATTTTTTGATATTTCTCACTTCTTCTTAAGAATTAAAGATGTTGGATATATTAATTTTTACTTGTTTAATGTGTAATATTCCTAGTCATAAAATGTATTAGTTATTGTAATTTATATGTGTGTTGGTTAGTTAAGTTATTTTTTTAGTTAATTACTATTTTTAGATTCTCTTAATAAGTAAAAATTCTATATAAAATAATCAAACAATCTTAATATCTAGATTATTTCATAAATATGTAGTATTTCATGATTATAATAATATGTAGAATATAGTTTTGTGCGTATAACTATTTTATGTTGGTATCAAAGTTGATCTAGGCATAGCTCTCTCATAAGAGTGTCCAAGAGTATGATAAAGGTCATTTGTTTTATGAGTAGTTTTCATGTGATATTTTCTGATGTGAGGTTGTGGTCACTTACTATTTGTGGAAGTGTGCAACCCTACATTATATGCATAATATTCTGGAGATGCGAACCCCATATACATAAGTATCAAAGTCAATACACAAGAATTCTCCCTCCTAAAGTGCTTCATATTTTATAATGGGTACATTATTCCTATCTACCTGACACACTTCAGACTTGAATTGTATCTTCAATGAGTGGCTCCATGATGTCTATCTTTAAGCTTCTTTTATTAGTTTGGATTCAATACAAACTATAAGGGATCTTGATTTTATGTAGCAAGAGCATTAATTATAATAGTCCCATTGACAATAAGAACTAAACAATATAATGGTCAAGACAATAATGATAAAACAAATTAAAGATATGACATTCAACAACTTCCAAGATGGACTCAACATATTTTTCCTTCCTCCTTATTGTCGTTTGCTGTGTTTATTTGGAAACACTTGCAATGTTTCTTTTTTATATTTTGAATAGATACAACATTGTGTAATGCTTAATTGTCTCCATCATTATTTTATGCAAACTATGTTCCCAATTTCACCAAAACTCAAAACATTCATGACTCATTGTTGTAGCTGGCATAGTTGTTGTGAGGAGATTCTCTTTGAGCTCATGCAAATTGAGGAAAACTATATGAATTTGAGGAAAACTATATGTTTAGTAATTGTGTAAGGAATAGCACTCAACGTTTGTATGAAAACTCCAATTGTCTTATTAGCGCTCAACATTATAGTCATTTCCACGTGTGGAGTTGTTGTTAGCAACATGGCTCTCTGCATGAGTCATCTAAAGAATAGTTACTATGCTGTTCTATTCAATCCATTTTACTAAACAAGGTATACACATGGACTTTTCTGTTATTATTTTTAGTATAATGTAGTTTTGAAATTAAATCTTATATGTATTATATTATTTTTTTGTTTGTGAAATAAATGATGATGAATTTCAAAAATCAGATAAAGAGGTCATGTTGTAATATTGATTTGGATATATTAGGTATCCATACTTTTTTATGTGGTGAATACAATGAATGACTAGGTATAGATGCAAGTATGTCAATATAATGACTAGGTAATTGTGTCATTAAAAATAGAGAATTTCTTTAGTGATAAGTAATTTTATGTTTGAGCTGCACTTTCAAAAAGGTTATGAGACAAATTGGTGGACTTCATATTCTACAAGTTACATAATGACTAGTAATGTTGTCATTGCAAATAGAGAATTTCTCTAGTGACAAGCAATTTTACTTTTAAGTTACACTTTTAAGAAGGCTATGAGACAACTTAATGAACTTCAATGTGAAGAAAAATAGTTGTTAAAGAAATGTGTTAAAAGATATAAAATCTTAGTTTTCTTGTGCTTAATGTGTTACATTAAAAATTACTAATTATTATAATCTATATGTAATTTATTTTGCTAAAAAAGTGTTGATTAACTCTTAAGTGTAGGTGTAGTTTAGATATTATCTAAATTAAATAGATTGTGTATGTAACATAAACAAGCTATCTTAAAACAAGACTTTAAAAAAAGACTTTCTTACATTGTTCAATTATAATAATCTATGATATATATTTTTATGTAATTCGATGGTTGTGGGTGGCAAACCTGCTGCAAATTTTCAGAAATGGTAGCGCAAAACCTAGCCGAGTTCACCTGCAAAGGAAATTTGGGACACACAAGCCTCCCGGGCATTAACTAGTGGATTGGGTTTTATGGTATGTCCTGCTAAAAATAGACTTTACTTTTCCGCAAATTTTCAGATTGAATTTCTTTAATTATTTTGAACCAGTATAAATACTGGAAAATAAATCATAATTCTAAATTAATTAGAATTTTGATATATATATATATATATATATATATCAAATTCTTTTTAATAATTAATTAAATTATGATCAATCAGAACTTTTTGAGTACTATCCAATTATTTTAAAAAGTAATAAATTAAAATTGTGATCAATCGGAACGTTTTCAGTACTATCCAATTATTTTAAAAATTCATTTTTAAATAATAAAAAAATAAATCAAATTTCTAAAATTAGAATTCCGATTTTTTTTTAAATCTCGATCAAACTGTTTTTAACAAGTCACTTTTCCTGATTAATAATCAAACCATTTTTACTTATTCAATATTGCTTATTGATACGAATGCTAGGTGGGATTGTGAAATCGCCTTTAATTGCTCGACTCTTTTTTCAAGAATTTTTTTTTTTTTTACTATTTTATTTTTGGCTAGATATAATGATTATTTTATTTAATTTTTTCAAATACAACTGTTATAAGTCAAGATCGGTCTCCAAAATGGTCAACAAAATTAGTTAGAGATTTTTTTATTTTATTATTTGATTTTTGGCCAGATATAATGATTATTTTATTTTAATTTTTCAAATGCAACAGTTATAACTCAAGCTTGGTGAGCAAAATTAGTTGATTTGAGCTCAGGAACTTTTGCACCAAAAATTCAACAATTTACTATTACTAACACTTGGTCAACATTACAAACACTTAGTCAACTTCACTTATCAATCTATGCACTATTTACTATTCCAAAATTTTTAAAAAGAATTTCATGTTAAATTTATAAAAAAACAATCTAAATACATTTTAAAAAACAGGTTATTAAAAATTTAATGAATATATTTTGAAAAATTTAAGTCTCATATTATTAACAAAAAAATATAATTAGTATTAAATTAAACTAAAGTATTGATCTACACATTTTTTAAAAATGACATATATCTTCTTAGTTTTTTAAATATATCTTTAAATATAAAAATGAATTTAACTCACTGAAAAAGTTCAAAATATTTAAATAGAAAACCATAAAAAAAAAATGCAAATTGTAAATTTCCGATTTTCAAATAGCATTTGAAAAGACATTAAATTTTGGGAAAATGAAAAATGGACGGTTGGATTACGCTTTTAACAGGTCGACGTCACAAATTAGCAGGACTGTAGATATTTTTGGTCGGTGAAAAAAAATTACAAAAAATTAAAATACTGGAGTGTTTAAATGATTTGTTCAACACAATAATAGACAGAAATAATGGTGATACCAAATTAGGTCGTACTGACCCCAAAGATAAATAACAAAATCGAATATTCAGGTATTTGATTCGATTCTTGGTTTAATACTGTAATTCTATATTCGGTACGGAGAAATTCAAAGAGTTACAAATAAAATTCTTAATTCTTCTGGGCCTATGACTTTTCAAACAAGGTATCGGATCATGAGAAGGAATAGGAAGCCATTGATGAATTGTATTTTTTTTTTGGGGGTTATACATAGGGTGTAATTTATCAAAGTAATTTTTTTTTTATTTGGGGTATTAATTAATCCAAATATAGTTTATGGGTCAATATTGATAGGTTATAACATTAGTGGAATGTTTAATTAGAATTTTAAATAATTAGTAAACTCTAATATTAATATTTTGGTGGTTTGGTATATATGAGTATATTTAATATATGACCACATTTAAATCATAAAATTAGTTGATAATGTAAAATCAATATTGTTCACTATAATGTAGAAATAGATTTTTTTTAATGAATTTTTGTTTATATTGGTATAGTTAAATATAAAAATGAATACATAAATTTACATCTTATTATTATGATATAAAATTATGTTTACAATATATATTATTGGCAATAATTTATGACTTTTTGAAATGTTCAATATTATACTTTTATTTCATTTTTTCTCAATATTGAAAAAGATAATATATTTAAATAATAATAAACAATCTATTTTTTCCATATTATTAAATGAATTCGAATACAAATTTAAATTTGATTTAAATTTAATCACTATGGAGTTTAGTAAGATGCTAGAAACAGGAGAAATTGGGTTCTGCTTAGAAGTGAGAAAAGGCGATATATGGACGCTACTGGCACTAGAAGAGCCTCGTTCTAAATCTTTAACCCCACCTTGCCTATCCTACCTGGACTAGTTGTTACCCTCGGCTATTAACCTTACTTTCAATGACCAGCCAGTTTATTGTATGATCATATTACCTTTTTCAGGGAGAAAAAAACAGAACACTTTTCATCGGAATGTTGGAATATTGAGAATTCCAAATGGAGAGAGTAAGCTCCTCTCCTCTAAACACAGAGAAATTAAAAAAAACTTCTTTTGACAATGGACAGAGTTTTCATACTTTTAAAACAACTTCTATTTCAAAAAAAAACTTATACAAGTCTTCCTCTTAACAGAGGGATAACAACAATGGTGACTGCTATAGACGCAATGCACAAAATGACTCTCTGTCTCTCAAGAACAACACTGCTGTGTATTTGTGTTCTTCTCTGCTCTTCCGCGCTGATGTGCGAAAACTAAAGAATGCAATTACAATTACACAGGCTCGCATGCCTTTTGGCTTTTTTATATGCTGCATATAAAAAAACATTACATAAAACCTTTGTGGAATTTAAAAAAAAACAAATGCACGACGTGCGAGTGGGGACCACATCGCAGTCGACGGATCAGAGGTGTCACACAAAAACTTGCGATTGCGATTGAGGACCCAGATGCGATGGCACATATAAACTCCAGCCTATAATATGGATCGGGTCCACCACTCCAATCACAACATATTACAAAAAGGTGCGATCAATCGAAAGTTCCGATTGTGATTACACAACGGACGCGATGGCCCGATATAAAACATGGCACATAAAGCGATCGGGTCCGAAACTTCAATCGGGGCATATTACAAAAGGTGTGCGATCACACAGAATGTTCCGATTGCGATTCAGATCCCGGACGCGATGGACTTATTAACTCCATCGTATAACGCCATCAGGTCCGCCAATTTCAATGGTGCAATCAGGCCCAACACTTAAGAGCTTCCGATGCGATTAGGAACTCAGATGCGATTGCCCATTCAACTGTGGTATATTGTATGATCGGGTCCAGCTTTTGATCGGAGCACAAAACAAAGGACCGCCGATTGAACCTTGCGATTTGGACTTGTGATTCCATTGAGTTTCCGCCACGTGGTCAAGTGGACTCATGGGCCTCTGCTATTGTGGGGGGCAATTATAATATATGTTTCGGTTATATTGTGTACAACCGTTCTACGTCGGAACATTACCACATCTACAAGACATTTGTTTCATGTAAAATGTTTGTATTGCGATTGGATCGCATCACATTGCAGAACTCCATATCGACAAGACACTCTTTCAAAAGAACTTTGGTTGTTGAGGGCTTTAAAGCCCGAAATGACTGTTTAAATAAAACTACTCCTCCGTAGAACAGATCTAAGAAAATCTTCGTCCTTCCACTGTGAAGAACGGCTCCGCCCATCACCTGTTAATTCTCCTCTACAATCTGTGGCTGCGGCCCATCACAATTAATTCATCCTTACAGATTCTCCATCATTCTTCAATACAGAGTGCTATGTACTCAAAAACTCTACTTCTGTTGCTACCTTTGTACTTGTTTTCTTCCTGCCCAAAGGCACGGCAGGTGACTTTAATATTTTCAACACTCCCCCTTAAAGTTAGCTGCTGGGTTATCAAACATACCCAAACATTTTCTTAAAAATTCAAAGCTCTTCCGTCCCAATGGTTTAGTTAAAATATCTACGTATTGCTCCTCTGTTTTACAATGCTATAAAACAACTTCACCATTGTTTACCAATTCTCTGATATAATGAAACTTGGTATCTATGTGTTTCGTTCTTTTGTGAAACACAGAATTCTTTGAAAATGCAATAGTTGAGCTATTGTCACAATAAATCACAGTGCCCTTTACCTGTTCTTGGCACAAACTTCTCAACATCCTTCTCATCCAAACTGCTTGACACGCTGCTGCTGTAGCTGCCACATATTCTGCCTCTGCTGTAGATAATGCTACAGTAGGTTGTTTCTTAGAAGCCCATGAAATGACTCCTAAACCCATATGGAAAACATAACCGGAAGTGCTCTCCCGATCGTCTACACTTCCAGCCCAATCACTGTCAGTGTATCCAACTAATTCTAAATTTTCTAAAGTAGTATATAAAATGCCAAATCTTTTTGTTCCTTTCACATACCTCAGAATTCTCTTTGCTACTTTCCAATGTGCTTCTTTTGGCTTCTCCATAAATATGGAAATTAAACTAACAGCATGCATAATATCCGGCCTAGTTGCAGTCAAATACATCAGGCTGCCAACTATGCTTTTATACAAACTTGGATTAAATTCCTTGCTACTGTCATCTTTACTCAACTTC
Organism: Pinus albicaulis; assembly: GCA_034641835.2. Lineage (NCBI taxonomy): Eukaryota > Viridiplantae > Streptophyta > Pinopsida > Pinales > Pinaceae > Pinus > Pinus albicaulis. The sequence goes on from CM076570.1 coordinate 1,403,651,693, forward strand.
AATCCCATTATTGTGGGAGTAATTGCAGCTTTTCACTCCTGCATATTAAATCTTTCTAAAACCTGATTCACATACTTTGCTTGAGATATAAAAATCACTTTCTCATTTTGTTCTACTTCTATTCCCAAAAAGTATCTTAATAAACCCATATCAGTCATTTCAAATTCATCTTTCATGACTGTTTTAAAATTCTCAGCAAGGTAATCATCATTACCAGTAAAAATTAAATCATCAACATATAAAACAACAATCAACAACTTACCATCTTTTTCCTTGATGTAGAGGGTGGGTTCTCCCTCACATTTTTCAAATCCATTCTCCAATAGATAGGAGTCTATTCTGCTGTACCATGCTCTTGGTGCTTGCTTCAGCCCATAAAGAGCTTTCTTCAATTTGCAGACCTTATGCTCTTGGCCTTTCTTCTCATATCCGAGAGGTTGTTCCACATATAACTCTTCCATTAAAACTCAATTTAAAAATGCTGATTTTACATCCATTTGGTATACTTTCCATTTGTTTTGTGCTGCTATGGACAACACTTCTCTTACTGTCTCCATTCTTGCAACTGGTGCAAAAGTTTCTTCATAATCAATCCCTTGCTTCTCCTTGTATCCTTTGACAACAAGTTTGGACTTGTGTCTCTCTATTTTTCCTTCAGCATTTCTTTTGGTCTTATAGACCCATTTAACTCCAATGACTTCTTTGCCTTCTGGGAGATCAACCAAATCCCATGTTTTGTTCTTCTCTATGGCTTTAATTTCATCATCCATAGCTTCTATCCATTTTCTATCTTTAATTTCATCTTCAAAATGAATAGGATCATCAACTTGACAATACAAAGCAAATAAGGAATTCATACCTTCATTTGCTACTCCTTGCTCATAGATTTCTCTAATACTTCTGAACTTTGTTCCTCTTTCACTTGGCGTAGCTGTGCTTGATGAAGCACTGAATTCTGCTCCATGTGGTGTGCTCGGCGAACCACTGCCACTTCTTCTCAAGGGTGTTCTCGCTGCTGCTTGAGGCATCCCTTGCTGTCCTTGCGCTGCTAGAGGTTGTGCAACAGATGGGTTGTTAATTTCAACCACATCTCCCTCATCTTCATCATGAGATAAACAACGTTTGACATTGACTGTTTTCTCAATACTTCCATCCCACGCTTCCTCTTCAATGAATTGCACATCTCTGCTTATTACAAACTTCTTTGTGGATGGGTTATACAGTCTGTATCGTTTGGAATCTTCACAATATCCAAGGAAAATGCACTTCTCCCCTTACTATCCAATTTCTTTCTCAATTTGTCTGGAATGTGTGCATATGCAACACACCCAAAAACTCTCATGTGGGTGACTCCCTATTTTCTGCCACTCCACGCTTCTTTTGGAACCTTATTCATTACAGCGTTTTTGGGGCATCTATTCAAAATATATACAACACAGTTTGTTGCTTCTGCCCAATACTCATTCGGCAAATGCTTTGCCTTCAGCATGCTTCTCACCATCTCCATTATGGTTGGATTCTTCCATTCAGCGACTCCATTCTGTTGCGGCGTGTACCTGGTGGTAAATTGCTTGTGTATGTCGTTCTCTCTGCAAAAGCGCAGAAACTCCTTTGATATGTATTCACCTCCTCTGTCAGTTCTGAGGACTTTAATGTGCAGTCCGCTCTGTTTTTCTATGAGAGCTTTAAAATGGTGAAATTTTTGAAAGACTTCACTCTTGTATTTCAGAAAATAAACCCATACTTTTCTTATTAAATCATCTATGAAGGTCAGCATGTAATTGCTGCCTGAAACTGATGCTGTCTGCATCGGCCCACATAAATCTGAGTGGATTATCTCCAAAGGTGCTTTCGCTCTTATGCTTTTCCCTGAGGGAAAATTTTCTCTGTGTTGCTTTCCCAATATGCAGCCTTCACATAGGCTGTCAGGCTTCTCAATCAATGGCAAACCTCTTACCATTCCTTTTCTGTGCAGCGAATTTAATCCTCTGAAATTGAGATGTCCAAATCTCAGGTGCAATAACCAATTTTCATCCTTTGCTTCCTTCTGAAAGGCTTCTTGTGTTACGGCTGCAATGCTTTTTCCTTTTCCCTTCAAGTCAGTGTTGAGCTTGAGTGGAAACATTCTATTGCTGGTCATTTGAATTTCAGCAATGATTTTCTTGCTTGGAGGTATATCCTTAATGGTGCACACATCATCTTTGAAAACTACATTGTAACCTTTGTTTATGAGCTGCCCAATGCTCAAAAGATTACATTTCAAACCTGGAACATAATACACATCAGGGACAAATTTCTACTCACCATTTCTGGCTCGAATACTTACTCTGCCCTTTCCTTTGACATAGATCTTAGTATCAGTCCCTGTGGTCACTTCAGATTTAATCTCTTCATCTAGATTTGCAAACATTTCTCTATTTCCAGTCATGTGATTACTACACCCTGAATCTAAGAACCAAAAATCATCTTCTCTATCTTGTGCTACGTTACAAGCTAACAACACATTACTTGGGTTCTCTTCTTCTTTTGCTACATTAGCATTCTGCCTATTTTTCATGTCATTTCTTTCTACATTCATTGGCATAGTGCCCATATTTCTTGCAATAGTGACACTGGACATTGGATTTGTCATACCTTTGTCCATGAGCATGTTGGTGTTCATGTCCACCTTGCTATCTATTGCTTTGGCCGTGGCTCTGACTTTGACCGTTGCCCCTTCCATGTGAATGTGAAGGGCTGTTCCTTCCACCTCTATTCTGGCTTCCGCCTCTTCCTCTTCCTTTTCTTTGACCTCTTCCTCTTCCTGAAGGCATCTGGGTCTTGAAGGCGTGCTCAAGAGATGAATGTTCATCTCTATTCAATCTCTATTCATGAGTTATCAGCGAGGCATGAAGTTCATCCACTGTGAACTGTGAGAGATCTTTGGTCTCTTCTATGGTGGTAACAATAACATCAAACTTTGAGGGTAAGCTTCTCAAAAGTTTCACCACTATCCTTCTCTCTTCAAGAGTTTCTCCATGGGATCTTATCTGATTTACAATCCCAACCACATGTGTAAAGAATGTGTCAACACTATCTGACTCTTTCATGCAAAGAGTTTCAAAATCTCTTCTCAGCAATTGAAGTTTTGCTGTTCTAACTTTCTCCATACATTGATAGGCTACTTTCAGAGTTTCCCATGCTTCCTTGGATTTCTTGGCTGCTGCTATCCTTGGAAACACACTCTCATTCACAGCTTGATACAAATAGAAGAGGGCCTTAGCATCCTTCTTCCTATTGTTCTTCAATAAGTCCTTCTCTGCTTGAGTTAAGGCATTAAAAGCCTGCTCATCAGCTGGTTCAGTAAAACCATCTTCTACAAACTCCCATAAGTCTTGTGAAGCAAACAGGGCTTTCATGGTAATGGCCCAATAATCATAGTTCTTTCCATTAAATTGTGGAAGCTGAACATTTCCAATGTTCATTCCTGTACTTGGTCCAGCCATAGCACTTAAACTGAACTCTACACTTAAAGAAACTGTCTTTTCTTCTCTTGAAAGAACAAACACTATTAGACAATAAACAATAGCTCTGTTATCTTTGAGAAATACCTGATCTTTTGACCTCTGTTGAGCTTTCACTCTGCTGGAGAAAATGCTTCAACAAATCTTCCTCTTCTTCATCTTCTTTGAGAACTTCAAAGAGCCTAAACTAGCTCCGATACCATGTTGGAATATTGAGAATTCCAAATGGAGAGAGTAATCTCCTCTCCTCTAAACACAGAGAAATTAGAAAAAACTTCTTTTGACAATGGACAGAGTTTTCAGACCTTTAAAACAACTTCTATTTCAAAAAAAAACTTATACAAGTCTTCCTCTTAACAGAGGGATAACAACAATGGTGACTGCTACATACTCAGTGCACAAAATGACTCTCTGTCTCTCAAGAACAACACTGTTGTGTATTTTTGTTCTTCTCTGCTCTTTTGCGCTGCTGTGCGAAAACTAAACAATGCAATTACAATTACATAGGCTCGGAGGCCTTTTGGCTTTTTTATATGCCGCATATAAAAAAACATTACATAAAACCTTTGCGGAATTAAAAAAAAAAACAAATGCATGACGTGCAAGTGGGGACCACATCGCAGTCGGCGGATCGAAGGTGTCACACAAAAACTTGCGATTGCGATTGAGGACCTGGATGCGATGGCGCATATAAACTCCAGCCTATAATATGGATCGGGTCCGCCACTCCAATCGCAACATATTACAAAAAGGTGCGATCAATCGAAAGTTTCGATTGCGATTACACAACGGACGCGATGGCCCGATATAAAACATGGCACATAAGGCGATCGGGTCCGAAACTTCAATCGAGGCATATTACAAAAGGTGTGCGATCACACAGAAGGTTCCGATTGCAACTCAGATCTCGGACGCGATGGACTTATTAGCTCCACCGTATAACGCCATCGGGTCCACCAATTTCAACGGTGCAATAGGGCCCAACACTTAAGAGCTTCTGATGCGATTGGGAACTTGGATGCGATTGCCCATTCAACTGTGGTATATTGTATGATCGGGTCCGGCCTTTGATCAGAGCACAAAACAAAGGACCGCCGATTGAACCTTGCGATTTGGACTTGCGATTCCATTGAGTTTCCGCCACGTGGTCAAGTGGACCCACGGGCCTCTGCTGCTGTGGGGGGCGATTATAATATATGTTTCGGTTGTATTGTGTACAACCGTTCCACTGCGGAACATTACCACATCTGCAAGACATTTGTTTCATGTAAAATGTTTGTATTGCGATTTGCGATTGCGATTGCATCACATCGCATCGCAGAACTCCATATCGACAAGACACTGTTTCAAAATAACTTTGGTTGTTGAGGGCTTTAAAGCCCGAAATGACTGTTTAAATAAAACTGCTCCTCCGTAGAATAGATCTACGAAAATTTTCGTCCTTCCACTGTGAAGAACGGCTCCGCTCATCACCTGTTAATTCTCCTCTGCAATCTGTGGCTGCGGCCCATCACAATTAATTCATCCTTACGGATTCTCCATCATTCTTCAATACAGAGTGTTGTGCACTCAAAAACTTTGCTTCTGTTGCTGCCTTTGTACTTGTTTTCTTCCCGCCCAAAAGCACGGCAGGTGACTTTAATATTTTCAACACAGAAAAATGTTTATGTTTTACATGTTCTTAGTCCTTTTCCATAGTATTCAAGTATAATTAAAAAAAAATCCGACTGCCACCATTGCTAAACCGATGAACCCCATGTTGCTGCGCACGGCAGCATTCACAATGATTCCAAATGGAAAAGTCAAAGTATCATCATCCGCATTCTGGAAGGCATTAAGTAGGCTCATATTACTTGCGTTTTGCAAGGCAGAAGTTAGTTTTAGCGTTATTTAAATGGAATTTACTTTTACGCAAATTTTTTCTTGAATTTCTTTAATACTGGAAAATAAATCAAAATTCTAGATCAATTAGAATTCTGATTTTTTTAAAAATTTCCAATCGAACCGTTTTTAATAATAAATGAAAATTCTAAATCAATCAAAACTCTTATTTTTTTAATTGCTATAAAACTGATTTTAATATTTTTTTTAACACTATCAAAATGTTTTTAACGATTCACTTTTGCTCATTAATAATCAAACCATTTTCACTGATTCAAGATTGCTTATTAATCCGAATGCTAGGTGCAATTGTGAATTCGCCGCTAATTGCGAAACTTTTTTCAAAGATTTGATTTTAACTATTTTATTTTTGCCGAGATATGATGATTACTTTATTTTAATTTTTCAAATGCAACGGTCATAAGTATTGCTGTCCTCAAGTAGGACATACCCGTTCCATGCATGAAATTTACGGTCTAAACGAAATGAAGAATCCATTTTGGGCATCTTAATTATTTTATTTTATTTTTCTAATATAACTGTCATAAGGATTTAGTTTCACTAGCCATTCAAATTCGTTCTATAAATTACATTGGTTGGTTACGTGGAATCTACGTTGTAATTGAAGATACACTTCTTGGAATGTTTAAGTGTTTAAGTATAACTTTGACCGTACACAAGTACAGTCCGCACAACTCTCCAAATGATCATTCTATAAATTATACTTGTTGGTTGCTCGGAATCTACGGTGTAACTTAATATACATGTTTTGAAATGTTCAAATGTTTAGATAAAATTTTCCTCCCACAGATGTACAGTCTATATAGGTTGAGTGGGCCTAGTGGCTAAGAGCATGTGTTTCTACGTAAAAGGTCACATGGTGTAGAATATGTATGGCTTGCTAGTCTTAAGTTCAAAACCAAAAGAGATAGAGTATGTAGTGTGAATATTCTCGAAAAAGAAAAAAAACTCTCCTCCAATATCTAATACTAAATCTTTGCACCATAGCCTATGAATTTATGCACCACTTATTATTCCTAACTTTAAAATCAAATTTCATGTTAAATTCGTAAAAAAAAATATATTAAAAAAACTAAAAATATTCTAAGTAAATTTTAAAAATAATATTATTAAAATTATTAATAAAACATATTTTAAAAAATATACGACTTTAATATTATTAAAAACCTACTATTATTAAATAAATTTTAAATAAGTCAATAAAGACATTTGAAAAAATGTATACATTATTTTCTTCAAGTTTTGTTTTTTTTTTTTTTTTTTTAAATTAAAAAATTTATGACATCACCTTATCTTTAAATATAAAAATGAATTTAGCTCACTCAAATAGTTCAAAATATTTGAATCAAAAACCATAAAAAAAATAATCAAAGTTGTAAATTTCGGATTTTAAAATAACATTTCAAAGGACATATTAAATTTTAGGAAACATGTCCCAAAAAAGAATAGATAGTTAGATTATGTTTTTCTGTGACAATTGCATTTAGTGTTAACTAGTTGTTAAACTAGTTAAATGACATTTTATTATTGTTTTTAAGAACAAAATATTTTTTTAGAAAAGATTGAGATACTTAATGTTTTTCTGGAAAAAAAATTTCTTTATTGTTATTGTTAAAAATAAAAATTGGTTATGGAAAGTGGTTCCATAAAAAGTGAAAAGGTTGATGGTAAATGTTTTCCAATAACTGAAAGGTTGGTTGGACAGTTGGAAAAGTTAGTTGCTCCTTTGGTGATAAAAGACTGTTCCAAGTGAGGAATAGGGGTTTTCAGAGACTAATGAGAAGAGTGGAAATGTTTCCTGAGCTCGTGAGACTAGTGAAAACCTCTTAGAAATCTTGAAATTTTTTGGTACTGACTGGACTAGTGTTACTGAGGTCTTAACAGAAAATCTACTGTCAACCTGTACCTTTCAGTGTGGAGCAATGGGGAAAGAGCAGGACATAATTGCCCCTCTTGAAGGTTGGGAGGACATCAATAGTGGACTGCAGATTCAGATAAGTTTCTGAGTATACTGTAAACATAAGATGGGAAACAGTTTCTTTAATAGAAATGTTCAGAGGTTCTGTGTTTTAAAAGAAGCAAAGAAATTAAATTACTTGTTGTAAAAGCATAAGTCAAATGAGAATGATTTATGTGTTTATGTATAATAATTTGTAAGTTCTTTACAACTTCTGTGAAAAGTCTACAGAAATATTTTAATGTTGTTGTTTTTCCTGAATGGTCTATTGCGAAAGCAGAAGGAAAATCTGATAATAAAGAGAATAACATTAGCTATACTATTCATGAACAAAATCTATAAACGGAAATAGAGAAATGACAAGTGAATGGAAATGTTGAGTTATTGATTAAAACTTTAAATAGAAAAACTTACAACAGATATAATTAGTTATTGATCAAAACTTTCAAAAGTAAAACTTTTAACAAATAGGGGTAATGTAACCTATTAAAGGCGTAGAACACTGTATGTTTCAGTCTCGAGGTGGAACCCCAAGACTACAACACATCTTGTCTCTGGCTACTGCTATACACAGACAAAGCCTAGGGTGGTTCGGTCACCGAGAAAATAAATTTCAATAGATTACTTATATACAATTTTATATTTTCACTAGGAAGAAACGACTGTACAGAAAATAAATCTGTAACCATGACTCAAAAGTGCACTAAATTCATTTAACACGTAAAGAGAAGTAAACTTTGTTGTAATGGAAAACAAATTGCTAAGCTGTGAAATAGAATGCAGACTACCTGAGGCTCGAGATATGCAATTATTTTAAACAAATGATGACAGCATTTATAGTTATGAGAACCAGATAGAACTATCATAAAAAATATAAAAAAAATATGCATATCAAATAAATCCAAGTAACGCAGTTAAGTAAGAGCATATTATGGATAACTGATATCCTTATAAATTATTTTGTAAAGAGTATGACTGAACGTTCGTTCTTGCACATTCATGACCAAAACATTGTGGATGAAAGGAAACAAACCCTTCTTCTAAAAATCGAAGAACAAGCTAAATAATCTAAGTATTGTATTTAGAGAAAAACTAAATATCAAGAACCCAAATTGTTACAATTTATAAATATACACAAAAATTTGGAAAGAGACTCTGCCATATATCCTTCAAATACTTGAAGCAAGAACTCACAAGCATTGAGCCCAAAACCGTTAAGTCTTTACAACTTAAAAAAAACAATTCTTTAGCAAAATGATTAATCGATCGGACACACGGTAAGGAGATTTCTACTAATTCACCAAAGATGGACGAGGAATCCTTAGTGAAGAAATACCTGGAGAAAAAATGATCCTGTTAACCATGGCGGAAGTCGAGGAACCCTAGTGTCCTAGGAAAAATAAAAGGCCAGAACTTTCGGAAGGAATGCACCTATGTTAAACCTCCAAGAAATTAGTAAAAGTGTAGATAAGTAGTAATATTAAATAAAGTGACAGTTTAACTCTGATGGGTATGTAAGTAAAACAGAAACCTAGCGTTTATATTACCTATAGAGGTTAAACTGTTATTGAATGTCCAATTCCTGAGCTAAACAACAATATAAATTGGAAGTAGGAATGAAGTGATAGTCTCACAAGTAAATGACTAAGGAGAATAAAAATGGTAAGCAGACGTAATAACAAAACAATAAATTACATTCCAGTCCAAAAGTATCCATGTAAAACCTCCATTGAGAAACTGGAATTCCAGTCCAGAAGTATCCATGTAAAACCTCCATTGAGAAACTGGAATTCTCCTCCGAGCTCTTGTTCATCAAAGTAATGAGATTGAGGCCTATTAAAAACCCAATCTCATATTTTCCCAGCTAAAAACAAAGATAGATTTGTGTAAATGAGAAATTTGCAGAGAGCATATTAGCACCGAGTAAATGAGAACTCGTAAGGAGCGAAGGGGTTTTACCTATTACAGGGTTTCTCACCAATTGTCACCACTGTTGATTTGCGAAGATCGGATGAGGCTTAGAGGAAAATGTGGCCACGGAAAATCGAGTCCACATCCAAATTCAATCCCACAACTGGAGTTTCATTAAAAATTTGGTACTTGACAACCTTCGTTCGGTTCAACAAATGTCAAGGTAATAAATGTGATGGATAAGTGTGCAACCAAAAACTGGTGGTAGATTGGTTTAGTGGTAATGCTTCTAATTCCAAACATAAGTTGTAAGGGTAGGTTTATTTTTTATATAAATAAACAATATTATATCATGCTAATGAAAATTACAATAGGATTAAGACTTTGGTAATACTATAGATAAGGTAAGGTAAAAATTAATATCATGTTATGTAAATTTTATTTTTTATTCGGTATGTTACAAGTAGTATTAGAGCAGCATTCATACACTGGGATCCTAAGGGTCGACTAACAATTTAAGCTATGTGTACAATGATGCACATAATAGAAGCATAACAGGAAACGTCATGAGAAGGGGATCAATGCAACAACCACCCCAGAACACCAGGGAACCCCAAACATGACCAGAAGTGAGGCCTCAGATGTGGGTTCAACTGAGTGTGGATCAGCACCAGTAGACAAGTAGACTCCTAGAGGAATAGTAGCACCAAACAAGCATACTATGTGATACAGTACAAAAGCTACATGAAGCAATGGTGCAGGTTCGAAGTGATAATGAGCATTTGATGCAAGAGAAAGAAAAGATACTCAAGAGCCTGTCAGACAAGAAAAATCAGGGAATGGAATAACCCAGTGCTGATAGAAATATGCAAGAAGGTAATGATCGACAAACAAGGGACCACACCACTGACAGAGTGGAAATAAGCCCTTCACAATGAAACAACAAGAACAAAAACTATAATGAAGCAAAGTCTGGCAATTTTTCGGATCAACGAGAAGTTAAAAATCAAAAAGTGGAGCTTCAGGGTGAGTTTTGAAAAATAAAACCACCAACATTTGATGGCAAAGCTGAGGAAGTGGCAGAGGCTTGGTTGATAAACATGAACAAATATTTTCAACTGTATGAGTACAACAGCAACCTAAAGGCCAGATTGGCCATATATCAGTTAAAGGAGAAAGCCACTCTGTGGTGGGATGAAGTAAAGAATGCTCGTAGCATTGAGGACTAAGATGTTACCTGGGAATCGTTCCAACAATACTTTAAAGATAAGTATTTAACATAACGATTCTACGATGAAAAATATAAGTAATTTCATGACTTGAAGATGGGACAGATGATCATGGACAAGTATACTACCAAGTTCACCTCTCTGTTATGATATGTTCCATACCTCATAGATGAAAAGGATAAGGTTCAAATATTCTTGAGTAGTCTACCAACCCATATCAAGGAACCACTACAAGGAAAATACCCTCTAGCGGAGGTTATAAAGGAGGTTTTTACTGTTATAAAATTGGCCAAAATTGTTAAAAAAACATTTTATACAACATCTGTTTATGGTTACGGATATTTTGGTGGAGCTTTTAACGGAAATTAAACACAACTAAAAATATGGGCGGTCGGAGGTTATTATGGATGTTTTTTTCATCTGTGCGCTACTCTGGCTTGAACGCACTGGTGCGTACATATAGAAGGTGCCTTGGGGTAGTCGAAGGAAAATGCACCGGGCCATTAAGGTATAAAATCACACTGGGCATAGTGTTGGTGATATAATGCATGGGGCCGTTCTAATTGGTCTTGGGATTTGTGCGGTGCTGATAGGTCGTATCAATGCACCAGTGCGTAGTATCACAGAAAGGCGCTGAGATTTATAATTCGTAATGATATTCGTGCGATGCCCATAGGTCGTACAAATGCACCAGTGCTTATAGACACATAAATGACCCGATGCACAGTATCACACAAATGCACCAAGATTTATAATTGGTATCAGTATTCATGCAGTGCCCACAGATCGTACAACGACGCTGGTGTGTATAGACACATAAACACATCGGTGCGTCGTACTACACAAACGCACCGGTGTATAGTTACTGACATGCACCAGTTTTCATTTTGTATTTTTTAGAAACATCGACCTGTGACAGTGCAATTATTGTGATTGTTTTAAATTCATTATTGATCAAAAGTCGACACATCTTATAATGATATTCATATTAATTAAATTCTTATTAATGCATTTGAATGTGATGTTTGGATTGATTTTTTATATCATATCATAATTATTGTGGTTTTTTAAAATTCATTATTCATCGAAAGTCGACACATATATATCTCATAACAATATTCATATGAATTAAATTTTTATTAGTGCATTTGAGAACAAAAATGGAGAACGCAATAACAACAATGGAGAACGCAATAGAAGAAATTAAAACATATTTTAAGATATTTAATATATATGAATAAGATAGTCTTTATCATACAAAATGGGACATTTATTGGTATCCCTTTGTCTTTCAATTGGGACACTATGTCCATTACATTAAACAAAATTTATGATTTCACAGACATATTTCAAAAAATAAAACGCGTTGCTTTGATATCAAAACATAGTGATCATCATTCTTCACTTGAATTGTTGCATTACTAGAGCTACTTCCATGACTTGCGTTATTTTCAGGAACGTTGTGTTCAAGGTGTTGATTGTTTTCTTCTCCTTCAACTTCCATCTACAAATATAAAAATAAACTACAATGAGTGTATATACATTGGTGAGAATAATGAAAATTGCAATATTAAATAATATACATCAATGTAAACTGAAAAGAAAAATGATGTACCATTCTTTCAAAACCATGTACCATGCTATCTTTCAAAATTTCATCTGTTGGCGCAGTTCCATACTTTGTTTCCTGCAAGTTTTATACCCCAATAAAAATCATATATTTAATATAAAAGATGTTTTTTTTTTCTATTAATTATAGACGAAGCTAAGTAAAACAATATCGATAGATGCTTACAAATTCCACAATTAATTTCTGATATGCCAACATATACTCACAACTCATATTTAACCCAATTTCAATCAATTGGTCTGATGGTTCTTCTTTGTATGTTAGCACCTATTCAAAGACATTAAATGATGATTTTTTTAAAACAACTTAAAAAATAAAAAAATGAAATATAGTTAAGTTGTTATAAGGAAGTAACAATGGCTCACAAACTTAGATATCAACCTTTTTCTTCCTTGTCGTCGTGTTTTATATGTTGAATGGGTTCCATTTTCTTTTATTTTCTGCAAGAAAATTCTTGAGAATTAATATTTATTTCTAATTTTTTTATTTATTGTACCTAATGATCGAAAAATTCAAAGATTACCTATTACATTTGAAGCACGCTTTCGGTGAAACGGCTCCTCCTACGATGCAATTTTGTCCATTTCTTTGACCATCTCCTTGTACACCTTTTTGGACATTCCTACTGGTATATTTATGATATCAACTCTTTCATATTTTGAGATTTTCATAATCTTCCTAAAAATGTAACATGACAATGAAATATTTAATTTTTGTATTGATATCTAAAAGGTAGATATAACAAAAGTGATATTTATAAATAATTCTAGACAAACATGTAAAGGAATATTACTTTTTCATTTCTTCATTTTTGTTGTCGTACATTTTTGCTATTAAAAGGCTGACATGTCTCATTGACAAACTCTCTGGAAACTCTCCCTGTAGTTTAGATAAAATTTGGTTCTTGGAATCATTGGATTGATTTTTGTATTGTAAGTGGAAAGAACATCTATGCATTTGTTCCGCTAGATCCCTCAAAATTTTGTAAAAGTTTTTAGGTTCCAGCACCACTCCAGATGTGCTAAGGAGCAATTCATTTTCATTTACATGTTCTATTTTTTTTCTTTTCTTTGAACAACATTCTTTTTCTGAGTTGTTGGTCCTTGTAGAACATTAAATAGATGTGAATTACTAGACTGTTTGACACATTCTATCCAAAAAATTTAAGTATATTACTAATGATAATTAAAAAAAGAAACACATATTGGATCGATAGTATTTTTTCATTCACCCGATTCATCCTTTTGCAATTTTTCCATCAAGATTTTATGTTCTTATGGTCCTAGAAACTAAATAATCTTATCTATCTTCGCCATTTCTTGGCTCTTCATGATACACAATAAACAATACATATTAGTTAAACTTACATATAGTTCAAAAATAATATTTTTTTATAAAGAATTTACAAAGAACTTGCCTTTTTTTATTTTCTTGGTGTGCTACCATTATTTTTGTTACTTGATCTCTTATCATTCATTTCTTTATCGATATGAAACCTGTGCCATATCATTCATTAATATATTTAGAAATAAATTGTAAACTTTTCAGGTAAAAAGTAAATCTTAAGACACCGGTGCACCTTTCTTGATGTACGCATTGCCGCCGGTGTGTGGGGGTATTACCAACACACCACAAAACAATATAATATATTGTACATTGCGTGAGGTATTATAAACACACTGCACAAATAATGTAATATACCGTTCGATGTTATCCTCGTGACATGGAGCACCGGTGCCCTATTTCAGATATGGCGCACTGATTTAAAAAAAATATTTTCAAATTTTCTATTACACAGTACTTGTACGGTGCACTTTATAACAAAGTGCATCGGTGTGCTAGGTTACGTCGGGCCCACCGATAAAAAAAAACCCATTATTTCCAAAAATTCTCGCAATGCCGAATGGATTGGGATCCGAATATGCAAGTCGTCCTGTGGGTTGGATGTCAATCTAAAATGAAAAGCCCTAATTCTGAAATCACAGAAACAGGGAGAAGAAAGGGCAAAAACAAAAAAATGAAGAGTTTAGGGTCAAAATGAATAAAACTGTAGAAAAAGTAAAAAAAAATAATCAAATTTAATCATGAGATGGTTTGAAATTCTATGATACAGGGTTTGAATCACCAGAGGTTTGATTTTTGATTGTCTGAATACTTCAGTTCGAACATATTTCGTTTCTCCACAGTGCCCTCATGCTCTCTTGTTCCAGGTATGTCTCCTGCAAATATCTGGCGGAACATTTTAGCAAAAATAGTGAAATAATGAAAAGTGTTTAGTATTTAAAGAATTATTTTATGAAATTAGATTTTCGAAAATATTCTTTCACCCATTTTTCAATTTGTCGCTTTTTTTTTCACTTAAAGAAAATAAAGTGGTGATTTTTTTATTTGTGTTTCTTCGTCACCGGTGCGTCAGTTAATAGCACTGCATCGACGTGTCTTTTTATAACTCCGGCACAGGTGTGGTTATATGTACAATAGCACCGATTTGCGGTTAAGGTACCAAAATTACTTTTAAGTGTGTACACCAAAATTTAGTGAACTCCAACCATAGAAATTGAGAATTATAATTTTGTTTTTTCTTGAGAATTAGAGTTAGAATTAAAATTAAGGATTGGAATTGGATAATTCTTTTATGGAAATAACTATTCTTCCAATACATTTTTTTTATTGCAGGAGGTCCCCACTGATTATGTGGGGAGAATGCAATGTGGGGCATGTGAAGATGCAATACCACAGGGCCCAAGTGGGCAATTGTGGCATGTGAACCTGTTATAATTAGCACTTAATTATTTTCAACCAATATGTTATAGAATATAATTTGCAGATAGACAAATGGCCTACCAGAAATTAGTACATATAATCTGTAGAAGGGTAATGTTCTGGAAGAAATGACAACGACTCCTTCATTCTACATTTGTTAGCAGAAGAAGACTGATTTTCAACTAGACAACGTAGTTATTACATGTGGAGGCAATGATTTCCCATAGAAAATGAGTATAGGGTTGAGCAGAGGAAATACATTGCAAAATAAGATATTATATTAGTTTTTCCAATGGGAAACTGATTTGCAGGTGAAATTATGGTAGCTGCGGGAATCTATGCTTTTCTTCCAATAGAAATGGTCACTGGATTTCCATTGTAATCCAAGCAGATTTTTTACTAATTTCATCCATAGGACCACAACTTAGATGTAACGTCCCCAAAATTGCTGCTTTTAAATAGGCAGTTAAAAACTTTAAAGTGAAGTGGACCCCAATGGAGACTAGTTTGGATTTATTTTAATTTTAATTAATAAAAAATAAATGGAAAAGTTAAATGTGTGCAATGACTAGATTGAGAATTGAGATCTGAACCTAGATCCATGAGGATGTGGATAAGGTGATGAGACTTTCCCACACCTTCCAGAAATCCTTGGAAGGAGTATTAAAGAAATTAGATTTGGAGATAAACATCTAATTTCCCCAATGAAGAGGAAAGTAACTAGGAAGAGGAAGAAAAAGATGGAAAAGTGGAAAAGATAGCTTTAAAGTACCACTATGAGGGAATTCTTAGGCAAATAATGAAGAAAGCATCCTGAAATTTCTGGATGCATAAATTGGAAACAGGCTTCGGAAAGCACAGCTTAAATAAGTTGCTCCAGGGTAGACAAAGGGAGTTTTTTTTTTGTCTACCATTGCGAGCTAAGGTTTCAACTCAAGTGTGAGTTCGGGAGAGAAATAACTCTAAGGTTGGAAGGACTAGTCAACAAAAATTGGTATGCACACCTAATTATTGTGGTTTTTCTGTCTAAATGAACCTGAATTTCGATCTGATGATTTTACCATATCAACTAAGAAAATTTATTTATCTGTAGTTAATGATGGTTAAATAGTAGTGTAGACCATGTAATGATAAGTAATAGTATATTGAAGGTTGTACAAATAGTTATAACAACCATGCATTTAACAGATGTTTGTTACAGTAGTAAGTTAACATCTGTATAGTTGCATGGTTACAAGTTGACTTACCACAACTCTAGAATAGTGTGTGGACAACACCATAGATAAATAAATAAGTTTTAAATTAAATTCTATTCTGAATTTATTTAAGCTTACATTTCAGAACTCTGAGAATAATGAATAACTGCAATTATTCTGTTTATTGTAACCGTGCATCTCCTATTCTAGAATGAAGGAAAATTAGAGAATTTCAATTTTACTTCAATGAGAAACTTCTGTAAGATATAAACACACTTCTATGATAAACTACAAAAGATATTGAAGTAAGAATTTGGGGCAATTAGTGCATGTCAAGGAAAGATATAATTACATATTATCATCTAATATACAGTAAAAAGGAAGTTATTAGATTTAAGAGAAATTACTTATCAGTAAAATGGCAATGATCACTGTATGCTTTAACTCAACACAGTGGGTAATCATTATTAAACTGTTCCATATAATATTCCCCCAAATTGAAAAAAGTACAGTTCATGAGTGAAAGAAATTATAATGATAAGTTTATATAAGAAATAGAATGGGAAAACTTAATGAACCCCATTAGTCCGTTGGAATGAAATCCAGACTCTCAGAGTTTATAAATATTACAATAAAAACCATAAAAATTTATTGATAGTACTGTTGCAAATGCTAAATTTCTAGACAGCTAGGAATTAGAGGCAGCCACATAAATCTGAATAAAATCTCAGTGTCAAGTCTATCTTTGGCGTCACAGTATCAACCTGTGCATGGATAGAAATCGGTTAAGAAGAGAACATGTCACGAAACAAAAATATTTCTGAGTGGAAACAGAGCAAAACCCGAATATATGATAGGTACCAGAAATAAAAAATAAAAAATAGTAAACATCCGTATGCAAAGTATTGCAAACTTCATCATAATCGTATATGATTTCTGTTACCTTATAAGGTTATAAGGTTCCAAGGATGAAGGAGTTTAACTGTATACAAAATAAAATAGTAAAATATCGGGAGAAGTCTATAGATGTATAAAAGATAAGTAAGGGAAATGTAAAGTGTATGTGAAAAATAAAATGCTCTCAAAATACCTGGAGAGCATGAAGAACTCGGACGTAGGTTTGAATTCTTCGGTGCGAGGTAGCAAATCGTAACAAATAAAAAGATTCAAAGTTGGGTCAACCGCAACGTCTTACTCAGAAGGCAAAGTGGATTTTCTTCACTGTATTGGAGGGTTAGGCATCATGTGTTTTTCACTGCCATGGCAAGTGCATTATATGCATGAAGAACCCAAATCCAGCAGTAAGTTAAACGAGGAGTAAGTAACCAATATGGCATGAAAATATTTAATAAAACAATAAATAATTTTAAACCCTTAATGCTTGAGTTACAACTATGATTTCGTTACAATTTGGAAGTAAAAGCTTATGGGTATGAATATTATACTCAGATGAGAAAATAGTGTGTTAATTTGAGACGCAATTTTTGGTGTAAATTAATTGGATGAGAAGGAAAAATAGAAATCTCAATTAGCAAAACTTGGTTAATGAGTTTAAAATATGAAACCAATTGAAATGGTTAGACTGTTCTAATGTCCCGGCTACACAATTTAAAAATAATACCAAGAATATTTCGATTCACTCAGATGGGTATAATGTAATTACCATAAAATACCTTTAACCTACGTCGGTGCTTACTTATGGTTAACCAGTAAAGAAATTTCGAAGACGGAAAAATCAATAGTAAAAAGACAAGGAGAATGTTGAAACATTTAATTAAATCTCAATTTACCCAAGTACAAAATCCAAGAAGAGAATGGTGTCAAGTTCGAAGCTTACCATTGGATTTGGGTTGACGGAGGAGAAGATTCGAACCAGGCAATGACCAGGAATTCATGGGATTCTTATGCTAACATACATTAATGGAAAAAAATCTAATACGCAGTACACAACACACTATCAATGGTAATGAGGTTCTGTGGCCATGTATGTTTGCATATCTGCAAAACGAAACCAAAAGCATAAGTCAAAACTTAATGGAAAATGATGATACCAAATTAGAACTTAGGATTGTAGAATTAAATCAGTCCAACTGAAATGAAAATGGTGAATACTTTACCTTGGGACTTTGATACCTGGAGGCTATGGTGGAAAGCCCTTTCGTCATTCAATCTGGGCTGGTTTACGAGTTCTCTATTATCGCAGAGAGCCAAATTCCTTTCTACAACTAGTCTTTACAGGAAGGGCAAATCAGAATGATGTTTTCTTTGCAAGTAATCTCTTAACTCCATCTAACCCTAACTTAACCCTAAATAGTCACCATAGATGTGTCACTAGATTAAATTTGGTGCCTCGGATCGTTGCCTCAAGAAATGGAGAGAATAGTACCAGGTTGTGAGGTACGCAAACTTTATGACTAGCGGCTCAAAAAATTTAAAAGAGTGGAGTTGGTATACCCAACACATGACCTAGATGTCTATCAATTATGACAAACCTCCATAGAAACTCAGGCACATTAATTAGTAAGTGCGTGACATTTAGGTCCACGATGATGTGTAAACTAGTCACATAAATGATAGGTAGGTTACATTAAAGGGATTTCACATTGAAATTATATGCAATATTAATAATAATGATGTTAATGCAATCATATTTGAAGTGAGCCCAGGAAAATTTTAACATATTAAATCGGGAGTTGGGAATAATAATACCAGAATACATTGCTAAGTAGAAAAACTATGGTTAATACAATTTAGGAAGTGTTAAGAAATAGCATAAATGAAAGGGTCCTTGGAAATTGATTAGTTATGGATAGAAATTCGAATTTCTATATTCTACGTGACTGAAACCATTGGAAGGGGAAAAAAAAGGTATATGCATGTTATAATAAAGGAAACATCTAGGCATATTATATTCATAAATGAAAAATGAGGGACAGTCATAAAGAAACAATGTCGATATTCTTATGAGGAAAAGAAATATATATGTGGAAAAGTAAATAATATTCTCCAACAAACATGGAAATACATAGGGTCTTAGATAGGGAATTATTTTTAGAGTAACACTTAACATCCAAATTAAATTGAATATATGAGGTATTGGGTATATATATAAGAGTTCTATGGATAAAGTGATAAAATCATAAGTAATCACCATCTCATGGTAAAAATATTACATATTTACGCTATATTCCTAAAGTAAATGGGAGAAATAAGTTATAACTACATTTCCCTAATAAAGGAGAAATAATATTCCTTTGAATAGTAAATAAACAACGTAGAATATGAGTTGAGACATAGCCATATGGGGTTAAACAACATGTTTAAGGTATAATAATACCAACGAAGAAGGATGGCTGATATACGTGTGGAAAAATTAATTATAACTATAAATGGATAGATTTCTAACTTCAAGAGTATGGTTACACTTATTCCCATTGAAAGGGTAAGTACTGGGTATAGAATGACCTCATTTATATAAGGCTTTAAATTTCACTAATATGTAATTGTAGAATGTATAATTGTCTTGTATACCACGTAATGAAATAAAGTGAAGGAGTTGAATTATACTCCTTGTGTAAGGGAATTATTAAAGTTAATTGATTTTGTCAAAGAGGGTTTGACTTATTGCAATCATCTACGTTGGAATGAGATAGTTAACAATATACCTATTAAAGGATGGAGTGAAATATTTTAATTTAAAATATTAATCCAAAGTGGATGGTTGGGAATCTAAAAATCCCTGTTTAATAGCTATATCTATAAGGACAACCATTGAAATGGGAGGGAATAAATTTAAGATAGTAAGAATTTCATAAGAGCCCTATTTCCATAACTGGAGAAATGTGAGGTAGGTTAGAATACCTAATCCAAATAAATTAATAAGAAAAGAAACTGTCTTAGAGTACACTGGTAACTAAATATTGAATATGATATTATGAGTAAATTGAATCTGGTGAAGCTTTGGAGTGTGATGAATCATAGTGTAATTATAATAATAGGTTACTATAGTTAGAAAAAAAAATTGCAAAATGAGAGGTGTTACAAATGGTATCAAATTCCATGTTAAAACACTGGGAAAAAATGGGTGCTCACACTAGAATTTTCTGTTCCTATAAATTTTGTTAAAATTAATTTTCACAAATATTGAATTGATGAACAGTGAAATAGTGTTGAACCATACAGCTACAAAACATGAGAAAAGAGACGAGCTGTATGGGGATCTGAGTGTGGGGAAAACCCAATAGATCCAAATATTCTATTAATGGATATGATGCATCAAATGCGAACTAAAAAAAATAAATAAATAGGTTTATCAGAAGAATTCTGAGGAAGATGATGCCTCTAGACAATAGTCTAGGAGGAATAAGGAATTTCGGAGGAATTTCGGAAAAATGTAATTAGATCTTCCTCCTATGCTGAAAGAAGGAGGATTATTTTACAGTGGGTTTCATAAGAAGGTATAAAATGCTAAAAATATGAAAACCAATGAGAGTGGATCACGAATGCATTTAAGCTAATAGATAAAATTGAGAAAGTTTGTCTTCTGTAAATTGGAAAAGTGGTCAGTAATACTGAAAGCTAATAATTGTAGAACATAGTAAATATGGTTAACAAGAAGATATTGATGAAGGGTGTGGAGTGGAAGAGCCACAATTTGATAAGAAAACCCTCTCGAAGTTCCAAGAATGGAATAATGGAACATAAAGTTATACTTAAATGCACATGTTAAATGCATATTTTAAACATGCTATCAATAGGCATATGAATTCTATGGTAAGATAAAAGAGGATAGACAAAACTAAAAATAAAAATTTCAATATAAAATCTACATAACATGTTCTGTGTTGATTTCTGAACCTAGGTGTGGTTTGGCAAAAGACAAGAAGATTCCTACAAGCTGAAATTTTGTACGGAATTGGCATATCAAATTTTCAAAATTTGAAAAAAGATAACCAAGTATAACGAACCCATTTCAAATATTGCAAAAATATAACCAAGTATAACAAACCCTATTTAGAGTTCAATGATTTCCATTATCTGGTTCTAAGAGGGAGAAATAGGAATAAATTGGGTAGGATAGCAATAAGGACGTACCAAATGGTTGAATGAAGCTATGTCATGGTAATTGTAGTAAAGGAAAACCAGGGAAATTGCAAAAGTCAGCTAGAAAAAGTGCCCAGAATTATATTATGTGGCATGAACATAGAAAACTGAAATATAAGCTGAAAAAAAACTTCTAGTTAACAATAAGAGTAAGAAGAAAGTTTTGGATGAAAGTCCAGATAAATTCTCAAAATACGAAAGTAAATTACTAAATGAAGACTAAACCATCTGTTACATCAAATTTGATGAGAGTTAAAACTGAAATAATAACAAGTACTGCTAATTTGGAAATATGGAAGACCAATTAAATCCCTACTGGGAGTACCAGTCATGTTGGCCAAAAGGGAAGGATGGGACCTCAAAATTAAGTATAGATTTCTAAAAACAAAATGATGAATTTGAAATTTTAGAAGATGATTGGTCCTGCTTTATTCGTACAAAAAAAAATGTGAAAATTGTTGTTCAATTCAGTCAAAGTCTAGAGGAATAGTAGTGACTGGAGGAAAAACTCAGGAGAGCATGAATTGAATTCCAATCCTGATAATTCTCTTTTTAAACTTATCTTTTTGACATAAGAAGAGTTATACTGAGTTAGTATTAAGGTTTTTGATAAAAACATATGCATCCGAAAAGTGAGAAGGGGTTGATACAAAAACACCTAAAATTGAAGTAGAAATTCTTCAAAAATAAGGAAAATGTTAAGAAAAGTAGTTGGGATGTTTTGAAAGATGAATGTTTAAAAAAAAAAGATGTGATTACTATTTAAGTAATAGATAATTTTGGCGGTAAATAAGTGAGACAAGTATGACAAGTACAATAGTAAAATAGGAAAATTTCTGAGAGTAAACTAAAAGTATTGAAATATTGATAAATGTTTCTAGGGAGAAAGAACTGCTAAGTGTAAAATTAAAGGGTACATTAATAATGTGATCCTAATACAGCATAAATGACAGAAAAATTACCGTGAAATGTCTTTCATTCGGACATACAGATGACTGAAGTTAAGATCATGAATTATAATAAGACATGTTTCCACTGATATAAGGACAAAATAATGAAAGATCCTCTGTGGAAGATGTTACTATGAGACAATGAAACCTGGTTATCAGGTTTACAAAAAAAAAATCAAGGCGAAAGTGGAAATTAAGTTATAGGCCTTATTATGGAGCATGGTTATTACCATCTAAATTGAATGATTAAATCAATCAAGTAGGAGGCACAGGGAGTACATGCATGAACTGGAATATATATATATATATATATATATATATATATATATATATATATATATATATAGAAGAACCTCTCCTTATGATAAAGTTGGTTTTCTAAATTCATGAAATTCTAATGAAAATTTATATTGTTGTTGAAACCAAGTGTGTAACAGGAATTGGAAACTCCTATCAAAGGAGTCAAAGGTGAAAGGACCATCAGAGACATCACCAGAAGAAGTCAAATTAGACCATGCTATGTGAAAAAGAAGTCTCACCGAAAAACATGGGATGATAAGTAGTTGTGCTAAAAGTGCACTAAATGCATAGCAACCCTTAAGGGTTTTACTAACAACTGCAAATTATTGAAATTACTAAAGCTCATAATGTTGTTTTGATTATCAATATATGTATATGATATTACTCATATGAATTGATATATATTGTGGACAGAAAGAGAGCGAAATAAAATATTTTTCCAGATGGACTTTTTGCAATGAAGTAGGAGGAAAATCAAACTCCAGAGTGTATCAGTAAATAGAGTGGAAACAGAGGAAAGACTGGTAGTATAAAAAAAAGAAAATTATGGAAGCCAAGCGCAAAGATGAAGGGGGAATATTCTTCTTGATTTGAGCGATCAACCTAAAAATGTAACACTGAGGACGGTGTTAAGTCTTAGGGGGGGAATATGTAATGTCCCCAATTTTTATTTTTTTAAATAGGTAGTTAAACAATTTAAAGGGAAGTGGACCCCAATGGAGACTAGTGTGGATTTATTTTATTTTTAATTAATAAAAAATAAATGGAAAAGTTATGTGTGCAATGACTAGATTGAGAATTGAGATCTGAACCTAGATCCATGACGATGTGGACAAGGTGATGAGACTTTCCCGCACCTTCCGGAAATCCTTGGAAGGAATATTAAAAAAATTAGATTTGGAGATGAACATTTAATTTCCCCAATGAAGAGGAAAGTAATTGGGTAGAGGAAGAAAAAGCTGGAAAAGTGGAAAAGACAGCTTTAAAGTAGCTCTATGAGGGAAAGCCTAGGCAAATCAGGAAGAAAGCATCCTCAAATTTCTGGACGTAGAAATTGGAAACAAGCTTTGGAAAGCACAACTTAAATAAGCTGCTCCAGGGTAGACAAAGGGAGTTTTTTTTTTGTCTACCACTGGGAGCTAAAGTCTCAGCTCAGGGGTTAGTTCGAGAGAGAAAGAACTCTAAGGTTGGGAGGAATAGTCAACAAAAAATGGTATGCACACCTAATTATTGTGGTTTTTCTGTCTAAATGAACCTGAATTTCAATCTGATGATTTTACCATATCAGCTAAGTAAATTTATTAATCTGTAGTAAATGATGGTTAAATCATAGTGTAGACCATGTAATGAGAAGTAATAATATATTGAAGGTTGTACAAATATTTATAATAACCATGCATTTAACAGATGTTTGTTACAGCAGTAAGTTAACATCTGTATAGTTGCATGGTTACAGGTTGACTTGCCACAACTCCAGAATGTCTAAATATGCTATCAGATTTAAATCTGGAGTTAATAAATTAAGTCGACATTTCTGTGAAGTTCATCAGAAATTTAATTAGTATTGTCATACAAGAAAAATCAATTAATTCAACCTTGAAAGAATTTTCAATATTAAAAGAGAAAAAGAATAATGTGTGGACAACATCATAGATAAATAAATGAGTTTTAAATTAAATTCTATTCTGAATTTATTCAATATTACATTTCAGAACTATGAGAATAGTGAATAACTATAATTATTTTGGTTATTGTAACCGTGCATCTCCCATTCCAGAATGAAGGAAAATTAGAGAATTTCAATTTTACTTCAATGAGAAACTTCTGTAAGATATAAACAGAATTTTATGATAAACTACAAAAGCTATTGAAGTAAGAATTTGGGGCAATTAGTGCATGCCAAGGAAAGAAATAATTACATCTTATCATCTAATGTACAGTAAAAAGGAAGTTAGTAGTGTTAAGAGAAATTACTTATCAGTAAAATGGAAATGATTACGATATGCTTTAACTCAACACAGTGGGTAATATTTATTAAACTGTTCCATATAATATTCCCCAAAATTGAAAAAAGTACAGTTCATCAGTGAAAGAAATTATAATGATAAGTTTTTATAAGAAATAGAATGGGAAAACTTAATGAACCCCATCAGTCCGTTGGAATGAAATACAGAATCTCAGAGTTTATAAATATTACAATACAAAACATAAAATTTATTGATAGTACTATTGCGGATGCTAAATTTCTAGGCAACTAGGAATTAGATGCAGTCACAGAAATCTGAATAAAATCTCAGTGTCGAGTCTATATTTGGCGTTGCAGTATCAACCTGTGCATGGATAGAAATCGGTTAAGAAGAGAACATGTCATGAAACAAAAAGATTTCTGAGTGGAAACAGAGCCAAACCCGAATATATGAAACGTACCTGAAATCAAAAATAAAAAACAGTAAACATTCGTATGTAAATTATTGCAAACTTCATCATAATCATGTTTGATTTCTGTTACCTTATAAGGTTATAAGGTTCCAAGGATGAAAGAGTTTAACTGTATACGAAATAAAATAGTAAAATATCGGGAGAAGTCTATAGATGTAGAAAAGATAAGGGAGGGAAACGTAGAGTGTATGTGAAAAATAAAATGCTCTCAAAATACCTGGAGAGCATGAAGAACTCGGACGTAGGTTCGAATTATTCGGTGCGAGGTAGCAAATCGTAACAAATAAAAAGATTCAGAGCTGGGTCAACCACAACATCTTACTCAGAAGGCGAAGTGGATTTTCTTCACTGTATTGGAGGGTTACACATCATGTGTTTTTCACTGACATGGCAAGTGCAGTATATGCGTGGAGAACCCAAATCCGGCAGTAAGTTAAACGAGGAGTAAGTATCCGATATGGCATGAAAATATTTAATAAAACAATAAATAATTTTAAACCCTTAATGTGTGAGTTACAACTATGATTTAATTACAATCTAGAAGTAAAATCTTATGGGTATGACTATTATACTCAGACAAGAAAACAGTGCGTTAAGTTGAAACACAATTTTCAGTGCAAATTAATTGGATGAGAAGGAAAAATAGAAACCGCAATTAGAAAAACTTGGTTAATGAGTTTAAAATCTGAAACCAATTGAAATGGTTAGATTGTTCTAATGTCGCAACTACACAATTTAAAAATAATACCAAGAATATTTCGATTCACTCAGATGGGTATAACATAATTACCATAAAATACCTTTAACCTACGTCGGTGCTTACTTATGGTTAACCAGTAAAGAAATTTCTAGGATTGAAAAATCAATAGTAAACGGACAAGGAGAATGTAGAAACATTTAATTAAATATGAATTTACCCAAACACAAAATCCAAGAAGAGAATGGTGTCAAGTTCGAAGCTTACCAGTGGATTTGGGTTGACAGAGGAGAAGATTCGAACTAGGCAATGACCAGGAATTCATGGGATTCTTATGCTAACATACAGTAATGGAAAAAAATTTAATACCCAGGATAGAACACACTATCAACGGTAATGAGGTTCCATGGCCATGTATGTTTGCATATCTGCAAAACGAAACCAAATGCACAAGTCAAAACTTAATGGAAAACGATGATACCAAATTAGAACTTATGATTGTAGAATTAAATCAGTCCAATTGAAATGAAAATGGCGAATACTTTACCTTGGGACTTTGATACCTAGAGGCTTTGGTGGAAAGCCCTTTCGTCATTCAATCTAGGTTGGTTTACGAGCTCTCTATTATGGCAGAGAGGGAATTTCCTTTCTACAGCTAGCGCTTGCAGGAAGGGAAAATAAGAATGGCGTTTTCTTTGCAAGTAATATTTTAACTCCAGCTAACCCTAACTTAACCCTAAATCGTCACCATACATGTGACATTAGATTAAATTTGGTGCCTCGGATCATTGCCCAAGAAATGGAGAGAACAATACCGGTTGTGAGGTACGCAAACTTTATGACTAGAGGCTCAAGAAATTTAAAATAGTGGAGTTGGTATACCCAACACATGACTTAGACGTCTATCAATTATGAAAAAACTCCATAGAAACTCGGGCACATTAATTAGTAAGTGTGTGACAATTAGGTCCACGATGATGCGTAGACTAGTCACATAAATGATAGGGTAGGTTACATTAAAGTGGATTTCACATTGAAACCATATGCGATATAATAATAATGATGTTAGTGCAATCATATTTGAAGTGAGCCCAGGAAAATTTTAACATATTAAATTAGGAGTTGGGAATAATAATACCAGAATACATTGCTAAGTAGAAAATCTATGGTTAATAGAATTAGGAAGTGTTAAGCAATAGCATAAACGAAAGGGTCCTTGGAAATTGACTAGTTATGGATAGAAATTCGAAGTTCTATATTATATGTTACTGAAACCATTTCAAGGGGAAAAAAAAGGTATATACATGTTATAATAAAGGAACCATCTAGGCATATTATATTCATAAATTAAAAATGAGGGAAAGTCATAAAGCACCAGTGTCGATATTTTTATGAGAAAAAAATATATATATCTGGAAAAGTAGATAATATTCTCCAACAAACATGACAATACATGGGGTCTTAGATAGGGAATTAATTTTAGAGTAGCACTTAACATCCAAATTAAATTTAATATATGAGGTATTGGGTACATATATAAGAGTTCCATGGATAAAGTGATAAAATGATACGTAATCACCATCTCATGGTAAAAATATTACATATTTACGTTATATTCGTAAAGTAAATGGGAGAAATAAGTTATAACTCCATTTCCCTAATAAAGGAGAAAGAATATTGCTTTGAACAGTAAATAAACAACATAGAATATGAGTTGAGGCATAGCCATATGGGGTTAAACAACATGTTTAAGGCATAATAATACCAACGAAGAACGATGGTTGATATACATGTGGAAAAATTAATTATAATTAAAAATGGTTAGATTTCTAACTTCAAGATTATGGTTACACTTATTCCCATTGAGAGGGTAAGTACTGGGTATAGAATGACCTCATTTATATAAGGCTTTAAATTTCACTAATGTGTAATTGCAGAATGTATAATTGTCTTGTTATTCCTATTGAGGGGGTAAGTATTGGGTATAGAATGACCTCATTTATATAAGGCTTTAAATTTCACTAATGTGTAATTGCAGAATGTATAATTGTCTTGTATACCATGTAAAGAAATAAAGTGAAGGAGTTGAATTACACTCCTTGTGTAAGGTAATTATTAAAGTTAATTGAGTTTGTCAAAGAGGGTTTGATTTATTGCAATTATCTATGTGGGAATGAGATAGTTAACAATATACCTATTAAAGGATGGAGTGAAATATGTTAATTTAAAATATTAATCCAAAGTGGATGGTTGGGAATCTAAAAATTCTTGTTTAATAGCTATATCTATAAGGACAACCATTGAAATGGGAGGGAGTAAATTTAAATTAGTAAGAATTGCATTGAGCCCAGTTCCATAACTGGAGAAATGTGAGGTAGGTTAGAATACCTGATCCAAATAAATTAAGAAGAAAAGAAATTATCTTAGAGTACATTGGTAACTAAATATTGAATATGATCTTATCAGTAAATTAAATCTAGTGAAGTGTTGGAGTGCGATGAATCATAGTGTAATTATAATAATAGGTTACTATAGTTAGAAAAAAAAAATGCGAAATGAGAGGTGTTACATTAGACAAGTTAGAGATGCCATTCAGGTTCAATTGAAAGCCAAAGATGTGATTTTATGTGAGGTCAGCTTTGCGGGTAAAAGTTTATGTAAGCCAACCGAAGCTCGGACAATACTCCCAGCTGCTTTTAAACACATTCTGGAGAATATTTCTCCTCATGGGATCTACCAGCCCGATCAACAACATCAATTGATTTTTCTCTGTTGTCCTTAAGGGAATGAGAATCCTTCCCTTCATAGTGCCTCTTGGCTTTATCAACTACCTCGATTGATATTTCTCTGCCACCAACTCTGCTCTCCATTTCTCCATAATGGGACCTCTTAAACCTATCACCGGCCTCAACCGAATGCTCTCTACCAGCCTCAAGCTGTACTCCTCTTGTACTCTGTCGATCTCTATAGCCGTCTGCATCCCTGTAACCGTCTTTGTCCGTCTTTCTGTTTGAATCACTCATTTTCTTTGCTATAAACTTCTCAGCCGAAATTATAACTCTCGTCTTTTCAAACCCTCATCTCCTTAGAAAAATTCTTGCCCGCTATTCAAACCCTCTGCTTCTCTAATACTGCAGTTTACAGAATAACCCTGCTCCGGTGCGCGCTATTTTATAGGGGCACCGGGGTGGTTTATAAGATCAAATTTTTTGTTTCAGAGGAGTGTTTTATGACGCATCGGTGCGGAAGAGTTCTGAAGCACCAATGCGTCGGAGTAATAAGACGCACCGATGCTTGTTATGATAATAAGCACACCGGATTGTAAAAATTTATTTTTTTTGTATGTAAGATCATAATAAAATAATGATAATTCTAAACTACATGAATTTATTTGCAATTTTTTCTAAACTATATTATATTACAGAAATTTATATTATTCTAGATTTATTATTTTACAATTATTTACAAATTTAAAAATTTAAATATTATAATAAAATCATTTCACATTAATACAACTAAAATTTTACAAATATTTTACATACAATTACATTTAGAATTTTACATACAATGAGAATTACAATTACAATTTTACAATTTGTCATATATACAATTACAATTAAAATTAAAATTACAATCATTTCACAACAAATTAAATATTACAACTACAATTAAAATTTTACATTAAATATTTTACATAAAATTACAGTTAAAATTATAATTAGAATTACAATTACAATCATTTCACAGTAATACAATTAAAATTTTACAAATATTTTACAATATACAATTACATTTACAATTAAAATTTTACAATTACAATCATTTCACAGTAATACAATTAAAATTTTACAAATATTTTACAATATGCAATTAGAATTAGAATTACATTTACAATTACAATTACAATTTTACAAATATTTTACATAGAATTACAATTACAAATACAATTACAATTTTAGAATTTT
The DNA here is from genome assembly GCA_034641835.2 of Pinus albicaulis. NCBI lineage: Eukaryota > Viridiplantae > Streptophyta > Pinopsida > Pinales > Pinaceae > Pinus > Pinus albicaulis. Next base: position 1,403,681,238 of record CM076570.1, read on the forward strand.
ACATACAATTAGAATTAGAATTAGAATTTTACAATTTGTCATATATACAATTACAATTACAATCATTTCACAATAAATTAAATATCACAATTACAATTAAAATTTTACATTAGATATTCTACATACAATTAGAGTTAAAATTACAATTACATATACAAATACAATTTTACAATTTTACATACAATTAAAATTTAAATTTCAACTACAATGAGGACATAATATTTAATAAATATCATGGTCATTTAATATTAAATTAATTAATAAACATCACGATCATGATAACCATCGTACAAACATCATATTCGACTAAAAAACACATTCAAACATCAAATTAACATTATATATTAACATCATCACAACAAAAACATCAAATATACATCTCATGTAAAATAACTCATGCTATCACATGCACATCTATCTGCAAGCTAAACATTAAATGAACATATCTAACATGACCTAACAATATACACATCATGATGATCACCAACATGTAAATTAAGTACAAATGCAACATGAACATAAAATACATGGACCATATATATAAATATAACTGAATAATTTTAAAAATATACAACTGTAGTATAAATGTCATGGATCAGCTGGTGGTAGTACAACATCAAATATAACAGTACTAGTGGAGGCCTGCTCAATCAATGGTGCAGCCTCAATGGTCGATGGTCGAGCCTGCTAATGATCATCACTAGTACACATGGATGGATCAGCTGGTGGTAGTACAACATCAATATAAGTAGTACTAGTGGGGCCTCATTCTCATCAGGTGCGGTGCAAGGTGAACGATCATCAGATGAGTCGCTACTCGCGGACTGTCCATCACGTGCTACAGCTCGACCACGCCTATAATGTGCAAAAATCCTCCTTAGTCACGTAACAACTGTCGTACCTCCTGCGACATGGCACATTAGGTTGTACATGTCACGTAGTACGCCTCTCCACTTCTGTATTAGCCTATCATCGGCCTATATGTCTCTGTAATGAGCGGGCCTGATGCTCGCCTCAACAATTAATGCACTGAGTTGGTCTCCCAACTCCATCCTGTATCGAGTATCAGGTTGACTATGCCTAGCAAAAGGTGGTACCGGCGCACCAGCATGAGGAGCATGTCTCTCTCCACCGACCTCATAATCATGATCCTCGACATCTGCCATGTCCTGATCATCATCAGGATCAACACCTGGATCATGTGGTGGTTTCGACATCTCCTCTCCACCAAAAGAGCCAATGTCTGAAAAACATATACAAGTACACAACAATAATTAGACAATTTCATTACACAATTTAATAAAAACAAGTTAAAGAACATGTTAGAATAAACATAAATAAAATAGTAATATTACCTCTATCATATGGCGACTCATCATCTGTGAAGAGGATGTTGGCACACCCTCACCAATCCAATCCAGCATAAGGACAGGGGTCCATAATGAAGGGATGTAACTCGTCAACACTGGCTAGTAAGTCCAGTGCATCATGTGATATCCTGGCTGGAAACATAGTCTCTCCCATCTTGAGCATCATTTTCTTCCACATGTGGATCAGGGCCTCCAACATTAGCCTACGAGGTTGCCGAACAAAAGCAAGCCTCATCTCTGGAAACCTTTCAAAAAATAAACAAAAAATCTCTGAATCAAAAGGGAAGTTGACCCTCCCTTGTGCATGAGCACGACATCTATCTAAGGTCATACAAAACTGTCACAAAAAAATGGCAGACCACCTAACAAGTCGTCGCTCCTATACTAAAGAAACAACATAATATGGAAGTGGGAAACTAATGCGTTGCTCGTCACTGGTGTTGTGTGAAATGGTTGAAATGAGAAGTGAGAGGCATTGCACGTCCTACCTACCAAATGCACCAATACGTAGCTGACCTCTAGGGACCTGAAACTCTGAAGGAGATAGTACATTTGCTCCAATGTATCTGTGGGAGTAAACTAACTGACTCCCTGCTACACAACTAGCTAAAACCTCTGGGAACGAGGGAAAATCCACCCCTCTCCTCGATAGCCCTGTAATGAAATAAATATCATCCTCAGTGGGTGTGTACCACTGGTTAGGACCAACCTAGAAACCCTGTTGGTGGGCATTTCACCTCCGAATAAGATGTCTCAAAAAGACACTATGGGCGTTTAGTGAAGTAGCCTCCTCATAGAACTTGAGGAGGCCTACGTGCCTTAGGAGCCCCTGGGTATCTGATGTAATAGGGCAAGGGTACACATCTCTCTCCCTCTCTTGTGCCTCCCACTGGCGAAGCATGTCATATTTCTCCACCTGTTGTTGCTACTGTTCCTCCTCTTCTCTCTAAATCATTGGCATATTAAATAATTTTTTTTTATTAAATTAAACATGCATTTAGGAATATACATATATAATTTTTTTGGAAAAAAAAATAGACCAGTCGGTGAACCACAAAAACAGTCATGCATTGGTTCCGGTGTAGCTGTTTTTTGTAGAGCACCGGAGCAGGTGCCCAAGATGACATAAAACGCACCATATGCGATGCACCTGAAATTGTTTCAAGCCCCGTTGACTATATATGGTGTCAGAAAAGCGGTGCACTGACTAAAATGTATGCCCCAGTGCATATAGTCGGGTCAGCGCACCGACTTCCTAACAAATTATATAGGCAACGGTGTGATCTTTTACCCGGCCGCAATGTTGACCCTTTCAAAATGCCGAATGTGGTGCACTGATAGACACTAGGGAAAATATATCCATCAACGCACCATGTTTCTATTTCCATGGTCAACAGCGTGCCCAGGTAAATGACCACACCGCAATTTTTTTTTTAAATTTTAAAATAATGTGGGATGCCTTTCGGTACTTCCCCGGAAACGGTGTGGATACCATTGGCACCAGTTGCGGTGAGGCTTGTAAATTTTACAAGCAACACTCCTTACCGGTGCAAGCCAAACAGCTCATGCGCACCGCGCGACCTTTTTTTTTCTTTTTTAATATTTAATTTTAAGGTTATTTCAAATTTTAATCCACTAGAAAGCTTAATTATGGAAAAACTAGAAAAATAACTGTACTTTTCGTCATCGAGGAGGCATATTGGCTATAGAATTTGCAAAATAAAATTTTCCCACCGTTTTCGAAAATCCAAGCTAGATATTAGTGGCCAATGCACAGTAGCAGTGCGTGCAATGGGTGCAATGGGAGCACCGATGTCAAGGTGGCTCAGAGAAGGAGAAATTGAATTGGTGCTTGAGAGCTCTGGAGTACTGAGAAAATTGAAAAATGTGGTTTTTTGGCCGTATTTTTTTTATTTAACCCTGTTCTGGTGCGCGGGGTTTTATATGCACATCGGTGCGGTTTCTTAAGAACGCATCAGGTGGTTTCAGATTTGGCACATTTTTTTATGATGTCCCGAGCATTTACTTAACACCGCACTGGTTGTTTTAGTTTTGGCATAGTGTATTATGAGGCCCCGAGCATGTGTGTACGGAGCGCATGGTGTCCGGTGGGCCAATGTTTTGTGCGAATTGTGCTTTCTCTTGTAGAGTACACCGATGGTTGAGAGCATAAAAGTGAAAAATGTGGTTTTTTGGTCGTAATTTTTTTTTAATTTAACCCTTTTTCGATGCATGTGTTTTATAGGCACACCGGTGTTGTTCATATGAACGCATCGGTCTGCTTCTCTTTTGGCGCGATGTTTTATGATGCACCAGCATAGAAGATTTTGTGTGCACCGGTGCCTTCTCTTGTAGAGTGCACCATTAATTGAGAGCTCTAGAGCACAGAAAAAAGTGAAAAATCCAGTTTTTTTGCCGTAATTTTTTTTTAAACCCTTTTCTAGTATGCATTCTTTATATGTGCATGAGTGCTGTTTCTTACGAACGCACCAGTCAATTTGTGTTTTGGCGCATTGTTTTATGATGCCCTGGTGCGGGTTCTTAATACCGCACTGGGCATTTTCTGTTTTGGCGCAGTGTTTTATGATGCACCGACGCATAAGAGTTCTAAAGCACCGGTGCTCTACAGTAATACGACGCATTAGGCAGGTGTGTACGGAGTGAACAGTTTTTGGTGTGCCAATGTTTTGTGCATACCGGTGGTTTCGTTTGTAAGGAGCACCGGTGGGATGTTGAATGATAAGGGCACCGAGCAGAAAACATTCAAAAAACTCTCCGCCTGCCAACCTCTTCTAGTAACCTCTGCTAGAAATGGATGTATGGGGTATTTTTATAAGGGATTACTCAAAAACATCTACTAGAGGGTCTTTTCCTTGTAGTGAGCGAATTGAATTCGTAAATCCCAGAACTATGGTCTAAGCCATTCGTAAGGCACGAATGTGCTACCAGTAGTCCAAGGCCAAAGGGGAAGTGGGAAAAAGTTGGCAGCCAAGAAAATGATAGAAAAGCAGCTCAAACTTCAAGGGCGCAAAAAATAATAACTCTAAGAATTCTGCATGAAGCTCTGTAAGTAAGCAGTTTGGAAGAAATCATCAAAGAACCTGATGACCAGTTGAAGAGATACCTACAGAGGCATCTAGCAAACCCTAGCAAGGGCAAGTGACCAAAGAACCTCTGCAGTGTTCGGGGTGTGGTGAGGCACATTATTACAAAAATTTCCCACAACAAGCGAGAATTGAAATAGTTGCAAAGTTACAGGAGGCTTCTACAGTAGGCGATGTGGCTCAAAACATACCTCGTATCAATGCAGCATTGGAGGATCGACAGGAAAATTATCAGCCAACAATGATAGAGTTGGAAGGTAAATTACTGTCTCAATCTGTTTCTATTTTGGTAGACCTAGGTGCAAGTTTAAGTTATGTTAATCCCAAAATAATGGAAATTTGTAAATTTAAAAGGCGAAAATTGAAAAAACCTTGGCTATTACTGCTAGCCACAGGAGCAAAAGGAAAGGTAATTGCCAAAATTCCGAACTGCACATTAGAAATTACAGAACAGAAGTTAAATGTGGACCTGAACATACTACCATTAGGGTCCTATGATGTTTTCCTGGGCATGGATTGGCTAGAAAAACATTGGACCTTAGTGGACTACAAAGAAAAGATTATCTATTATAGAATGCAAGATGGTACATGGAAAGAGATTCAAGGGATCAAGAAACTGCTACAACTACCTCCTATGATAGCATCCCATATGAATAAGTGTATGAGGACGAGATGTTAGATTTATGCCATCCAGGTGGGATATTCCAATTCCAAGGAAAAATTGCCCATGAGGGAAAACATATGAGTGGTACAAGATTTCATGGATGTATTTCCAGAAAATATCCCCAGATTACCACCAAGAAGAGATATTGATTTTACCATTGAATTAATGCCAAGAGAATCACCTGTGTCAAGGGCTCCTTACAGAATGAACATTCCAGAATTAACTGAATTAAAAATGCGGTTACAGGAACTGCTGGACAAGGGATATATTTGTCAAAGTGTGTTCCCTTGGGGAGCACAAGTGATGTTCATTAAGAAGAAGGATGGAGCCATGCGAATGTGCATGGATTATAGACAACTCAACAAGTTAACAGTAAAAAATAAATATCCTTTACCAAGGATTGATGATCTATTCGATCAGGTGAAGGGGGCCACAATATTTTCAAAAATAGATCTAATATCTGGATATCATTAGATCCGAATCAAGGATGAAGATATCTTAAAGACTGCTTTCCATACTAGGTACGGACATTATGAATTTGTGGTGTTACCCTTCGGGTTAACCAATGCACTAGTGACATTTATGTCATTAATGCATGGTATATTCCATTCTTTCCTAGATAATTTTGTACTTATATTCATTGATGACATTTTAATTTATTCTAAGAACCAGGAAGAACATAAAGAACATCTAAAGATTGCGTTGGAAATTTTAAGAAAACACCAGCTGTATGCTAAGTTTAACAAGTGTGATTTCTTCAAAACATAAATCCAGTAATAATGTCATGTTATTTCAGTAGAAGGGATAACTATTGATACAGATAAAATCAAAAAAATCATGGAATGGCAGCTACCCCAGAATGTGGCAGATATTCGATCCTTTATGGGATTGGATGGGTACTATCGAAGATTTATTGAAGGATTTTCCATAATTTCCTTTCTGATTACCTCCTTGTAGAGAAAAGGAAAAGTCTTTAAATGGACTATTGAGTGCTAGAATATTTTTGAGAGGTTAAAGAAGCTATTGACCACTACACCAGTGTTGAGTGTACATGATCCCAATAAATAATTTGAAGTTTGTACAGACGCTTGTAAATAGGGATTTGGGGTAGTTTTATTTCAAGAAGGGAAGGTAGTGGCTTATGAGTCAAGAAATATGAAGGAACATGAACAAAGATATGCAGCCTGTGATCTAGAGTTGACAACAATAGTACATGCACTCTAGGTATGGAGACACTACTTGCTAGGTAAGTAATTTGTACTAAAGACGGACCATAGCAGCCTAACTAGTTACTTCAGGCAAGTTGATTTAAACTCCCGCCAGGAAAGATGGAATGCCTTCTTAAGTGATTTTGATATGGAAATCCAGCATGTGAAGGGTAAGGGAAACTGGGTGGCTGATGCTTTAGGTAGAAATATGCATTGTGTTTATGAACTTTACCACAATCAAATTGAATGTAAATTCTTGGATAAATTAAAAGAGGAAGCTGAGAAGGATCCAGAATATCAATTCCTATGGCAGCAAATGGAAGAGACCATAAATCAAGGAAATACTTCTGAATATGGGGTTAATAAAGAAAAAATGCTAAATTTTAGAGGAAAGTTGTATGTACCAAACTGTGTGGACCTAATGGAGCTAATCATGAATGAATGCCATTATAGTAATTATGCGGGACACCCAGGATACCAAAAAATGTTAAATGCTATTATAAAATTATATTTTTGGGCTGGTATGCATAAAAATATTGCTAATTATTTAATAAAATATTTGGAGTGTCAATAGGTCACGGTGGAGCATCGACATCCCGCAGGATTGTTGCAGCCCATACTGGTACCTAAATGGAAGTGGGATTTCATATCCCTGGACTTCATTACGGGTTTCCCACAGTCAAAGAGACACATTTTATGCCTATACAGTCTACTTAAAATACTGTACAAATAGCAAATATTTTTATGAGAGGAATAGTCAGGCTACACGGCATTCCAAAGACTGTTATCTCAGACAGAGATGTGAATTTTACTTCAGCATTTTGGAAAAATTTGTTTACAGGTATGGGGACCCAAATAAAATTTAGTACTGCTTATCATCCCCAGATGGATGGTCAAACAGAGCATATAAACCATGTTTTTGAAGACATGATATGCATGTATTTAATGAAACAACCGACTAAGTGGGAAGATTAATTAAACCTAGTTGAATTTTCTTACAAAAATGGTTACGAGGAGTCTCTTAAGATGAGTATTTTCAAAGCTTTATATGGTTGGAAATGCCGTGCTCCCATTAATTGGAGCAGCCCCAAAACTAAGTTAATGCTTGGGCCATATATGCTAGCTGAAATGGAATTGGAGGTAAATAAGATCATGCAAATCTTGAAAGCTGCACAAGATCAACAGAAGTTATATGCAGATAAGAAGAGGGCCTATCGATAATTTGAAGTAGGTGACCATGTGTATGTGAGAATCAAGCCCAAGAAGAGTATCTTGAGGTGGGCCTCTTGTGCCAAGTTAGCCCCCAGGTTCTGTGGACCCTTCCAAATTTTGGAAAGGGTAGGACCTGTGGCATATCGGTTGGCTTTGCACAACCACATCTGGGTGCAAAATGTGTTTTATGTGTCCCTGTTAAAGCGATATATGCATGATCCAAAGCATGTGATCCATTGGTAGAATATTCAGGTAGGATAAAATTCTAACTCGAAGCATGAGTTTTTATAAAAATTTGACTAGAAACATTGTTGTTTGCAGGTAGATCCAGATGACGAGTTTCTGGTTGAGCCTCAATGCATACTCGACAAGAGAGAAATTATGCTCCAGAAGCGAGTCATCACCCAGGTTAAAGTGCAATGGAAGCACTTCATCCCGGATGAGGCTACTTGGGAGGACGAAGGATTTGTGCGCAAGGTTTGCCCAGAGCTATTTTCTGAGCTGGAGTGAAACAACGAGGACAATGTTACTTCCAAGCTCAAAGTTGTGACAGCTGCATTTAGTGTTAACTACTTGTTAAACTAGTTAAATGACATTTTATTATTGTTACACTTAATGTTTTTCTGGAAAATCAATTTTCTTTTATTGTTATTGTGAAAAATTAAAATTGGTTATGGAAAGTGGTTCCATAAAAAGTAAAATGGCTGATGGTAAATTTTTTCCAAGAACTAAAAGGTTGGTTGGACAGTTGGAACAGTTACCTGATCCTCTAGGGATAAAGGGCTGGTCCTAGTGAGGAATAGGGGTTCTGTTCAAAGACAAAGGAGGAGAGTGGAAAAGTTTCTTGAGCTGGTAGAGACCAGTGGAAACCTCTTAGAATTCCTAAAATTTTCTGGTACTGACTGGACTAGTGGTCTTGATGTCACAGCAGAAAATCTACTGTCAACCTGTACCTTTCAATGTGGAGCATGGGGGAAAGAGCAGGATGTAATTGTCTCTTTTGAAGTTTGGGAGGACATCAACAGTGGACTGCAGATTCAGATAAGTTTCTGAGTATACTGTAAACATAAGATAGGAACTGGTTTCTTTAATAGAAATTTTGATAGGTTCTATGTTTCGGAAGAAGAGAAGAATGTAAATTACTTATTGTAAAAGCGTAAGTCAAATGAGGATGATTTCTGTGCTTATGTATAATGATTTTTAAGTTCTTTACAGCTTCTGTAAAAATTCTATGGAAATATTTTAATGTGGTTTTTTTTTCCTGAAATGGTCTAATGTGAAAGAAGAAGGAAAATCTGATAATAAAGAGAATAACATTAGCTATACTATTCATGAACATAATCTATATAAGCGGAAATAGAGAAATGAAAAGCGAAAGAAAATGTTCAGTTATTGATTCGAACTTTAAACAGAGAAACTTACAACAAATATAATCAGTTATTGATAAAAACTTTAAACAGTAAAAATTTTAACAAATACTGGCATTGTAATCTATTAAAGGCAGAGAACACTGATGGTTTCAGTCTCGAGGTGGAACCCAATTCCACAACACATCGTGTCTCTGGCTACTGCTATACACGGACAAATACTAGGGTGGTTCGGTCACTGAGAAAATAAATTTAAATAGATTACTTATATAAAACTTATACTTTCACTAGGAAGAAATGATTGTACAGAAAAGAAATCCGTAGCCATGAATAAATAGTGCACAAAAGTCATTTAACACATAAAGAGAAATAAACTCTGCTGTAATGGAAAACGAATTGCTAAGATGTGCAATAGAATGTAGACTGACTGAGGCTCGAGATATGCAATTATTGTAAACAAATGAATACAGTATTTATAATTATGAGAAGAAAATAGAACTATCATAACAAATAAATAAAAAATATGGATATCAAATAAATCCAAGTAACATAGTTAATTAATAGCATATTATGTATAACTGATATCCTTATTAATTATTTCATAAAGAGTATGACCAAACGTTCATTCTTTCACATTCATAACCAAAACATTGCGGATGGAAGGAAACAAACCCTTCTTCAGAAAATTGAAGAACAAGCTAAATAATCCAACTATAGTATTTAGAGAAAAGCATAATATCGAGCACCCAGATTGTTACAATTTATAAATATACACAAAAATTTGGAAACAGACTCTGCTGTATAGTATTCATAAACTTGAAGCAATAACTGACAAGCATTGAGCCTGAAACCCTTAAGTCTTTACAACTTAGAAAAAAAAACAATTCTTTAGCAAAATGATTAACCTGCAGGACACACTGTAAGGAGATTTCTACTAATTCGCGAAAGGTGGACGAGGAATCTTTAGTGACAGAATACCTAGCGCTAAAATGATCTTGTTAACCATGGCAGAAGTCGAAGAACCCTAGCGTCCAAGGAAAAAGAGAAGGACACAACTTTCGGAAGGAACGCTCTTGCGTTAAACCCCCAAGAAATTAGTAAGAGTGTAGATGAGTAGCAATATTAAATAAAGAGACTGTTTAACTCTTATGGGTATGTAATTAAAATTGAAACCTAGAATTTATATTACCTATAGAGGTTAAACTGCTATTGAATCTCCAATTCCTAAGCGGAACACAAATATAAACTGTTCTTAGGAATGAAGTTACATTCTCACAAATAAATGACTAAGGAGAATAAAAATGGTAATCGGACGTCATAAGAAAACAATAAATTACATACCAGTCCAGAAGCATCCATGTAAAACAACTCCATTGAGAAATTGTAATTCTCCTTCGAGCTCTTGTTCATCAAACTAATGAGATTGAGCCCTGTTAAAAACCCAATCTCAGTCTTTTCCAGCTAAAAACATAGATGGATTTGTGTAAATGATAAAATTGTAGAGAGTGGATTAGCACCGAGTAAATGAGGACTTGTAAGGAGTGAAGGGGTTTTACCCATTACATGGTTTCTCACCAATTGTCACCACCATTGATTTCCGAAGATCGGACGAGGCATAGAGGAACATGTGGCCACGAAAAATCAGGTCTAGATCCAAATACAATCCCACAGCTGGAGTTTCGTTAAAAACTTAGTAATTGACAACCTTCGTTTGGTTCAACGAATGTCGAGGTAATAAATGTGATTGATAAGTGTGCAACCAAAAAGTAGTGGTATATGGGTTTAGTGGTAATGCTTCTAATTACAAGTTATCAAACATAAGTTATGAGGGTAGGTTTATTTTTTATATAAATTAACAATCTTATATCCTCCTAATGAAAATTACAATAGGATTAAGACTTTGGTAATACTATAGATAAGGTAAGGTAAAAATTAATATCATGTTATGTGATTTTTTTATTTTATTTGGTATGTTACATTTTCAAAGTCCTAAGATACAAATTAGCGGGATTGTAAAATTTTTGGCGAGTAAAAAGTTTACAAATAAATAGAATGTTGTAGTGTTTAAATCTTTTTTATTTTTAATGATGGAACTAGAATCAACTGTATCAAACACTTAAAATCCTAAATCTTGAAGTTTGACAATTTTAACTCGGATTTTCAAAAAAAATCTATTTGACAAATCTAATCCAATTCTAACGATTTTTAATAATTATATTTTGCCATTATTAATCAAACTATTTTTACTTATTGATGTTGGTCTCTAAATCCAAATGCTGAGTGTGAATGTGGAGTCAACTTTAATTGTTGGATTTATTACAGGACATTGATATTGAGGTGCAACACATCAAGGTCACCCAGTACCAAGCCACCGATCGTATTGGTAGAATTGAAGATCGTGTTGGAAGAATTGAGAAGCAGATTCAACAGCGGCAACAAGAAAATATGTTGGGATCAACAGCAAAGGACCTTGCCGCAATTGAATCTTCATATGGATAGGAGTTAGTTTGTTTGAGTATATGCATTTTGCTTTTTTGGAAAGGATTTTATTTTCTAACCGTTACCTTGGTAATAGATTAAATAGTCAGCTCGCTCATGCAGCAAATAGTAGAATGAAAAATTTTCAATTTTGGATGGCTTTCAATGCTTTAAGGTGGCCAACTAACTTGGTTTCCTCTGGGCAGGTTGAGGTCACGAAAATACTATCTTTTGTAACCTTCTTTCCCAAGATAAATAAAAAATAGCAAGGAACTATTGAATTTACCAAAAAAAAAAAAACTTTAATTGTTGCTAGGTGTGATCGTGGTGTCAACTTTAACTACTAGACATTTTTCCAAGTATTGTATTTTATAGTATTTTAATTTTGGTTTGATGCGCAGTTTATTTTATTTTAGCTTTTCAAATGCAACCATTCTTACTTATTAATGTTGGCCTATAAATCCTAATGTTGGGTGTGATCGTGGAGTCAACTTTAAATTTTGTTGGGTGTGATCGAGGAATCAACTTTAATTGCTGGACATTTTTCCAAGGATTGGTTTTTTTTACTATTTTAATTTTGGTTTGATGTATAGCTTATTTTATTTTTTTATTTTCAAATGCAACCAGGGTTGAATTTCTCAAGCTTGGTCATTCGAAGTCATCTGATAAGTCGGTCATACCCATTTCACCTTGAAATTACTATCAAAATGGAATGAAATGAAATAAATCCATCTGGGCCCTTCTTAACTACATCATTTTATATTCTGAATCTGACGGTCATATTTCACTATTGGTGGTTCAAATTTATCTGATAATTCATAATCATTAGAAGCTCAAAATTTACAATGCACTTAAAGATACCCGTTTTAAAATGTTCAAAATTATGTTGATTGAAGATTTGGAAAATAACATGATTGAGGTTAATTGTTTGAGCCCTCTCTTGTCTGTTAAATTTAGTGTATTCCCTAAATTTACAATCCACACATTGATGTTCGAGAAAATGTTTCCTGCACAGTCTTCACATAAACACTGTCTACCCAGCTCCCCACATGATCACTGGCACCAAAAGGCAGCTGCATCACATTTTGTGTAGTAGGAATACTTTGAAAAAAAAAAAACAAACCCTTCTCCCATGTCAACAAATGAATCTATGGACCATTAGCCTACGTAACGTCAAAGTTTCTTCTACGATTTCAAAGGAACCCCAGTATCCGACCCATAAATCCTGCCCAAATCCTCCCGCATCTTCGCCCATAATGCAACTGTTCTAAAAATCCATAAGCTGCAATTAATAGAAAAATTGTATGGATCGACGCTGTGGGTTCCATCTTAGACATGATAGATTCCATCTTCAAACCGTATTGATTTGCACAATTTTGAGTGAATTCTTGGACCATCTAAGGTTTCTTGTTTGGACCTGCTTGGCAAATTGGTTTTTTTTTTTCATTACTATTTAAAGCTTTTGGTTTTTTTTGGTTTGTTTGTTTTGAATTGAATTACTTGGGGACGAAGGTTTTGTGTTTCTAAATCTTTAGTATCTCTTAAAAAAAATGTCTGTAACAGTGATTCTTTGCCTTCCTCTTCTCCTTCACATGGCCCTGTTTAGACGGTAGTATGACTTTATACTGCACTTTTAGCAAGCTCTTTTTCGCTTTTTATTTCTTTTGGAAATCATAATTACCAAGTTTTAATTCAATTGTAATTCGATACCATACTATACAAATGAAAAAATTCAATTCGAAATAAATTTAGACAATATACCTTTTAAATATTGTTTTCCACAATATATATTTTAGACTTTTGTTTTATTTTCTCTCTAATTTATTTTAAATTATAGTTAATTTCTAATCCCAAATAGAATTCTTCTCTTTTCTCTACAACATAAATCTAAAATCCTTCTATAATTTCAAAACTTATTTATAGAAAATCCTTTCCACATAATCATACTAAATTTATAAAATAATCTATATTTACTTAAATCTAAAATATTTTTTTTTTTAATTTTAAAATACATTCATCTATAATCTTCCATACATATTTACAAAATTGATATCAAAATTTATTTGATCTAAAAAAAATTAATAGAAAAATCAATTTTTATAAAAATTAGACCAATTTCACAATTATCTTGTTTACTATTTTTGTTGTTTTTTCCTCTAATTTTTAGAGCTCCATAAAATTAAATTAAAATAAATCTCAGATTTCTGAATAGACTCCAACTGTGTGGATCACCTGAAAAAAAAATTGATGAGAAATAAAATAAATTCAGTCTGAGCATTAATGTTGTTAATAACCATGTATCATAAGTTATAACTTACTTTTGAAATTAGTATAATAATAACATGCATTTAGAACTCGGTAAGATAAAAATTATTAATATTCATTTATCCACTCGCCTAATCCAATTAATCTCATTAATTTGGGATTCTAACCTATAAAATTTAAATAACTCATAAGTATCCCAAAATGAAATTTGATTTTCTCGTTTGATCCTGCAACTATTTAATTTTCTCGTTTTATCCTGCAGCTACACGTAATGCCCTTAACTATGCTAGGGAATTAATAGCCTGTTTGCCTTGGAATCACATTGTGTTTTGTGGAAATATTCTGAAAGAAGAAAGGTAACTTGAAAGATGTGTCTACTAAATCCTCGCTCATCTTTGCGGATAATGCAATTGTTCTAAAAATCCACAGAGTGCAATTAATCGAAAACTTTTGTGGATGGAGGAAATGGGTCCATCTTACTCATGCTAAATGCGTAATTTTGAATGAATTCGATGACCGTCGTAGGTTTCTTGTTTGTACTTGTGCTGCACGTTGTTTTTGTTTTATTCAAAGGGTTATGTTTAGTTTAAATTGAACCACTTGGGGACGAAGCTTTTGTGTTACTAAAAGTTTGGTCTTTCATATACATAACAAGGGATGATTCGGCTTACTTTTCCCCTTCTCGTAACCATTCCTAGTATTCAATTCTTTCTAGCACATTGTTTTGTGTGGGATTAATAAACCCTTGCAGAAGAGAATAAAGTAAGTTGTTCGTATTCCCTCATACATATTAATTATTTAATTATTCTTTATTAAATATTTTCCAAATGTTGTATTTAGTCGATATTAAAGTATAATTACTTTGAGCGCATTTTTTATTAAATCTTTTTGAAATGTTGTATTCAGTCTATATTAATATATAATTATTCTAATTTTAGATTTCATATATATTATATATTTAAAAATATGAAATTTATTAAATATATATTTCCGCTTAGTATGAGGATGTCAATATCACTTGATTACAATACAGTATATTATATGAGAATTCAAATCCATTTCCTTAATATAAAATATAGTGAAATTCTGTGTTTTTATTTATTATAATACAACTTTTTATATAAAAGATATAAGAAAAAACTTATAAAAATAAATAAAATTTGTTAACTTATAAATATAAATAAAATTTGTTATTATATATGGTAGTTTTTATTTAAGTTTCATGGTTCATTTTTCCGTCACTAATCTTTAGCTTTAAAAAAAAAACCTCTAGGTTTAACTTGTTCGAATTACTCTCAACCACCACCATGAATAAATGTGGTAGCATCTCATGCTTCTTTGAATTTTTGTGTAGGGAAGGACAAAGCTTCAGTCTTCAAAATCTGAATGCATTCACGCAAAATCCAGACAGAGTACCCGAAGCCCTTTCTCTGCATTTATTTGTTGCCTTGTTGACTTACCATTTTCCTATGCACACAACTTTTTCTGGTTTACCACTTAAGCCCTTCGCATAAGTTGTTTCCCCGTCGATGCGATATCGGCGGGACCCAACACCTACTTTACCGTATTAGCAACCGCTGAGCAAACCTTTGTATTCCGCCCATTTCCTTTGGTTTATGCATTTCGCACTTACCAAGCTTTTCTGCATCGTCGCCCACACATCGCAACTTTTATGATTCAAATCTTAAGCCCGCACCGAAACTTATTTCTCCGCCGAAGCGATATCGGCGGGACCCACAACCTTACTTCATTGAAAACTGGATAAAAATTCATGTTTCTTTATTCACTTACCTTCATGCATTTCACACTTACCATTTTTTTTGGCCTGCAACCATCACTTTGCAATGTTTAAGATTTATCTTTTAAGTCACCTACAACTTATCATATTTTTTTTGTGATGCGATTTCAAAGGAGCACACGCCAAGCTTAGGATAATAGCGAATACCGTGCATCACAAGCTTAGGAGTGTTACGGATAGCGCCCACTAGTTGAATAGTTTTTAGTACGATGCGAAGTGCCACGTCGCATTGCATATCGCAAATTTTATGTTTTTCCTATGTTCAAGCTAGTTAAATGTTAATTTCACCGAAGTGCGATATGGCGCTAGATGCGATGTGCTTTCTAAACCAAATCAAATGAGTTTTCAAGTCTGTACTTTTGTGTGTTAAACGTTTTTTTTTTTGTAAACAAAAAAATCAAAGCGGAGGATGATTTTGTTGTTTCAATGTCTGATATAGCATTAATTTCGCATTAAAGTCTCAGGCTTCGACCATCTGTATTAAGACTATGTAATTTTGTATGATTCCATGTGATGGAATAGGAAACCGAAGTTTGTTCCTCTCTTGTGTCTCGCTCTCTGTCTGTGTATTGTTTATTTCCACATAGTTTGTGCATTCTCTCTCTTGTAAGGGGGAACACATTCATCTATGTTTTTTTATTAAATATTTCCAACATGGTATTAGAGTAGGTCTACGCTCTCAGTGAAAGGAGTCTTTACAGAAGAAGCTGTAAGATTATTTGTCGAAGGAGAAGTCTCCAGCAGCGAGAAAGTTTTTACAACAGTAAGAAAGTTTGTGTTTACACAGTCAAGATGGTAGCAGCAAGCACAAGCTTGACTAATCCCCAACTATCACATCTCAATGGGAAAAATTATTATTATTTGGCTATTACAATGAAGGCCCTATTCTCCTCACAAGATATTTGGGAGTTGGTGGAACATGGTTTCCAAGAACCATTGTAGCAACATATAATGCTTTGACACAAGCACAAAGAGATTTGTTGAGAGAAAATATGAAAAATGACTCCAAAGCCTTGTTCTATATATTCCAAGGAGGCATGGAAAAGGTGAAGACAACAAAATTTCAAATAATGAGAAGAGATTTTCAAACTTCTTGTATGAAAGACTCTGATAATATAGACTCATTCTTCACACATGTGATTGGGTTGGTAACCCAGAGAAGGTCTCATGGAGAGACACTCGAAGAAAAGATAATAGTGGAGAAAATTTTAAGAATTCTACCATCAAGGTTGGATGCCATAGTAGTGGAAATAGAAGAGACAAAGGATTTCTCATAGTTTTCAGTGGATGAGCTTCATGCATCAATGATGTCTCATGAAAATTGATTGAAAAGAGAACCTAACTCCTCATTGGAGCATGCATTCAAGAGAAAAATGTATTTTGGTTAAGGTAGAGGTTGAGAAAGATCAAACTACCGAGGAAGAAGAAGAATACCACATAGAGGTGGAGGAAGCAGCCCTGCAAGCACAAGTGGAAGGGGGAGAAATCAAAATCCAAGCCAAGGCTGAAGCCAAAATCAAGCACAAGGAAAAAGTTACGATAAATATCAAGTCCAATGTCATTATTTCAAAAAGTATGGACATTATGCAAATGAATGTAGAAAGAATAAAAATTCCATGGATAGTAACCTAGTGTAAATATTAAAAAATAAAATGAGAAACAACGAAATGTGATTTTAACTTGTAATGTAGCACAAGAAAAACAATAAGAAATATGGTTCTTAGATTCAGAGTGTAGTAACCATCTTAATGGAAACATAGAAATGTTTGCCAATCTATATGAGAGTGTAAAATTTGAAGTGACAACGGGGACTGATACTAAGTTCTCTGTCATGGGGAAAGGAAGAGTGAATATACTGACAAATCAAGAAGAGAATAATTTTGGTGCCAAATGTCTATTATGTCCTTGGCCTCAAATGTAACCTTCTAAGCATTGTACACCTCATGAATGAGGGCTACAATGTGTTTAAAAAAAATGCATGTGTGCACAATCATGGATATACCTCCAAATAGACAGGTCATTGCAAAAGTGCATATGATAAGTAATAAAATGTTTCCTCTCAAGATCAGATGAAAGTTGAAGGAAGGAGGTGTTGTAGCAGCTACTACACAAGAAATATTTCAAAAAGAAGTGAAATATGAGAAATAGTTATGGAATTTTAGATTTGAACATCGCAATTTCAGAGGTTTGAATTTGTTACATAGAAAAAGCATGGTAAAGGGATTACCACTCATAGAGAAACTAGATAGCCTATGTGAAGGCTGCATCATGGGAAAAAAACATAGAGAATCATTTCCAACAGGAAAGAGAATAAGGGAAAAGTCACCCTTGGATATTGTTCACTCAAAGTTGTGTGGACCAATGAAAATGCCATCATTAGATCGTAGTCACTATATGTTGACATTTATAGATGATCGTACACAAGGAAGACATTGATGTATTTTCTAAAACTGAAATATGAAGTGTTTGAACAGTTCTACCACTTCAAGTCTCTTGTTAAGAAGAAAAGTGGACACTACATAAAAGTGTTGAGAACTGACATAGGTGGATAATATATCTCCAAACACATCCTACATTTCTATAGGGAGAATGGGATTTAAAAGTAGTTTACCAAAAGGTATATAACTCAGAAATACAGTGTAGCAGAAAGAAAGAATAGGACCATCATGGGCATGGTAAGAAGTATGTTGAAGAAAAAGAATTTTCCAAATCAGTATTAGTTAGAAGCTGTAAATTGTGCAACTTATATTTTAAATAGATTTCTAACAAAGTTTTTATGAACAGAGTTTCAGAAGAAGCATAAAGTGGAAAAAAGAAATTTGTGACTCACATGAGAGTGTTTGGATATGTGGCATATGCACATGTCCCCGATTAGTTAAGGAAGAAGTTGGACAACAAGGGGGAGAAGTGTATATTTATTGGATACAATGATGAATCCAAGGCCGACAAGCTCTATAAGCCATCAACCAAGAAAATAATAATCAGTAGAGAAGTTTAGTTCATTGAAGAAGAAGCTTGGGATGGAAGTTTAGAGAATACAGTAAATGTGAAGACATGTATTTCACATGAAGACAAAGAGGAATTGATTATAGAAAATAATTCCTCAACGGTGGCTCCTCCACCTACACAAGTTCCACAGAGCACACCACAAGAAAGAAATAAAAAATCATTGAGAAATCAAGGAAGTGCTTCTCCCAGCACACCATAGGGATCAACAACTCCTGTGAGTTCAAGTGAAACTTCAAGCACATCTTCAACAAATACAAGAAGACCAAGATTCAAAAATTTAAATGAAATTTATGAGCAAGAAGAAGTTGATAGTAATGATGGTCTGAATTATTTATTTTCTTTATTTTTTCATGTTGATGACCCAATCCATTTTGAAGATGCAGTAAAAGAAGAGAAGTGGATTGAAGTAATGAATGAAGATATAGGAGGAATATAAAATAATGATACATGGGAGTTAGTTGACCTCCCACAAGGAAAATAACTTATTTGAGTGAAATGAGTCTATAAGACGAAGAGAAACATTGAAGGAAAGATAGAAAGCCACAAAGTAAGAATTGTTGTCAAAGGCTACAAGCAACAACAAGGAAGAGACTATGAGGAAACATTTTCACGTGTTGTAAGGATGGAGACAATGCAGACAATGTTTTCAATAGCAACACAACAAAAATGGAAAGTTTATCAAATGGATGTGAAATCAACACTCTTGAATGGAGTGTTAAAAGAGGAGGTGTATTTGAACAACCTCTTAGCTATGAAATAGAAGGCCAAGAACACAAAGTGTTTGAGTTGAAGGAATCTCTTTATGGGCTGAAGCAAGCACCACGAGCATGGTATAACAAGATTATTGCTTACCTGGTGAACAATGGGTTTGACAAATGTGATGGTGAACCGACACTCTACATAAATAAATTATGGTAAAATTCTTATTGTTGTTTTATATGTAGATGATTTTATTTTGACAGGAAATGATGTTTCTATCATTGCTAATTTTAAAACAGTCATGAAAAGTAAATTTGAAATGACTAACTTTGGTTTTCTGAGATATTTTTTGGGCATAGAAGTAAAGCAAAATAAAAATGTAATTTCTATTTCCCAAGTGCAGTATGTTGTAGAAATTTTAAAGAGGTTCAATATGCAAAACAACAAAGCATCAACAAATCAAACTATCATGGGGTTGAAATTGAGCAAGGAAGATTGTAGCAAGAATGTCGATCCGACATTGTACAAGAGCGTGGTTGGCAGTCTAATGTATTTGACTACGACTAGGCCTAATATAATGTATGCAATAAGTTTGATATCCATATTCATGGAGACACCCAAAGAGACACGTTGGCAAGTAGGTAAGAGAATTTTAAGGTATGTAAATAGAACAAAGGAGTATGGTGTTCTATACTCCACATCTGATGATTTTAAGCTAATTGATTACACTAAAAGTGATTGGGCTAGAAGTCTAGATGAAGGAAAGAGCACATCAGGGTATGTTTTTCATTTGGGATCGGGAGCCATTTCATGGGCTTCCAAGAAAGAGCCAATAGTTTCATTATCAACAGCTGAAGCTGAATATGTAGCAGCAACAGCAGCAACATGCCAAGCAGTCTGGATGAGAAGGATGCTGAGAGACTTATGTCATGGGCAAGACAAAAGAATGACAATTTTCTGTGATAACAACTCAGAAATTGCTTTGTGAGGGAATTCAATTTTCCACAAGAGAACAAAACATATTGATGCCAAATTCAATTTCATAAGATAATTAGTTAACAATGGTGAAATTGTTTTGCAGCATTGCAGGTCAGAGGAACAACTTGTTGATATCCTCACAAAGCCATTAGGACAGAAGAGTTTCTTTTATCTTAGATAGCCTCTAGGAATGATTGATGACGGTAGTTGTGATTAAGGGGGAGTTTTTGAGTTACTCCCAACCACTGCCATCAATAAATGTGGCAACAACCCATGCTTCTTTGAATTTTTGTGCAGTGAAGGACGAAGCTTCAGTCTTCAAAATTTGAAGGTGTTCACGCAAAATCCAAACAGAGTAATCGAAGACCTTTCTCTGCGTTTATTTCCTGCTGCGTTGACTTACCATTTTCCCATAGCTTCATGCCCACAATTTTTTTAGGTTTAGCACTTAAGCCCTTCGCATAAGTTGTTTCCCCGTCGATACAATATCAGCGAGACCCACCACCTACCTTACCGGATTAGCAACCATTGAGAAAACCTTTGTATTCCACCGATTTCCTTTGTTTTATGCATTTCACACCTACCAAGATTTTCTACATTACCGCTCGCACATCGCAAATTTTATGATTTAACTCTTAAGCCCACACCGAAACTTATTTCTCCACTGATGCGATATCGGTGGGACCCACAACCTTACCTCATTGCAAACCACATAAACTGTAACACCCCTAGTTTTATGTTTTTCAAGTCAAACAATTGAACTTAAGTCCAAAGGGGGGTGGACCCCAATGGATAATTATTGTGTGGAGGTAGTTAATTATTTATTTATGAAAAATAAATAAAAAATTTTGTGTGCACTATGACCAAATGAAAATTTTGAGATCACTTGCCTAATCCATGAGGTTATGGAAAGAGGTTAAGACTTTCCCCAAAATCTTTCAAAAAACCTTGAAAGAATTTATTTCTAATTTAGATTTTTGAGGAAAAATCTAAATTTCCCCAATGATGAGGAATGTAGTTGGGAAGAGGTAAAAAGCTGGAAAAGCAGGAAGCAGCTTTAAAAGTCCCTAAATAAGGGAAGCCTAGGCAAACAAGGATAAAAGCATCATGAAATTCTGGACGTAGAATTAGAAACAAGCTTTGGTGAGAGCATAGCTAAATAAGCTACTCCAGAACAGATTGAGGTTGGTCTATTCTTGGGAGGATCTCAGCTTGGGGGTGAATTCTAGAGATAGAAAAATTCCAAGGTTGGGTGGATTGGTCATAGAAATAAGTGGTCTGCATAGATCATATAAAGTTTTCTGGTATAAAGTTGATTCAGAAATTTTATTTTGTAGTAAGATTGCAAGTACTATATGTTTTTATACTATGGATTTTACATTCCATATATTTAACTGAAAATTTTAGAAGAAATAATCTTCCAAATATTGTATTGTAGTAGAAATAGATATTGGGAAATATCTATCAGAATTTTTAAACTCTTAGGATTTTAGATCTGAAGATACGTAGTATTCCCAATTATCCTATATAAATTTTAAATTTAATCTATTTCTGTCATAATAAGATATATATATATATATATATATATATATATATATATATATATATATATATATATGCAGGAAGTAACAGTTAAAATCTGAGATTCTAGTTCAATAACTAGTAATTGTAAACTAACAGACTATAGAATTAAAATACTTGATTTCTGAAAAAAAAAAAAAAGATTTTTTTCTATACATTCTATTGCAAATGAAGTAGGTTAAGAGAAATGAGAGATATAAGTAAGTTAAATAAAATTTAACTATAATATAATTATAAATTTTATTGTAAGTTAATTGATATTCTGCCTAAGAGCATATTAGTAGAATATTAAAATATCTCTCTCTCTCTCTCTCTCTCTCTCTCTCTCTCTCTCTCTCTCTACATATATATATATATATATCAGAAAATACATACGATTCAAGAGTACATATAATTTTACTAAATTAAGAGGCAAGGTGCATATTGTATTTCATGAATAATCATATTTCAGGACAAAATGTTATTCTATATGATGAAAATAGAATACATCAACTGAGTTAATAAACAACTAAATTTTGTAGAAATTATTGTTTACATTAAATCTCAGTATGAAATTAGTACTTTCTACCATAGAAAATTTACAAATGACAGTTACAGAGAGACTGAAGTAAATTAAATTACTTAAATCAGCCTCTATTTTATAAAAGAAGTCATGATTTTAGAATAATTACTAAATATTAAGATGCTCTGAATTTATATGAATTTCATCCTGTAAACATAATTATATTCAAATAAAAACTCAGCTGAATGTATTCAGAGAATTATCCCAGCTGGATATCAGCAAAATAATTATTCAGAACATTAAAAACCATAGAAAAATTTAAAAGTTTTCTGAATAATTATGTAAAAAGCACTAATAAGTTAGCAGGAAATTATTTCATTCTCTGTGGAAATAGTCAATTTTCGAAATTAATTCCTAGCACAATATCAGTAACTAAAATTAGTGTCGAGATTCATTTTTAAACGAATATCCAACAGTTGCTCATATAAATCACAAATTAAACTCGGTAGAATTTCCAGAACAATTATATAGGGTTATAGTTCCCTAGAAACTATTAATACACACTCGGGAATTATTATTCCCAATAAAAAAGTTTTAAAGAGTCGCACAGACCAACCTGGAACAACGAGAGAAGTATTGCCATTAGTTGTTCCATTTAATATGTTACATGTGTTTTTCAACGACTGAAAAAAAATCACCGAATTGGAGGAACTTACCTGCAAGTAAAACAAAGGAAATGAGTATTACTGAATACGTAGAAAAGTATATGAATAGATTTACATAATAACAAAATTGAATGGAGCTCAATGAAAGAGAAATGGGTATATACGTACCCCATCAAAATACTTGAAGATTTAATGTCTCTGTTAGAGAGATGAAATAGCTAGACAGATAAAACGATTAACATACTTTGACAAAAGAAGTAAAACTACTATAATGTTTATTAGTCAAATTCATTTACCTGAGAACTTTGATGGCGGAATAAAAGTGACAATAGGGACACGATAACATTGTAACTATACTCCAAGCCGCGGTGAGTTCAAACTCCTGAAATTGTCTTTAAAGGACCGATTTCAATCGCGGAAATCATTATCACATAAACTACACTTGCAAGGGAAAAACCCTAAACAAAATTAGGAACGAACAGAGCTAAATAGGAAGAAAACGCCATTCATAAACTATACTCAAAAAGAAATTTAATATATATGCAGACTTGGAACAAGAGTTTAAAACCTCTGATAAATTCAAAAGGGCAGAACAAAATTATGCAAATATAGCACTGTGACTCAGAAAGATGGCCGAGTCATTTTCATTGAAAATGAACAAGAAAGTGAATATTAAAACAAGCCAAGATGGGATATTCATTACCTGAGGCTTCACGAATTCGTATTGAGATGAAGTTCTATGGAGAAACTAGAGAAATGAGCATTGGAAAGAAGAATAGAACCAATACAAGAACCTTTTATAGTAAATTGAAACCCTAATCCCAGTATAGATCCAACCATCCACATGTAGAGATCTTGGAGGATCGATGTGGATTGAGGCCAATGCCTCGGATTTGAGGTAACGTGTTAAACCAAATACCGAGGAATAACCATACAAATTGAACATACAGTACTTGTTCACATGGGAGATCAATATAAACCAATAAAATATTATCGTTTCTACTGTTCATTCTTGTCACATAAATGAAATCAGATTCGCCATGATACGAATAATATAAATGTCCTTACGGACTCCATATTCCAATGCATACCCTATAAGAAAAACCACGGTGGTTTCATGTAAACCATGGTACCATTACTTAATTACAAAATCAAATCTTCTATCGTACAGAGATCCTTTGCCGTTAAGGTTAAACGTTACATGTGAATTATTATTAGGAAAAAGAAATAAATTTTAAAGTCGTAGGGTTCTAATAAAATACCATATAAATATATGTCACGAATTCATAACACATAGATGATTTGAATTTACAATACCTTGATGCATAAACAGAAGTCTTGATATAGTTATAAAAATAATCATTCCTATGTCTATAAAAAAAAGTATAATGAATGATTGTTCCATCATATACGTATAGCAAGATACGTAAGGAAGATCAAGATATGTGTAACATAAGAAATACAAAGAGGATAATATAGTTTATCCTTACAATATGTTTAATATATAATAGTTGAGTTAAAATTTAGATTGTCTAAGGGACAATTGTTAGGTATAAAAAAATTATCTTTCAATGATATTAAAAAGAGGTGAAAGAGATATTTTGAAGATGAGAACCATTTTGAAAAATATATATATATATTATTAAACTGTAGACCTCTTTAAAAATGTGCATACAAGGGTTAAGTATTAATAGTGAAAACTATTAAGGGTGAAAGTAAAGGAGAAAGAAAAAAATAAAAAAAATTGGAGGTATATTACATAAACCTTCTTATTTCATTATTTCCTTACCTTTATTCATTTCGCACTTATCGTGTTATTCGGCCCACAGCCGCACTTCGAAAAGTTTAAGATTTACCTTTTAAGCTGCTCGCAAGTTATCATATTTTGTTTGTGCTGTGATCGCAAAGGGGCACGCGTAAAGCTCAGGAGGATAGCGCATATCGAGCATCGCAATCTCAGGAGTGTTACGGATAACACCCTCAAGTTAAACAATTTTTTGTGCGATGCGATGTACCATGCTACACCGCATATTGCAAATTTTAAGTTTTTCCCGTGTTCGTCCCAGTTAAAAGTTAAGTTCGCCTATGGGCGATAGGGTGTCGGACGCGATGTGCTTTTTGAACCAAATCACATGAGGTTTCAAGTCCACAATTTTGTGTGTTGAACGTTCTTTCATGTGTAAACAACAAAATTAGAGTGAAGCACAATTTTTTTGTTTGAATGTCTGATCGAGCATTAATTTAGCATTAAAGTCTTAGGCTTCAGCCATTTGTATTAAGAATATGTAATTTCATATGATTCAATGTGATGGAATAGGAAAATGAAGTTTGTTCCTATCCTGTGTCTCGCTCTCTCTCTATGTATTTTTTATTTCCGCATAATTTGCGCATTCTCTGTGTTGTAAGGGGGAACGCATTCCTCTGTGTTTGTTTATTCAATATTTTCAACACAACTTTAGGTCTATGTGACCTTTTGAAGTCCATTTTAATTCGATCCATTTGATGATGAAATCATTATTCGATTCCCATTTTAATTCGATCCATTTGATGATGAGATGATTATTTGATGACCAGATATCTACGAATTTACAGATTATTATTATTTGGTATCACTAATCTTGGTTTCTTGGTATCTCTTGGAATGCATGGCCCTATGATCCGAGCTTGTCATTTCACTCCCATCACCAGGCTTCCACTCGCGTCGGTGTCTTGGCTTTTAACCCCTTGAGAGTAGCCCTTGGTGCTTGATTCTCCATCTATAAAATTGATATACGAAGGGGTCTCCCCCAGCTGGTGCAACAATTGCAGGAGAATAAATTTAGGTGATCCGATGGTTGTGAGTGCCAAACCTGCTGCAAATTTTCAGAAATCATAGCACAAAACTTAGCAGAGTTCAACTACAAAGGAAATTTAGGACACACAAACCTCACGGCTATCAACTAGTGAATTGGGTTTTATGGTATATCCTGCGACAAATCGACTTTACTTTTTCGCAAACTTTTAGATTAAATTTCTTTTTCTTTAATGGTTTTGAAAAAATATAAATACTAGAAAATAGATCATAATTCTAAATTAATTAAAATTCTCATATTTTTATTTTTTAAAATACCTATCAAATTATTTTTAATAATAAACTAAAATTCTAAATGAATTTTTTTGTTTAAAGTACTATCCAATTATTTTGAAAACTAGCTTTTTAAATAATGAAAAGATAAATCAAAATTCTAAATCAATTAGAAATCAGTGTTTTTTTTAATG
Organism: Pinus albicaulis; assembly: GCA_034641835.2. NCBI lineage: Eukaryota > Viridiplantae > Streptophyta > Pinopsida > Pinales > Pinaceae > Pinus > Pinus albicaulis. Next base: position 1,403,707,396 of record CM076570.1, read on the forward strand.
TCTATCAAACTGTTTTTAACAAGTCACTTTTTCTCATTAATAATCAAACTGTTTTTAGTTATTTAAGATTGCTTATCAATCCCAATGCTACGTCGGATTGTGAAATAGCCTTTAATTGCTAGACTCTTTTTCAAGAATATTTTTTTTTATCATTTTATTTTTGGCCAGATATAATGATTATTTCATTTTATTTTTTCAAATGCAACGTTCATAAGTCAAGATTGGTCTCCAAAATGGTTAGTGAAATCAGTTGGTTAATTTTCTTTTTTATTATTTTTTTGGGCCATATATAATGATTATTGTATTTTAATTTTTCAAATGCAACGGTCATGATAAAATTAACTATTGATCAAATAGCTCTCCAGGTGAGAACCTGGAGAGTGTATACACACATACACACACTCTGATCATTGAATCAGATGAGCCTAAATTATATAGGCTTTCACACTAACGGGATTGTTTCAACCACTCCCTCAATATTAGGATATGAGATCTATGATTAGAATCTCAATCCTATCTCTATGATAACAACAACCTAACTATGGATTTCTCCATTAATTCCAACACTCCCCCTTTATGGAGAAAGGGTACTGAACAATAACATATGGTAACATATGCCTGTTGGTCTAGTCTCAGCTAGGCTTATAATGGTAAAAAGAGATAAAAAAACTTGGTAGCAGAGTTTTCATCTTAGTCTTTATGCTTGTGATACCATATTTGTTCATTCGTGGATGAGGCTTCATCTTCACTTTCGTTTTCATGAGATAGTGATGTATCTTTGCCTCGTTTCTTCCCCGGTGATGGAAAGCTTGAACGCTTATCCTCGCCCTTTTAAAAGTTATGACAGACTTAATAGGGAATTGTTTTCTCTCACCATTTCTGGTGTCACGCATGTAAATTTTAGCGATGTTGTCATCTGCACACACATAAATATTGATGAGATTATCACATTTCAAATTCTCTCTAGCTCTGTCTTCTTCTGCCACGTCTTCGCCATCAGCTTCATGTGGCTCGTCGAATTGATCTTCAACACTTTGTTCATCTTTACATCCTTCCTGAAGATCAACTTGTGACTCTTCAATATCAGGATCTTGCACAACGGATTGTGCCTTTTGTTTCTCGTGGTCATCAACAGAACCACATTGTTTTTCTGAAAAAATTCCAGACTTAAAAATACTACTCATGCTAAAGCCTCCAAATGCCAACATGAGAATGTCATCATCATCATCATCAGAAAAAATATCTAAAAAAATAGACATGTTGTTAGAAACGTCTAGCTTATCTAGTTTTGTCTTGCTTCCAGATTTCGACTCCACTCGGTCCTCTTACGACCTCCAACAATCCCATTTCAATACAGGCGGGAATCCTCCCTTTGGCAGCTCTTCAACAATAGAACCTTGTAGACTGTGGCTTTTGTGCCACAGTGCTCTCAGCTCTTGCGACGAGCAACAGATGACCTCTCAACAAGCTGGAAACACTACCGACATCCAATTCTAATGCATGTGATTAGCAGTTTCTCATATGACACATATTTCTGAAAATGGGTTCAAATCAGCAAAAAATTTCACGTTTTCATTATGACATATAATAAATTAGATGAAAATTTTCACCAAAATCAAAGATATTTAGGCCAAAAATTGGGCTTCTGTCCGTAGCAACCTCGGCACCACATGACCGTAGCATTCTTGGTACACTGAAAACTTTTGACGACAATATCGAAACCTAAAAAAAGGCGAACAAAAAAATGAAAAAAATATCTATTAGACGAGCTCGAAGTGTGCAACTCCTCGACCGATTCCCTAAGGTCGCAGCCGAAGCTATCTGCTATGCTCGAGTATCAGAGCAAAAAGCCATAAAAAGGAAATATAGAATTCCTCTAACCATCTCATGCATCTTCCAAAAGCAAGTGGAATCAATCTGCGATATAAGAAGTCCTTTTTACTTTCTTATGCAAGAAAAGAAATCCCTTTACTCTATCTGCTGCTCTACATAGCAAGTTGTCGGTTTCTGTGTCGGACTCATCAACTCAATCCATGAGTTCAGATGCGTCTAAGTAAGCTTGTAATGACTCTCTACCACATTATGGAGAAAGCCCACGATTATACTGATCAATGATACCACGGTTAGCTTCCAAAACCGTTTGCTGGCGTACATAAAATTTTGTTCCATGGCTAACACGGGGAGGTGGCCTCATAAAAAAAAACAAAAAAAAAACTTCAAACCTTTTTCATATTGTGCTCCCGGATCCAAACACTGGATACCCATGAATCCTTGCGATGTTTTAGAGCACATAAATTTGATCAGATCTTTGCAATAGAACATCCACAAGTCAAGGCTCCATGGTGATGGTTGAATCACTGTCAAGGCCCCTTACGATCCACATCGTAGCCAGCCTCTCATACAAGGATCCAGGTAGATCAGATCCGATCCAATCTGGATCCTCAGAGATCAGCTGCACATTTTAGCCTCTTGTCCCAATAACCATAGATTCGACGACTAGTTCACTTTTCATTACATTATACCATTCAAGACTGAGATGGAACGAGGCGATATTGCGTGGACGCCTCGACATGGAGAGAGTACCGTGGCCATCAATTTCTAATGGCGCAAAGGAATTTCTTAAATCGATGATGAGAATTGCTTAAATCGATTGCTTCTGTACACAATGCACAGCAAACAAGCAGATGGCATATGCCTCAAATTCAATTTGACAGGGACGCATGACACTGCTCATTACCGAAATCTTCTCCAAACACCTCTGTGTGCAAGGATTCACAACAACCACGTTGCCTTACTCCCACAAATCGACGCTGCTAATTAGATATGTTGCCCACACTACTCACACTTCCACTGCGCAGGCAAACTCCTCTGCTCAGCTCACCATAGGCAATTAGCGATTAAACCACTGAACTCATCACGACCTCGGACGTCAGCTCTCACACCCACGCAGCGCCACCAACCACGTAGCGCACACAGGCTTGTTATCTTACAAAGCTTCAATACCATGATAAAATTAGCTATTGATCAAATAGATCTCCAGGTGAGAACCTGGAGAGTGTATACACGCATAAACACACTTTGATCATTGAATCAGATGAGCATAAATTATATAGGCTTTCACACTAACGGGATGGTTTCAACCAGTCCCTCAATATTAGGATATGAGATCTATGATTAGAATCTCAATCCTATCTCCATGATAACAACAACCTAACTATGGATTTCTCCATTAATTCCAATAGATCATAACTCCAGCGTGGTGCAAAATCGTTAGCAAAATTAGTTTTTTGCATCAAACATTCAAAAATTTGCTATTACTAACACTTATTCAACTTCACTTATAAATCTATGCATTATTTACTATTCCAAAATTTTTAAAATATATATATATATATATATATATATATATATATATATATGTTAATTTATAAAAAATATTGTAAAAATATAGTCTAAATACATTTTAGAAAACATGTTATTAAAAATTTAATAAATATATTCTGAAAAACTTAAGTTTCATATTATTAAAAAAAAATTATAATTATTATTAACTAAAATAAAATAAAAAAATTAATCTAGACGTTTTTAAAAAATTACATATATTTTCTTAATTTAAAAAAAAATTAAAATATTGATCCCATTATCCCATTATCCCATCTTTAAATATAAAAATGAATTTAACTCACTCAAAAAAATTCAAAATATTTCAATAGAAAACCTTAAAAAAAAAACTGAATAATGAAAAATAGACTGTTAGATTATGCTTTTACCAGATTGACGTCACAAATAAGCAAGACTGTAGATATTTAAAAACAAATTAGAATACTAGAGTGTTTAAATCATTTTTTCGACACGATATTAGACAGAAATAATTGTGATACCAAATTACTTCGTACTGACCCAAAGATAAATACAAAATCGAATATTCAGGTATTCGATTCGGTTTTTGTTTTAATACGGTAATTCTAAATTCGGTACGGAGAAATTCAAAGATTTACAAAATAAATTATTAATTATTCTGGCCCTACGACTTTTCAAACAACGTATCGGATCATGAGATGGTATAGTTGGCCATTAATGAATTGTAATTTGAATTCTTTTTAATAATGTAGCTTATCAAAGTAAATTTCTTAATTGGGGTATTAATTAATTCAAATATAGTTTATTTTATGGTTTAATATTGATAGGTTATAACATTAGTGGAATGTTTAATTAGAAATTTAAATAAGTAGTAAATTGTAATATTAATATTTTGGTGGTTTGATATATATGAGTATATTTAATAAATGATCACATTCTAATCATAAAATTAGTTGGTAATGTAGAATCAATATTGCTCACGATAATGTAGAATTAGATTTTTTTTTAATGAAGTTTTGTTTATTTTGTTATAGTTAAATATAAAAAAGAATATATAAATTTACATCATATTATTATGATGTAAAATTAACTTTACAATATATATTATTGGCAATAATTTATGAGTTTTTGAAATTTTCAATATTATAATTTTCTATTTCATTTTTTTTCAATATTAAAAAAAAATATATATTCAAAACACTTATTAAATTTTAAACAATCTATTTTTTTTCCATATCAAATGAATTCAAATACGAATTTGAATTTAAATTTAAATTTGGTCACTACGGGGTTTAGTAAGATGAGATTGTGTTCTGCTTAGAAGCCATAAGAGGAGATGTATGGACGCCACGGGCGCTGGAAGAGCCTCGTTCTAAATCTTTAACCACACGTCGCTTATCCTACCTGGACTAGTTGTTACCCTCTACTATTAATCTCACTTTCAATTAATCTCACTTTCAATGACTCGGCGGGAGAAAAAATGTTTATGGGAAAAAATGTTTATGTTTTACATGCTCTTAGTTCATGTCTATAGTATTCAAATGTAATTAAAAAAATCCAAATGCCACCATTACTAAACCAATTAACACACTGTTGCTGCGTAGGGCAACATTAACAATGATTCCAAATGGATAAGTCAAAGTATCATATTACTTGTGTTTTGCAAGGCACAAGTTAGTTTTAGCGTTAAATATAAGAGACGAGTGGTGACGTCGGAAGAGGAGGGATACACAATCTCTTTGACATTCAATTGAGAATTTGAGACTTCAATTGAGAACATGTTAATAGAATATGAGAGGGTTGTAGTAAAATTATGATAGAGGTCATCTATGTTGTCTATATTAGATAAAGGAAGAAAATTAGTTTTTAATTCATTTAGAAAGACATCGTTTTTATTTCTATCAAAGATTAAGTTCTTGTGACTATAAGGATTATCTTCTATGGGATCTTTATGCATGAAAAAATTGAGAGTTATGAGTAAAGGCCTATGATCAAATTCAAGTTCGTGGTCGTCTAAGATGTCAAAATTTATTATTTCGTTGTATAAAGGTAGATCGGAAATAACATAGTCTACAATGCTGCTGTCAAGCCCATGGATGCAGGTCATCTAGAATTGGGTCAGGTAAATCGGAAAAAACATAGTCTACCACGTCGCTACCAAGCCCATGGATGCAGGTCATCTGGCTAGAATTCAGACACTTCTTTAGACCATTGCAAATTAAGAGATCTTGACCACTAAAGAGCTTGACGAGCTCTGACCCAAACAAATTATCCCCGAGGTCTCTAGAGCTCCTTTTGTACCGGCTAGCCAGAGTAAGGTCTTCGTCTAACCAAAGAGGATTGGGGTTGGAATGATTATTTAGAAGAATAGCTTGGTTGCTTGAAGTTCGAGCATTAAAGTCACCCACTAAAAGGATATTACCTTCATTCCTTAAGCTAGAAATATCATTCTCTAAACCATTGTAAGGACTATTTTTATCCAGATTATTTTTCTTATAGAAGTTAGAATTAATGGGGGGAAAATAAATGATTGCTATGTAGGTTTTTTTATCATTCATGTCAGTAATATCAATCTAACTATATTGGTTGTAAGGGTCGTTTTTATAAATCCTAGCATGGGGGGATATGTTCTTCTTAATGTAGCAAGCTATGCCCCCAATGCCTCTACGGGAGGATCACTTGTTCCAGGTAGACCATAGTGAAAAGCCATCTATGTTAGGGACCTTAGATTCTTCGTGCTCCCAAGTTTCAACAAGCAATTAAATATCAACATCATTTGAGATCCAACTTAGCTTGGGGCCTTTGTTCCATGCCCCGACAGTTCCAAGAAAGAATTCAGAGCATGTTGAATTGCTATTTATTACTATATTTTTTGTTTCTATCTTGAATAACAGCTTTTCTATTTCTGATTATTGCCTATTTTTCTTCCTTCCTAGCTGTTTTTACCTTTTGAACCTCCTTTCTTAATTCTGCTTGATCCTCTAGGATGAGATCTTCGTTTATAAATATTATCGTTCCTTTTAGACTTGAGTTTTTACTAAGTATGTCATATCTATGGTCAGTAGAGCTCACCTTTATTCGGATCAGCCTTCCTTTATTCTCAATTAATTTCCCTAACCTTGTTTCTTTTGTGAGACAGATGGTTTCTATTTGTAATCTATTGTGTAATTCTGTCTGGGCTATGGATAAAGTATCATTGTCTACCTCCTCTTTCAAACCGAATATAAGGCCTTTTTGTTACACTCATTGTCTAATTCGATCAATTTTTTTATTTCATCTTTAATTGGTTTGATATCTAATTTACCTGCCCCACTATTTAGGGTGAGACTGTTGTTAACTTTTTCTTCTAGTTCTTTAATCATGTCCTTCATTTTAAGACTCTCTATATTATCAGCATCTCCTTGCTGGGATGTTTGGTTCATATCTTCGTTTTGTTTTTATATGACCTGCAACCTAGTCTCCATTGCCTCCATTTTTTTCTCCAATAGTTCTATTTTATTTTCTATTTGTTTTTAGATCTTTTCTTCAAGAGATGTGAATTTATTTTCTAGCATGGCTTGTAATTGGACTTGTAGTTTGACTTCTCTTTTCCAAATACTCTATATAGTCATAAAGGCTCTGTAGAGTAACTGTGCTAAGTCTACCTTTGGTAATATTTGGTAGTTGTGGTGAATTATTCATACTTGAGAACATATGATCAAATATGCATTAGAAAAAGATAAGAAATGTGAGCACCTGAATATCAACAAAGCAAACCGGATAGCTGACCTTTAATCAAGAAAATTCACCGCAGAATTTCACCACAAGCCCAACTATTAATGGAGAAAATTCACCCCAGACCCAAGTATTAATGGGGAAAATTCACCACAGACCCAAGTATTAATGTAGAAAATTTTCACCGTAGAATTTTCACCACAGAATTCACTGCAATCCAAGTATTAATCAAGAAAATTCACATAACTAAAATATAAACTAATTTTGATAATTTTAATTATAAATAATAACCATTGTCTTTTTACTTTCGGAGAGGATTTAGGTTTATATATAATTATATATGTAATTTTAAATTAAATTTATATAATTTTACAAAAATTTAATTTAAACAATTTTTTGTTAATTATAATTTTAAGTGAAAAATAAACAAATAAAGTTTGATACAAAACATTTCACTGAAATAATTATAATTAGAGTAAAATGTTTAACATACTTTTTTAAATGTAATATGAAATCATGTAAAATTTTCTGATATTTTTAAATTTGGTAAAAATTGTTTAATAAAATATTATATATTTAAAAATATTTTGAAGATTCACTACAAGAAAGAATTATTTTCAAACTAACTAGCATGATGATCAACCACATTAATTACATTAATTAGATTGTAGGAAAAATAATACTTTCATGTCATAGGTACATTTTTCTAAATAATTCTATTCACAAAAACCTACATAAAAATATTATATTATTTAGTATCTCCAACCTTACAATTATACTAACATTAAAAATTAACTTAAAATATTTTTTCTTAAACAATATCTTATTTTAAATAAATAAAATTAATCTGATACAAAATATCAGTGAAATTTTTATATTATTAAAAATTTATTAAAATAATAACTATTTATTATATCACTAATTGATTTATTTTCGGAATATAACGGTCATAAGGATTAGGTTTCACTCTTGGTCTTGGTGATTCAAATTCAGCTGAAAAAACAGGCCCGTTGTACTCAAATGTTCAGCGAAACAGATCTCCTCATGATCATCGCTGGCACCAGAAAGCCAGCTGTGGCATCGTATTTTGAAAGGTGGAAATTTTCTGAAAGAAGGTAACCTCAAGACTGTGTCTACTAAATTCTCCCCCATCTTTGAGGATAATGCAATTGTTCTAAGAGTCCATAACATGCAAAAATTTTGAGTGAATTCTGCGGCCTGCGTAGGTTTCTCATTTGTACCTGCTTTGCACGTTGTTTTTCTTGTTTTTTTCAATGGGTTTTGTTTCGTTTAAATTGAACCACTTGGACAAAGGTTTTGTGTAACTAAATATTTGTTATATATGTATAATGATTTGGCTTACTTTTCCCTTTCTCCTACGGCTTCTCATATTCTATTTCTTTTCCCAACTTTTTTTTTTGAATGTGGGATTTATAAACACTCACACAACAATGTTGGGTGTTATACATATATAAACAATGATGATCTGGTTTTTTTCTCTTTTTTCCATTATACATATTAATTATTTACTGAACTATTTCTCAATTCCTTAATTCCTTGGAGTTTATTATTTATTAATTTTTTTTCAAATATTGTATTTAGTCCATATTAATGTATAATTATTATAATTTTCTCAATTCCTTAATTCCTTGGAGCTTATTATTTATTAATTTTTTTCAAATATTGTATTTAGTCGATATTAATGTATAATTATTATAATTTTCATATATATATATATATATGAGGATGTCAATATCGCCTTATTACTATACATCACATTATATGAAAATTTAAATCTATTTGATTAATATAAAGTACAGTAAAATCTTGTGTTTTTCCTTTGTTATTATATAATTTTGAGTAAAAACTTATAAAAATAAATAAAATTAGTTGATTATATATGGTATTTTTTATTTATGTTTTATGTTTTTTCTTTGCATTATTAATTTCTATATTTTTATAAAATATTTCTTTCACTACTCTCTAGATTTTAATAAAATATTGGTCTCACTTAATTATCAATAAGAACCAATACCGTTTTACTTTTTGGAGATGATTTTGGTTTATATATATAATTATATATGTTTACATATGAATATGGTAGGTCTACTGTGTGGATGTGCCAAGAACGTGGGGACTCAAATCCCAATAAAATATGTATGGGATTTGTACATGAAAATTCTTCTCTTTAAAATTTGCAGAGTTGTAGGGTCGACAATCCTTGGCCAGGCTTCACATACTCACATGAGCCTGGCAGTGAAGTGCTTAGTCCACCTCTATGATTGGTGCACAGCCTTATTGCCTAATATGAAAAAACAACCAACTTCCATCCGCGAGGTAAAGAAAAAACATTTTGGAGATGGTATTATTCTGTTGACATTCTTCTTCGAGAGAGTCCCAGGGCTTCGGCCCAAGATCATCTCAACCATCAACAACCCAAGGAATCCAAAAATATTCTGATGGGCAGACTTGATGAAAAGACTAGGGGGAACTGAAGTTCCCCGAACCACACGGGATGATGAGTTCTTCCAATGGTGGGAAGAATAGGTCATTTCATTGGAGGAATATCCCTATGTTGGGATGGATTTTCGAGCAGATCCTAATTTGGTTCTTCCACCCGGAGCAGCATGGGGTGCAATTGATAAGATTGCAGAATGATTTTTTATTATGTGATTTTTTTTATTTTTTCAAATTATATGAAAAACAAAAAAATGTTTTTTATAGGAAAATATGACTTACAAAATTTAAATGGTCATGATGTAGACATGGGACCAATTAGACCAGAGGGCTACCCAAGACATAGTGCTGCAGAGGTGAGGCAGATGCTAAAGACCCAGGAAGGACCCTCCATGCCATTGGAGAGTCTAAATAGCCAAGTACCCATGGCAGCTATAGAGGAAATTCTTGAAGCTATCCAAAGGAGGGTGGTTGGAGTACCAAGAGACTGGGTGTGGTTATTCGGCTGTGTAGCTACTGCTATTGTGATATATTAGAACAGAAATGTAGGGCAGGGACCTCAGGAGTAGATTTAGATTTGATCGGAAGACTGTAATATTATTTTTGACGACAGACAGGATCGAGCATAAGCCCTAATTTTGTAGGACATGATGAACCAATTTTGTATATTTTGAACACTCTGATATATATATATATATATATATATATATATATATATATATATATATATAAGATGTGATTGTCCCATGTGTACAATGATGAACAATGTTTTTATATTTTTAAGGTATTGAATGATTAATGTGCCAATTAAGTGCTTGATTATCTAATGAGTCTGCTAATCAATTATGAAATCGAGGGATATGAATGAATGTAATAAATTGAAATTAACATTGTAATAAACGTACCCTAAAAAATAATCAATGCAAAAATGGGTTTCTCACATGATAGGTGTTGTTTAATTATGGGACCACAAGTTGTGAATCCAAGTAAATTACTAACGAATCAACACCAAAAGATATTGCCTCTGAGAGTAGGTTGACCACTGTAGTGTATTCTGCCACATTGTTCGAAACAAGACCAATGCAGAGAGCTCTCGAAACTAATAACTGACTAGATGGATAGTGAATTACCCAAGCAGTAGAAGCTAGGTTCCGGGTATGTTTAACTATATACAACTTTGTTAATATTAATATAAAATCTTGCAATCGTTTACAAAAATAAAAAAATAAAAACATAATTTTTTTTTATAAAAAACATAAAACAATTACTAAAATATTATATTGTTAAATATCATGACCAAAAATTAAAATTGTTTATAGTAATAAATATATATGTCTGTGTGTGTGTGAGATTATTTTTAATTAAATTTATTAAAATACGTTTCCAATATGATAATAAGTCATTTTAAATTAAAAATAAAGATAAAATATTAAAATTCATGAAAATAGAAATATTAGAAAAAAATGAGAAAGTTAAATAAAAAACAAATAAAATTAAAAACAAAAAATAAGTAACTAATAGAAATTGAAGTTACAAAATAACCCATAATAAGACCTTAACCAATCATATTACAATAAATAAATTTAAATAATAATAATAATAAATAACAGAAAAATGAATTTCCAATATTAAACTATTGATAAACAATATAAATTTTTGGTAAAAGAAAAATTAAATGTGATAATAATTTAAACTTTTTAATTAAAGATGATAAAAAATTTAAAATTTAAAATTTAAAAGATATTTATAAAGTGAAATATAATTTAATTTAAAAGTAGAAAAGAATAAGAGAAAGACAGGAAAAAATAAACAAATTGTGCATGTTGTGTGCGGGAAGGGCGATTCTATACATCACCACTCCCTAATGCGGCCCATTGATTGAAGGGTAATTTTCAACATCATCTCATATGTGCTAGGCATTGCACTCCCATGAACAATGCACAAACTTATTTGCTTTATGAGTGGGGGATCTTGATGTTACACATCATTCCTCCACCATATATTTTCTCTTATTTATTTAGTTATTTATATATTAAATTATTTTTAATTTATTTGAAAAAAATTAATTAAATTATATTTATCATTTTCATTTATTTTTATTTTTTAATAATTTTTTTTTTCAAAATTTAAATTTTATAATTTTCAATTTCTAAATATTAAATATTTTTCAAAAATATATTAATATTTATGAAACTATTTTTATTTTAAAATTTTTATTATTGTTATTAATTTCAAATATATATATAATTTATGGAAAACAATAGGGATTTACAAAAACAATTTAAGAACTAAAAATTGGTCTTTTTATTTTTTAAATAGATTTCCTTTTAAAAAATATTAATATTTACATATTTTTCCTTAGATTTTTTTAATGAAAATTATTAAAATATAAATATATAATAATTAGATAAAAATGATGTAGTATCATATTTACATTTATAGTCTAAAAAAATTAAATGGAATATCAAGGTTAAGTAAGGGTGTCTCTTATCCCTCACTTTTTTTGGTATTTACATCGACAAGGTAGAAGAGTGTCTAGAAACTGCTGGTTGCAAGGCCACCATGCTCAATGGTATTATCATTACTCTTCTCTTTTATGCTCATGATATCATTCTTCTTACAAAAATCAATGATGATCTAGACAAGAAACTTAAGACTCTTCATGTCTACTGCTCCAAGATGGGTATGAGAGTTAATACTGACAAGAATAAAGTCATGATCATTCAATCCAAAAGTATCACCCATGCAGGAAACTTCGTCTATGATAGCCATTCTCTAGAGAAGGTTTCTTCTTATAAATATTTGGGTATTTACTTTCTTCATCCACTCAACTAGAATTATAGCATCGAGAAAATAATTATTGGAGGTTGGAAAGCTTATTATGAGCTTGAAATAATTATAAGATGATCAATATTTACATTTGGAGTACAAAAATATTCCTCTTTTAGACTCTCGTCACCTATGTTGTCTTATAAAGATGCGAAGTTTTCGGTTGCAGTATATTTAGAGAGTCCTCAAGAAATATTGAGATGATCCAAACGAAATTAATAACCTATAACCTTAAGATCAAGGGGAACACTTCGTATCTTGTCCTCTTGATCGAAGCTCGCCTGTCCCCCATTGAAAGTATGACTATGTATATATATCTGATGTATAAGAAGAAGCTTTACAACATGGAATCCAAGAGGCTGCCAATAATTTCTTCTATATTTAGTCAAAACCCCCACCTACATGTCAATCACGGGTGACATATGCATGACTAGTCTTGGCTCAGCCTTTGGGGAATTAAGGACGAGATCATCATGGGAAATAAGGATAGTATCAAGGATACTATTACATCCTAGTGAAGGGAAATATGTGGAATGACAAGGAAATGGAGGGTAAAAGGAAGCTAATATACTATAAGGAGGTCAACAGCCAAATTATCATCATCTTTGGAGTGAGTTCTGGTGATGGTCTACTCACAAGACCCCCTAGGACAAGAGAATCTCTCATATTTGTGATACTAAGGAGGTGGAAGATGAAAAGCACATCCTTCTAGACTTCTCAACTCTTTACGACATCTACTCCAAATTCCCTATCATCAGCCACGCCTCGACTCTTCTTTACTTATTAATCCAACCCAACTATAGCAATCTTCAAGCGCTTCTTTCCCTTCTTGTTGATTGCAGGAAGAAGATTTTGATGAATGAAAATTAAACTCTTTTTTTGAAGTCTGATAAACCACATTGGTCTTAGTGGATGTTAATCATCATAATCATAATTATTATATGGTACCAATTGTTAAGCTTCTAATGTCCATTAAGTAGTAATTTTAACTCTAAAAATAAAATAAAAGTTAACATTTTTAACCATACTTTAAAAACAACATTTCATAAAAAAGTCGACAAATTCTATGTAATTAATTTTAGTTTTTTTGTAGTCATGGTATTTTTTCTGTAATGTCGTTGTTAAAAAATATTTGAATTTAAAGCCGAGAAAATGGAAGTTTCCCTTTTTGCATTTTTTTTGTGTTTTCATGTCTTTTACAGTCATGATATTTGATCTAGAAAAAGAAAAAAAGAAATAGAGGTGACAGTACTTCAACTATTTCCTCATTTTAGCATGGCTTATCATTCCTTTTGTAATCGTAATATATGTATTTTTAATGTCATGGTTAAAAATATTGGATTTTTAACCCAGAAATGAAAATATGTTGATACTACATCACCACATCGAAAATCAACATGAAAATCATGATTTGATGCAACCTAAAAAAATGAAAACTTGAAAAAGTATTTGAATGTCAACTATGTATATATTATTTCACTATAGATCTACCTTATCACTAGATATACTAATCATAAGGAGGATTCAAGCCACCCTAAGTGAAAAATTTGTTCGAGTTTTGCACTAAAAAATGTGTTTACATCTTCAAAGATTTCTTCATGTGCATGCTATGTGGATATAAAGTTATGATGGATCTATATTGGCTACAAACTATACACCTTATATATATATATATAAAGTTTTTACATCTTCAAAGATTTCTCCATGTGCATGCTATGAGGATCTAAAGTTATGATGGTATATATATATATATATATATACACGAATGATTGATACTAAAATATTTTAATAAAGATATAAATACAATATTGTATTTATAAGTCATATTAAATTATTGTTATATTTATTTTGATTGTTATTTGTGATGCCCATAGCCTTGTATATTTTGGAAGAGGAACTCTAGGTATTTAATTTAATTATAAAAAATTATTAAGAGGACCGTGGATATTTAACGTCAATGGAATATTATAGAATATTCATAGCAGTAAAGTATAATCAAAAGTTAAGACTTATTTCTAAAGTAATTATGTCATTTTTGCCGTCTAATTAAATTTATTAACTAAAAAAATGTCATATGAACAAATGTCATAGAAACTAGTTATGGTTTTTCTAGTATATGATATTCATAAGCTATGGTATTGTAACAATGACTACTTACATGTTATGAGTATCCATGATTAAGAATCTTGTTCCACCTTTTATATATATATATATATATATATATTCACAATTAAAAATAATAATAATAATAAAAATAAATTTATAATTTATTTAGTTTTAATGTTTTTTTTAGTTTTAGTAATATGATATGTATCATGAAATAAATTTTTTTATATCTTATTATCGAATTATGTCTAAATTGTATGTTACTTATGTCTTTTTTGAATATTCAAAATTTATACTTCTGTTTAATACCAAAAAAGTAAAAACAATTGTACATGAAATTAAATTGTTTTATTTATATAGCTAAATGGATCTAATGATTGATAGCATGTATTTTTTATAAAATATTACAAGTTAAAATTTATAAAAGTTACTAAATTACATATTGAAATAGATGATGATGATGATGATGATGATTATTATTATTATTATTATTATTATTATTATTGTCCACTAATACCAATAGGGCTTATTGGACCTCAAGAAAATAAAAAGAAGCACTCCAATATTGTTATAGATGGGCTAGCTTAATACGTCAAGAAGATTAGAAGTGTGACAAATTTTACGGAATAGAGAGTGGATGTGATGAAGAGTTAGAAAATCTAAGAGGAAGTAGTTTTCATCTTCCACCTGCATAGTATTGCAAATCTGACATGTTTTATCGTTCCACCGAGTCTTGGGAATAGACCACCATCTAGTCTCACTTCGAAGCTCATGAAAATTAGTTCAAATCCTAGCGTTGGTAATTTTTTTCTTAGTGCTAGTCAACACAAAGAAATAATTTTAGCTATCAAGCATGTGGTTGATCAACTCCTTATAGTATCTTAGCTTCATTTTACCCTCGAGCCCTTTATCCTCCAGTAACATTTCATTGAACTTGGAGGTAATAGTATTTTAACACTAGCTTTGATTCCCACACTAATCTCCTCCATAATTCCCCAATGGTTGAGCCAAAACTGGGAATGCTTATGCGACTCGCGTTTGAGGTGAAGGTGGGGGTTTTGAATAAAGTTAAAATCAATTTTTTGGAGCCCTGTGGATTCCATGTTGTTAAGCTTCTTCTTACACCTCAAATAACTAAACATAGATGTACTTTCAATGGGGGACATGCCAACTTCAATCAAAAGGATAGGATAGGGAGTGTTTCCCTTTATATTTAAGTTTTAGATTATGAATTTCTTTTTATTCATCCCAATATTCCTCCATGACTCTCTAGATATACTGCAACCCCAAACTTCACATCCATATAAGACAACAGGGCTGATGAGAGTATAAAAAAGGAACCTCTTTTTACTCCAAATACAAAAGGTCGATCGACTTACAATTTTTTTCAAGACCATCATAAGCTTTCCAGCCTCAAATAATCGTTTTCTTGATGCTATAATTCTAGCTGAGTTGATGAGGAAAGCTAATACCTAAATATTTATAAGAATAAACCTCCTCTAAGTACTGATTATTATAAATGAAACTATCATGGGTGATATTTTTGGATTTAATGATCATAATTTTAGTCTTGTCCATATTAACTATCATACCCATCTTCGAGTAGTAGACTTGAAGAGTCTTTTCATAAAAAAACAAAAAATATTAGTTATTTATGTCTTAATTTACATATAATTAAGGTTATGCATATTATGTTAAAACATTGAATTAGACATGTTAAATTTATATAAATATAAATAATATTATTAATAAACAACCTAGATTCCTCTTAACTAGTGGTTTAAATTTCTTTGAGATACCAAATTATCTTGAGATATTTACTCAAAAAATTATATTGATCATGTGAATAGAATAATATTAAAAGAATTTATAATCATGTTATCAAAAGTTAATTAATGAGAAATATAATATGTTTTAATAATATTAAAACAACTATTATGTATATATGAGATTAGTAATAATGAATTTGAAAGACATCAAACCCTCAAAGTAACTAAATGGTTGTCCATAAAGCCTCTTACTCTTGGGAAAATACTATTAATATTAAATCCCAAACTTATATACATATATTTTAACAATTGTGATTTGGGATGCCAACGATATTTTATCATATTTCATATTGAACTTATCAAAACTTATATATTTTAATAATTGTCATTTATGATGTCAACAATCGTTTATCACAATTCATATTAAACTCTTCAAAACTTATAGATTAATATGATTAAATTATTATTCAACAAATTAAAGGAAAAAAAAAATTATATATGACATTTTTTTGATATTTCTCACTTTTTCTTAAGAATTAAAGATGTTGGATATATTAATTTCTACTTGTTTAATGTGTAAAATATTCCTACTTATTTAATGTGTAATATTGCTAGTTATTGAATGTATTAGTTATTGTAATCTATATGTGGGTTGTTTAATTAAGTTATTTTTAGTTAATTATTATTTTTAGCTGGATTGATATATTCTTTCAACTAAGTAAAACTTCTATATAAAATAGTCAACTTATCTTAATATCTAGATTATTTCATAAATATATAGTATTCCATGATTATAATATAGTTTTGTGTGTATAACTATTTTATCTTGGTATCAAAGTTAGTCTAAACATAACTCCTTCATAAGAGGGTTGAGGAGTATGATAGAGGTCAATTGTTTTATGAGCATTTTTCATGTGATATTTTCTGATCTAAGGTTGTGGTCACTTACTATTTGTAGAAGTATGCAACCTTACATTATATGCATAATATTCTGGATATGCAAACCCCATATACATAAGTATCAAAGTCAATACACAAGAATTTTCCCTTCTAAAGTGATTCATAATTTCTAATGGGTACATTATTCCTATCTACCTGATACACTTCAAACTTGAATTGCGTCTTCAATGAACGGCTCCATGATGTGAATCTTTAAGCTTATTTTATTAGTTTGGATTCAATACAAACTACAAGGAATATTGATGTTATGTAGCAAGAGCATTAATTATAATAACCCATTGAAAATCAGAAACAAACAATATAATGGTCAAGACAATAATGATAAAACAAATTAAAGATATGACATTCAACAACTTGCAAGATGGACTCAACATATTTTTCCTTCTTATTGTTATTTGTTATGTTTATTTGGAAACACTTGCAAGGTTTCTTTTTATATTTTGAATAGATATAACATTGAGTAATGCTTAATTCTTTCCATCTTTATTTTATGCAAATTATGTTCCCAATTTCACCAAAACTCATAACCTTCACGACTCATTGTAGTTCGCATAGTTGTTGTGAGGAGTTTCTCTTTGAGCTCATGCAATTTGAGGAAAACTACATGTTTAGTAATTCTGTAAGGAGTAGCACTCAAAATTTGTGTGAAAGCACTAATTGTCTTATTAGCGCTCAACATTATAGTCATTTCCGTGTGTGGAGTTGTTGTTAGCAAGATTGCTCTCTACATCACTCATCCACTGCACTAGATTAAAGAATGGTTACTATGATGTTCTATTCAATCCATTTTACTAAACAAGGTATAAATATGGACTTTTTTTGTTCTTTTCAATCCATTTTACTAAACAAGGTATAAATATGAACTTTTTTTTGTTCTTTTCAATCCATTTTACTAAACAAGGTATAAATATGGACTTTTCTATTATTAGTTTTAGTAGAATGTAGTTTTTAAATTAAAATTTATATGTTTTATATGAATTTTTGTTTCTCAAATAAATGATGATGAGTTCCAAAAATCAGATAAAGATGCCATGTTATAATATTGATTTGGATATATTCAGTATCGATACTTTTTTATGTAGTTAATACAATGAATGACTAGGTATATATGTGTAGATGCAAGCATGTCAATATAATGACTAGGTAATTGTGTCATTACAAATAGAGAATTTTTTTAGTGATAAGTAATTTTATGTTTAAGCTGCCCTTTTAAGAAGGTTATGAGACAAATTGATGGAATTCATATTCTACATGATTAGTAATTTTGTCATTACAAATAGAGAATTTCTCTAGTGACAAGTAATTTTACTTTTAAATTACACTTTGATGGCTATGAGACAACTTGATGGACTTCATATTCTACATGTTTTCAGAATCGTTCGTAAATTTCACTAAGATAAAATTTGAAGACAAATACTTGTTAAAGGAAGGTGTTGAAAGATATTAAATCATAGTTTTCTTGTACTTAATGTGTTACATTAAAAATTACTAATTATTATAATTTATGTAATTTATTTAGTTAAAAAATTGTTAATTAAATCTTAATTGTAGGTGTAGTTTAGGTATTATCTAAATTAAATAGCTCGTCTATCTAATATAAGCAAGCTATCTTAAAACAAGACTTTCTTACATTGTTCAATTATAATAATCTATAATATGTATTTTTATGTGATTCGATGGTTGTGGGTGGCAAACCTGCTGCAAATTTTCAGAAATGGTAGCGCAAAAGCTAGCAGCTGCAAAGGAAATTTGGGACACACAAGCTTCCCGAGCATTAACTAGTGGATTGGGTTTTATGGTACGTCCGGGTGAAAATAGATTTTATTTTTCTGCAAATTTTCAGATTGATTTTTTTTAATTGTTTTGAACCAATATAAATACAGATTGAATTTCTTTAATTGTTTTGAACTAATATAAATATTAGAAAATAAATCATAATTCTAAATTAATTAAAATTCTAATATTTTTATTTTTTTAAATACCTATCAAATTCTTTTTAATAATAAATTAAAATTCTGATAAATAAGAACTTTTTAAGTACTATCCAATTATTTTAAAAAATAATAAATTAAAATTGTGATCAATCAGAACGTTTTCAGTACTATCCAATTATTTTAAAAATTCATTTTTAAATAATGAAAAAATAAATCAACATTCTAAATCAATTGGAATTTCGATTTGGTTTTTTAATTCCGATCAAACTGTTTTTAACAAGTGTCAAGTCGGGAATCAGAACGGAATGGAGAACTCCAGCGCTCTTACCCTTGCCCTAGGTTTTCAAACGCCGTATGCTGCCGCCGCAAGCTGGTTCTGGCAGGCCTGGTTCGGCCGCCATGATTCTGAGAGCAGGCAGACCCCCGCGAGGAGAAGAAGCGGATACCTGCCTATTCGCGACATTGCAGAAGAGAAGGCGATGACTGTAGCGGTGGGGCGTTTTTTTGCAGGGAAAGGGTGCGTCTCTCAGCACGCACCAGTCACGGCCACCATCCTTTGGCTGTCTAACGGCAATATGGCAGGACGGAGCGACCTTGCCTCACTTTTTTATAGCCGCAGCCCCATTTTTCTCTACGACCATGTGCGCGGCTTATTCACCTGGGCTACTGCTCTGAACTTTCACTTGCAGAGGAAGTCTCAACTGAATCTGGCGCTGGCCTTGCCACCCAGAGAACTCGCTAAGTCGACTTCGATGCCTCTTCCTGGCAGCTGGGATCCCTCTCATCCCCAGCGAATGACATTTCAGATTCAAATTACTCTTTTGACGGGCAAAACCCTGCTCCTTGAGGTGCAACCCTCATTCACTGTGGGCTATCTCTTACAGCTCCTCGAGAATAGGTTGGGGATTCCTTCCTCCCTTCTGCGGCTCCTCTTCGCAGGTAAGCAGCTTGACTACAATCAGACTCTTTCCTTTTACAAAATTGCAAGAAATGCCACAGTGATCCTATCGCTTCGACTAAGGGGAGGTGTTGTTGGGCAATCCTCTGCCCCCAACGGATTTTCTTATAAAGATGCTGTTCATGCACATCCTGCCAAGAATACTGCTCAACCAGCTGAGGGTCCGAAACCTTTCTTGGTGGACAAAATGGAGAAAGCCCCAGCTATTGAAATTACTCATCCTACTCTGGATGATCAATACCAGACATTTGCAGAAAAAGCCATTATTTGCAGGTTTAACGGACTATGGCCTCGTACTGCTGATCTATACCAGTGGATCAGCACCAATTGGACCAACAACACCAAAGTCTTTTTATGCTCGAAAGGCTTCTTTATTGTTACCTTTGTCTTCAACGAAGATTACCAGAAGGCCTTAACGGGGGGCCCCTGGTTCTGGGGTTCAGCGGGACTTTTCCTCACCCCCTGGTTCCCAGACTTTGACCCCTCTACTGCTGTGATCACCAAGCTTCCTATCTGGGTCAGGCTTCCAAATCTCCCTGCGCATCTTTGGCATTTTTCTGTCTTCCAATCAATTGGGGATACTCTTGGCCGCTTCCTGGCTACAGACACATCAAGGGCAGAGAAGGGTATATATACCTTTGGCAGAATCTGCGCGGAAATTGACATCAGCAAAGGACTGCCAGACCAGATCATCCTGAAAGTTGGGGATTTCCATTGGGTGCAAACGTTGGACTATGAGAATACAGCCTTCAGGTGTCGTCATTGCCATCAGACAGGTCATCTCCAGAATTCTTGTGCAACGTTCCTCGACAAAAAGAAGAACCTCAATCGCAAATCCAAATCCAAGAGCTGGAAACCGTGTGATAGTCCCCCTATGGATGACTATGAGTCCTCTAGCTCTGATGAGGAGGATATTGAAGTGGAAGAGGAGAATGTGGAGCATCCAAAGGACCCGCCCTCAGGTCGACCCGAGGATCCCACTGCTTCTTTGATCTTGCAGAAACGCTCTCATGAGTCTTCTTCTTCCGACTCAGATAAGGAGACTTCACCTTCTGCACAGAACAGTCTGCAAATGGTTCCAGTCCAGCCAGATCGGAATGGTTGGGTCAAAGTCAGTAAAAAGAAAGGGAAAAAATGTCGGTTGGGAGACACTGCCCATGCTGGGTAGACTCCTCAGCGTAGCTTGCTCTTCTCTGTTCTCTTGGTCTCCTGTCACTCACGTCATTGTTGCTCTTTGGGAACGATGTTGATTCTATATCATTTCCGGTTCCCTTGTTTTTTAGCTTCGCTTTTATGCGAGCTCTGATTGTACTATATTTCTCTTCTTAATAGATTTAGTCTTATTCAGAAAAAAAAACAAGTGTCAAGTCACTTTTGCTCATTAATAATCAAACCATTTTTACTTATTCAAGATTGCTTATTGATCAGAAAGCTAGGTGGGATTGTGAAATCGCCTTTAATTGCTCGAATTTTTTCAAGAATATTTTTTTTTTTACTATTTTATTTTTGGCTAGACATAATGAATATTTTATTTTATTTTTTCAAATATAATCGTTATAAGTCAAAATTGATCTATAAAATGGTCAGAAAAATTAGTTAAAGAATTTTCTATTTTATTATTTTATTTTTGGCCGGATGTAATGATTATTTTATTTTAATTTTGCAAATGCAACTGTTATAACTCAAGCTTGGTCAGCAAAATCTACAGCAAAATTAGTTGATTTGAGCTCATGAACTTTTGCACCAAAAATTCAACAATTTACTATTACTCGGTCAATTTCACTTATGAATCTATGCACAATTTACTATTCCAAAATTTTTAAAGAGAATTTGATGTTAAATTTATAAAAAAATGTATAATAACAAAACCATCTAAATACATTTTAAAAAACATGTTATTAGAAATTTAATAAATATATTTTAAAAAACATGTTATTAAAAATATAATAAATATATTTTAAAAAACTTAAAAATTTCATATTATTAAAAATATATATATAATTATTATTAAATTAAATTAAAACATTGATCTAGACATTTTAAAAAAATTACATGTATTTTCTGAGTTTTAAAAAAAATTCATCCCATTACCATATCTTTAAATATAAAAATAAATTTAACCCGCTCAAAAAGTTCAAAATATTTGAATAGAAACCATAAAAAAAAGCGAATTTGTAAATTTCCGATTTTCAAATAGCATTTGGAAAGACATATTAAATTTTGGGAAAATGAAAAATGGACGGTTAGATTATGTTTTTAACAGGTCGACGTCACAAATTAGCAGGACTGTAGATATTTTTGGTGGGTGAAAAAAAATTAACAAAAAATTAAAAATAGTGAAGTGTTTAAATCATTTTTTCAACACAATATTAGACAGAAATAATTGTGATACCAAATTACGACGCCAAAAATAAAAATAAAAAATCGATTATTCAGGTATTTGATTCGATTCTTGGTTTGATACGGTAATTCTATATTTGGTACGGAGAAATTCAAAGAGTTAAAAATAAAATTCTTAATTCTTCTGGGCCTACGACTTTTCAAACAAGGTATCGGGTCATGAGAAGGAATAGGTAGCCATTAATGAATTGTAATTTTTTTTTGGGTTGGGGAGGTTATATATAGAGTGTAATTTATCAAAGTAAATTTTTTTATTTGGGGTATTAATTAATCCAAATATAGTTTATGGTTCAATATTGATATGTTATAACATTAGCGGAATGTTTAATTAGAAATTTAAATAATTAGTAAATTCTAATATTAATATTTTGGTGGTTTGATATATATATATATATATATATATATGTGAGTATATTTAACATATGACCACATTTAAATCATAAAATCAGTTGATATTGTAAAAATAGATTTTTTAATTTTTTTTTAATATGTTTATGAGAAATTCTCTTTATATTGGTATAGTTAAATATAAAAATGAAACATAAATTTACATCATATTATTATGACATAAAATTATGTTTACAATATATATTATATATATTATTGGCAATAATTTATGACTTTTTGAAAATTTCAATATTATAACTTTCTATTTCATTTTTTTTCAATATCGAGAAAAATAATATATTCAAATAATTTTAAACCATCTAGTTTTTTTCCATATCAAATGAATTCGAATACAATTTTAATTAAATTTGGTCACTATGGGGTTTAGTGAGATGCTGGAAACAAGGGAAATTGTGTTCTGGTCAGAACACAAGCCTCCCCCGCATCAACTAGTGGATCCGGTATGCCAACGGGGTTTTATGGTATGTCACGTGGTAAATGGAATTTACTTTTCCGCAAATTTTTTCTTGAATTTCTTTAATACTGCAAAATAAATCAAAATTCTAGATCAATTAGAATTATGATCTTTTTAAAATTCCAATCGAACCGTTTTTAATAATAAATGAAAATTCTAAATCAATCAGAATTCTTAATTTTTTTAATTCCTATAAAACTGTTTTTAATATTTTTTTTTTTTTAATACTATTAAATTTTTTATTTTTTTTCCAAAAGAAAAAAACAACAACTTTCTATTAGATAAAAAGATGTTACATAAACATGCATATAGCATATGGTCTAGAGTAAAAACGTCATGAATCAAAATATAGAGAATCACTCAAAAATTTAAATCCAAAACACTGTGGGTACATACATCTTAACAACAATCACTGAAATAAGCCAATATAAACCAGGCCAGAATGCCTATCAAACCCATAAAGGATCCACATAAAGCCCTATAATAGGCAAAGCCATGCAAGGCACGGAAACAACCACCCCAGGGACAACCACCCAAGAAAGACGTGAAAAGGCATGACGCTAGAAACCCAGATGAAGAAATCGACAGCCCCAAAATAATGGCACTTGCATCTGGAGCACCAGCCCAGACCCATGAGCAACATCCACAGAAAAGAAGCCCCATCCAAAGCAAACACGGATATCCTAGAAGGAGACGAACCAACGAGAGCCACTGCAAATAGCAACCCGCCGCCATCGATACAATACTGCCAACAATGAATGGGCCGCAGAGGATGAGGAGGGGCCTCAGCCGCAAGGCGGCAGCCAGATCCCTCGCGCATGAAACCCCAACTTTTGAAAATGAAATTTGCCAAAAATCCAAGCCAAATAACCAAGGCCGCCATGAAAACCAAAGCAACATCATGGCGGTGAACAAAAACCCTCAATAAATTGCGGCCACAACCGCACAAAAGGGCATTGGAAACAGAAAGCGGCAACAAGAGGAGCAAGCCAACGACACCACCGCTAAAGATCGTCAGCGGAAACAGAAGACCACGCACAGAAAGTCGCCGAAGCACCCGAGTACACTGCAAAGAGAACAAGACGTCATCAGAGGCACCCATAGAAAGAAAGCCCCAGCAATGCGGACGAATGGAGGCACGATCCGGAGGGCTGAGGCGGCTAGGCGATTCACTTATGCTCATTAATAATCAAACCATTTTCACTGATTCAAGATTGCTTATTTATCTGAATGCTAAGTGAAATTGTGAATTCGCCTTTAATTACGACTCTTTTTCAAGGATTTGATTTTAACTAATTTTATTTTGGGGGTCATAAGTATTGGGGTCCTGAAGCTTGGTCATTCTAAATTGTCCAATAAGTAGGAGATACCTGTTGGATGCGTGAAATTTAGTGTCTGAACAAAATGAAGAATATATTTTGGACATCTTAATTATTTTATTTTATGTTCCTAACCTAATTGTTATAAGAATTTAGTTTCACTCGTTGTCATTCAAATTCATCTTATAAATTACACTAGTTGGTTTCTTGGAATATATGTTGTAACTGAAGATACATGTTTTAGAATGTTTAAATGTTAAGGTAAAACTTTGACCGTATAAAAGGACTGTGGTAAAACTTTGACTGTACCCCAAATGATCATTCTATAAATTATACCTGTTGGTTGCTCAGAATCTACTGTGTAACTCAAGATACATGTTTTGAAATGTTCAAATGTTTAGATAAAACTTTTCTCCCACACATGTATAGTGTATGTAGGTTGAGTGGGCCTAATGGCTAAAAGCATGTGTATGTATGGCTTGCTAGTCTTAGGTTCAAAACGAGAAAGAATAGAGTATGTATGCCTCGCATAATCAAATCCCTTTTATTATTATCAATGACACCACAATGCCAAATGTCAAATCACATTTTGTAGTGTGAATATTCTCAAAAAAGAAAAAAAAAAACTCTCCTCCCATGTCTAATAATAAATTTTTGCTCGAGAGCCTATGAACTTATGCACCATTTACTATTCCTAACTTTTAAAATCAAATTTCATGTTAAATTCATATAAAAAATATATTAAAATTATATATATATATTTCTAAGTAAATTTTAAAAATAATATTATTAAAATTATTAATAAAACATATTTTTAAAAATCTATAACTTTAATATTTTTTTTTTTTCTAAGTAAAACTATTCTATTAACAGAGTAAAATATTTACAGCAGGCCAGGGCCTGAACATTTCCCTATGCAGTGGCATTTGAACAAAAACTCCTGAGGAACACTACCCTGTAGTAGGGAAACCAGTGGCAAAACAGTATTCACGAACAAATCCCTCGCAGGGTAGATATAAACACCAGTTTTTGGATGACAAAGCTGATAACAAACAGAAAGGTAGGCAAAACATTGACACAACAAGCTGATAACATAGACATTGAGACAAACAATAACAGGCCTAGAAGTGAGGGTCGGACCAGTGCACAAAAACGAGAAGGAGAGGGTGGAATTACTCATCAGGAGCCTCTTCAATGACCCTGCACCAGAATTCATCAGGGTTCCCATCTGCATCGTACAGGTCCGCAGTTGAATGGATAACCTTCCCGGCTGAAGGAGGAACCATCCCTACGCAAACGAGATCAGCAGTGTTCCGCTCCAGGCTCATAAGACCACCAATAGTCTGCCCCTCGCTCGCTTGACCACCAGCTTTTGACATCCCGCTCGCTTGACCTTCAGGCTCAGAGATTTCCCTCATCTGCCCCTGCTGGGCGGAGCTGCCAAATCCCTGCAGATTCAAATTATCATTGTGCAACGACCCTTCCCGCATGCCGGAGGACAACACCAGGCCGGAAATGGGATCCACTCTCTCAGGTTCTTCATGAAAGGCAACCATGATGGAGGCGGTGACACGAGGTCAGTGAGAGAACTGATGAAGGAGAAATGCGCAGTGTGGGTCTGTGTAGGAGGAGGAGAAGGAAAGGGGGAGCCCAGGTAACAACCAGAGCGAAGCCTACGACCACAAGGAGCTCTGGATTGACTATTATCATGAGAAGAAGATGATGAGGAGGTGCTAGGAGTGGGTGAAGGACGTCGCGTCCGGCCCCGAGAGGAGCCTCTGCGGCATCGCATTCGATGCCGGAGGCGCGGCATGAGGACAGGCTCAATGGGGATATCAGGATGTGGAGAAAAAACCTGCCTAGGGGCTGAGACCAACGCGTGAGGAAGAAACGAGAAGGACGCGAGCATGCAATTTCCAGCAAGAGAGAGGTGAAAATTGTTACCGAGATCAAGACAGCAGTTCAAACTGCTTCTCTTACCAGTGGAAGTGTGCTTGCAAGAGATACCAGCATCTGGAGAACAGTTTTGTGCAAAAGGCATGGGAACGACCTCCATATCAATACAATTCTCCATAATATCTTCAGTGCATCGAAGAATCCAGAGCCAAGGGCCAGCATTTAATTGACGAGAGAGCCGAATCATCGTGCAGTGCTTCAAATCATATCGAGAGTCGAACAAAAGATTGTTACCGGTGCCAGGCATAAATGCCATAACACAACACAAAACCAGAATTAAATTTCCTTCGTCCTCGAGCTCGCGGGGTGGCAGGTGGCACGCAATCTGACTCCACCCCCATCCCATCAACTTAAACTCTCGCCTCTCCACCCGCATCCGGGGTATAACTTTAATATTATTAAAAAACCTATTATTATTAAATAAATTTTAAACAAATTAATAAAGACATTTTAAAAAATGTATACATTATTTCCTTCAATTTTTTTTTTTTTAATTAAAAAAAATATTACATTACCCTATCTTTAAATATAAAAATGAATTTAGCTCACTCAAATATTTCAAAATATTTGAATAAAAAACCATAAAAAAAGTAATAGAAGTTGTAAATTTAGGATTTTCAAATAGCATTTTAAAGAACATATAAATTTTAGGAAACATGTCCAAAAAAATTGGATAGTTATATTATGTTTTTCTGTGACAGCTACATTTAGTGTTAACTAGTTGTTAAACTAGTTAAATAACATTTTATTATTGTTTTTAAGAAAATACTAAGACACTTGATGTTTTTTGGAAATTTATTTTTCTTTATTGTTAATGTTAAAAATAAAAATTGGTTATGGAAAGTGGTTCCATAAAAAGTAAAAAAGTTAATGGTAAATTTTTTCCAAGAACTGAAAGGTTGGTTGGACAGTTGGAAAAGTTAGCTGCTCCTCTAGGGATAAAGAACTGTTCCTAATGAGGAATAGGGGTTTTGTTCAGAAACTAAGGAGCAGAGTGAAAAATTTCTCGGAGCTGGCATAGACTAGTGGAAACCTCTCAGAATTCCTGAAATTTTCTGGTATTCACTGGACTAGTGGTACTCAGGTCACAACAGAAAATCTACTGTCAACCTGTACCTTTCATTGTGGAGCACGGGGATAAGAGCAGGACATAATTTCCCCTCTTGAAGGTTGGGAGGACATCAACAGTGGAATGCAGATTCAGATAAGTTTCTTAGTATACTGTAAACTTAAGATAGGAAACGACTTCTTTAATAGAAATTTTCACATGTTTAGTGTTTCAGAAGAAGCAAAACAATGTAAATTACTTGTTGTAAAAGAATAACTCAAATGAGGATGATTTCTATGTTTATGTGTAATAATTTGTAAGTTCTTTACAACTTCTGTGAAAATTTTGTGGAAATATTTTAATGTGGTTGTCTTTCCTGAAATGGTCTACTACGAAAGCAAAAGGAAAATCTGATAATAAAGAGAATAACATTAGCTATGCTATTCATGAATATAATCTATAAACGGAAATACATTAATGTCAAGCGAATGGAAATGTTGAGTTATTGATTCAAACTTTAAACAGAAAAACTTACAACAGATATAATCAGTTATTGATCAAAACTTTCAAAAGTAAAAATTTTAACAGATACTGGTAATGTACCTATTAAAGGCATAGAACACTGTCTGTTTCAGTCTCGAGGTGGAACCCCAAGACTACAACATGTCATGGCTCTGGCTACTGAAATACACGGACAAAGCCTAGGGTGGTCTAGTCACTGAGAAAATAAATTTAAATAGATTACTTATATACAATTTTATACTATCACTAGGAAGAAATGACTGTACAGAAAATTAATCCATAACCATGACTCAATAGTGCATAAAATTCATTTAACACGTAAAGAGAATTTATCTCTGTTGTAATGGAAAACAAATTGCTAAGCTGTGCAATATAATGCAGTCTGGCCGAGGCTCGGGATATGCAATTCTTTTAAACAAATCAAGACAGTATTTATAGTTATGAAAATCAGATAGAACTATCATAACAAATATAAAAAAAAGATGCATATCAAATAAATTCAAGTAATGCAGTTAAGTAATAACATGTTATGGATAACTAATATTCTTATAGATTATTTCGTAAAGAGTATGATTGAACGTTTGTTCTTACACATTCATAACCAAAACATTACGGACTAAAGGAAACAAACCCTTCTTCTGAAAATTGAAGAACAAGCTAAATAATTCGAGTATAGTATTTAGAGAAAAATTGAATATCGAGCACCAATATTGTTACAATTTATAAATATACAGAAATATTTGGAGAGAGACTCTGCCATATAGCTTTCATAGACTTGAAGCAAGAATTGACAGGCATTGAGCTAGAAACCATTAAGTCTTTACAACTTAAAAAAAAATAACAAGTCTTCAGCAAAATGATTAACTGACCGGACACACAGTAAGGAGATTTATACTAATTTTCCAGAGGTGGATGACGAATCCTTAATGACGGAATACCTAGAGCAAAAATGATCTTTTTAACCATGGTGGAAGTCGAAGAACCCTAGTGTCCAAGGAAAAATAGAAGGACAAAACTTTTGGAAGGAATGAACCTGCGTTAAACCCCCAAGAAATTAGTAAAAGTGTAGATGAGTAGAAATATTAAATAAAGAGACAGTTTAACGCTGATGGGAATGTAAGTAAAACTAAAACCTAGCGTTTATATTACCTATAGAGGTTAAATCGTTATTGAATGTCAAATTCCTAAGCCGAACACAAATATAAACTGGTATTACGAATGAAGTGACAATCTCACGAGTAAATGACTAAGAAGAATAAAAATGGTAAGTGGATGTAATAACACAACAATAAATTACATTCTAGTCCAGAATTATTCATGTAAAACCTCCATTGAGAAACTGGAATTCTCCTCTGAGCTCTTGTTCATCAATGTAATGAGAATGAGGCCTGTTAAAAACCAAATCTCATACTTTTCTAGGTAAAAACAGAGACAAATTTGTGTAAATGAGAAAATTCCAGAGAGCGGATTAGCACCGTGTAAATGAGAACTCGTAAGGAGCAAAGGGGTTTTACCCATTACAGGGTTACCCGCCAATTGTCACCGTCGTTGATTGCCGAAGATCGGACGAGGTGTAGAGGAATAGGTGGCCATGTAAAATCAGGTCCACATCCACATACAATCCCACAGCTGGAGTTTCATTAAAAACTTAGTACTTGACAACCTCCGTTCGGTTCAACGAGTTTCGAGGTAATAAATGTGATTGATAAGTGTGCAACCAAAAACCGGTGGTAGATGGGTTTAGTGGTAATGCTTCTAATTACAAGTTTCCAAACATAAGTTGTAAGGGTAGGTTTATTTTTTATATAAATCAACAATATTATATCCTGCTAATGAAAATTAGAATAGGATTAAGACTTACGTAATACTATAGATAAGGTAAGGTAAAAATTAATATGTTATGTAAATTTTATATTTTATTCTGTATGTTACAAGTGGTATCAGACGAGCGTTCATACGCTGGGACACTAAGGGTCAACTAACAATTTAAGTTGTGTGTACAATGATGCACAGAATAAAAGCATAATAGGAAACATCATGAAAAGGGGATCAACGCAACAACCACCCGAGAACACCAGGGAACCCCAAACATGACCAGAATTGAGGCCTCATATGTGTGTTCAGCTGAGTGTGGATCAGCACCAATAGACAAGTAGACTACTGGAGGAACAACAGCACCAAACAAGCATACTGTTGGATATAGTACAAAAGCTACAACAAGAAATGGTGTGGGTTCTAAGTGATAATGAGAATTTGATGCGAGAGCAAGAAAAGATACTCAAGAGCCTATCAAACAAGAAAAATCATGGAATGGAACAACCCAATGCTGATAGAAACATGCAAGAAGGTAATGAGCGACAAACAAGGGACCACACCACTGACATAGTGGAATGAAGCCCTTCACAACGAAGCAACAAGAAATAAAACTATAATGAAGCAGAGTCTGGCAATTTTTCGGATCAACAAGAAGTTAAAAATAAAAAAGTGGAGCTTCAGGGTGAGTTTTGAAAAATAAAACCACCAACATTTGATGGCGAAGCTGAGGAAGTGGCAAAGGCTTAGTTGATAAATATGAACAAATATTTTCAAGTGTACAAGTACAACAGCAACCTGAAGGCCAGATTGGCCATATATCAGTTAAAGGAGAAAGCCACTCTGTGGTGGGAAGAAGTAAAGAATGTTCGTAGCATTGAGGGCCAAGATGTTACCTAGGAATCATTCCGGCAATACTTTAAAGATAAGTATTTAACATAATGATTCTACGATGAGAAATCTAAAGAATTTCATGACTTGAAGTTGGGATAGATGACCATGGACAAGTATATTACCAATTTCACCTCTCTGTTAAGATATGTTCCATACCTCTGAGATGAAAAGGCTAAGGTTCAAAGATTCCTGAATAGTCTGCCAATCCATATGAAGGAACCATTACAAGGAAAATACCCTCTAGTGGATGTTATAAAGGAGGTTTTTAGTGTTATAAAATTGGCCAAAATTGTCAAAAAAAACATTTGAAAAATTATACTACAACATCAATTTATCGTTACAGAGGTTTTGGCAGAGCTTTTAGTGGAAATTCAACACAGCTAAAAAAAATGGGCGGTTGGAGGTTACTACGGATGTTTTTTTCATCGATGTGCTACTCTGGCTTGAACACACCGGTGCGTACATATAGAAGGCTCCCCGGGGCAATCAAAGGAAAATGCACTGGGCCATTAAGGTATAAAACCGCACCAGGCATAGTGTTGGTGATACAATGCATGGGGTTGTTCTAATTGGTCTTGGATTTGTGCGGTGCCGATAGGTCATATCAACGCATCGGTGCACAGTATTATAGAAATGCATTGAGATTTATAATTGGTATCGATATTCGTGTGGTGCCCATAGGTCGTGCAAATGCACCGGTTCTTATAGACACATAAATGCCCTGGTGCGCAGTATCACACAAATGCACCGAGATTTATAATTGTTATCGGTATTAGTGCGATGCCCATAGATTGTACAACGACGCCAGTGTGTAAAGACACATAAACGAATCGCTGCATCATATCGCACAAACACACTAATATTTTTAATTGGTTTTTGTGCTTTTTTAGTGCTCATAGGTCGTAGAAATGCACTGATATACAATTACTGACATGCACCGGTTTTCATTTTGTATTTTTTATAAACATTGACCTATGACAAGGAAATTATTGTGATTGTTTTAAATTCATTATTCATCAAAAGTCGGCACATCTTATAACAATATTCATATTAATCAAATTCTTATTAATTCATTTTAATGTGATGTTTGGATTAATTTGTTATATCATATCATAACTATTGTGGTTTCTTAAAATTCATTATTCATCAAAAGTCGACACATACATATCTCATAACAATATTCATATGAATTAAATTTTTATTAGTGCATTTGAGAACAACAATGGAGAACGCAATAGAATAAATTAAAACATATTTTTTGATATATAGTATATATGAATAAGACAGTCTTTATCATACAAAATGGGACAATTATTGGTATCCCTTTGTCTTTCAATTGGGGCACTATATCCATTACATTAAACAAAATGTCTGATTTCATAGACATATTTCAAAAAATACAACGTCTTGCTTTGATATCCAAACATAGTGATCATCATTCTTCACTTGAACTGATGTCACTGCTAGAGCTGCTTCCATGACTTGGGTTATTTTCAGGAATGTTTTGTTCATGGTGTTGATTGTTTTCTTCTCCTTCACGTTCCATCTACAAATATAAAAATAAACTAAAATGAGTATATATACATTGGTGAGAATAATGAAAATTGCAATATTAAATAATATACATCAATGTAAATGGAAAAGAAAAATGATGTTCCATAGCAACAATTGAGTCATAAAATATACACATTCTTTCAAAACCATGTACCATGCCATATTGCAAAATTTCATCTGTTGGCGCAGTTCCATACTTTATTTCCTGCAATTTTTATACCCCATAACAAATCATATATTTAATATAAAAGATGTTTTTGTTCTGTTAATTATAGACGGAGCTAAGTAAAACAATATCGATAGATGCTTACAAATTCCACAATTAATTTCCGATATGCGAACATATACTGACAACTCATATTTAACCCAATTTCAATCAATTCATTTGATGCTTCTTCTATGTATCTTAGCACCTGTTTGAAGACATTCAATGATGATTTTTCTAAAACAACTTAAAAAATACAAAAATGAAATCTATTTAAGTTTTTATAAGGAAGTAACAATGACTCACAAACTTAGATATCAACCCTTTTCTTTCTTGTCATCATGTTTTATGTGTTGAAGGGGTTCCATTGACTCACAAACTTAGATATCAACCCTTTTCTTTCTTGTCATCATGTTTTATGTGTTGAAGGGGTTCCATTTTCTTTTCTTTTCTGGAAGAAAATTATTGAGAATTAATATTTATTTCTAAATTGTTTATTTATTGTACATAATGATCGAAAAATTCAATGATTACATATTACATTTGAAGTACATTGTTGGTGATATGGCTCCTCCTGTGATGCAATTTTGTCCATTTCTTTGACCATCTCCTTGTACACATTTTTGGACGTTCCTACTGGCATATTTCTGATATCAGCTCTTTCATATTTGATATTTTCATAATCTTCCTGAAAATGTAACATGAAAATAAAATATTTAATTTTTATATTGATATCTGAAAAGTAGATATAACAAAAGTGATATGTATAAATAATTCTAGACAAAAATTTAAAAGAATATTACTTCATTTCTTCCTTTTTGTTGTTGTATGTTTTTCTATTAAAATCCTGACATGTCTCATTGACTAATTCTCTGGAAACTCTCCCTGTAGCTTAGATAAAATTTGGTTCTTGGAATCATTGGATTGATTTTTGTATTATAAGTGGAAATAACGTCTATACATTAGTTCCACTAGATCCCTCAAACTTTTGTAAAAGTTTTTCCCCCTTTCGTTAACTTCCAACACCACTTCAGATGAGCTAAGGAGCAATTTATTTTCATTCATGTTCTATTTTTTTCTTTACATAGAAAAAAATTCCTTTTCTAAGTTGTTGGTCCTTGTAGAACATTAAATAGATGTGAATTAATAGACTGTTTGACACATGTTATCTAAAATTTTTAAGCATATTATTAATGATAATTAAAAAAAGAAACTCATATTGGATCGATAGTATTTTTTCATTCACACGGTTCATCCTTTTGCAATTTTTCCATCAAGATTTTACATTCTTCTAGTCCTAGAATCGAGCTTCGTCATTTTGTGGCTTTGCATGATACACAGTAAACAATACATATTAGTCAGTAAACAATACATATTAGTTAAACTTACATATAGTTCAAAAATAATATTTTTTATAATGAATTTACAAAGAACTTGCCTTTTTTTCTTTTCTTGATGTGTTATCAGTATTTTTGTTATTTGATCTCTTGTTATTCATTTTTTCTATCAATATGAAACCTGTACCATATCATTCATTAATATATTATAAATAAATTGTTAACTTTTCACGTAAAAAATAAATCTCAAGACATCGGTGTGCCTTTCTGAATGTACGCACTATCGTCGGTGCGTGGGGGTTATTACCAACGCACCGCAAAACAATATAATAGACTCTACAGTGCATGGGGTATTATAAACACACCGCACAAACAATGTAATAAACCGTACGGTGCTATCCTCATAACATGGAGCACCGGTGCCCTATTTTAGATATGGCGCACTATTTAAAAAATTATTTTCAATTTTTTTATTACACAGTACATGCGTGGTGCGCTTTATAATAAAGTGCATCGGTGCGTTGGGTTACGTCGAGCGCACTGATTAAAAAAAAATCCATTTTTTCCAAAAATTCACACAATAGCTAAATGGATTGGGATCCGACTATGCAATTCGTCCTGTGGGTTGGATGTCAATATAAAACAAAAATCCATAATTCTGAAATTATGGAAATAGAGAGAAGAAAGGGAAAAAACAAACAAATGAAGGGTTTAGGGTAAAAATGGATAAGACTGCAGAAAAAAAGTAAAAAAAATAAACAAATTTAATCACGAGATGGTTTGAAATTCTATGATATAGGGTTTGAATCACCAGAGGTTTGATTTTTTATTTTCTAAATACTTATGTCCAAACGTATTTCGTTGCTCCACAATGCCCTCGTGCTCTCTTTCTCTAGGTATGTCTCCTCCAAATATATGGCTGAACATTTTAACAAAAATAGTGAAATAATGAAAAGTGTTTAGTATTTAAACAATTATTTTATGAAATTAGATTTTCGAAAATATTTTGCCGCCCATTTTTCAATTTGATGCTTTTTTTTCACTTAAATAAAATGGAGTGGCGCTTTTTTTATTTGTGTTTCTTCGTCACCAATGCATCACTTAATAGCACTGCACCAGTGCATCGTTTTGTGACACCGGCACCGATGTGCTTCTATGTACAGTAGCACTGATTTGCGGTTAAGGCACCAAAATTACTTTTAGGTGTGCACACCAAAATTTAATGTACTCCAACCATAGAAATTGAGAATTATAATTTCGTTTATTCTTGAGAATTAGAATTAGAATTAAAATTGAGGATTGGAATTGGATAATTTTTTTATGGAAACAGCTATTCTTCCAATGCATTTTGTTTATTGCAGGAGGTCCCCACTGATTATGTGGGGAGAATGCAATGTGGGCGTGTGAAGATGCAATATTATAGGGCCCAAGTGGGCAATTGTGGCATGTGAACCTGTTATAATTGGCACTTAATTGTTTTCAACCAATATGTTATAGAATATAATCTGTAGATAGACAGATGGCCTTCCAGCAATTAGTACATATAATCTGTAGAAGGGTAATGTTCTGGGATAAATGAAAATGAGTCCTTCATTCTTCATTTGTTAGCAGAAGAAGACCGATTTTCGACTAGACGATGCAGTTATTACATGTGGAGGAAATGGTTTCCTATAGAAAATGATTAAATGGTTGAGCAGAGGAAATACATTGCAAAATAGGCTATTACATTATTTTTTCCAATGGGAAACCGATTTGAAGGTGGAAATATGGTAGCTGCAAGTATCTATGCTTTTCTTCCCATAGAAATGGTTACTGGATTTCCATTATAATACGAGAAGAATTTTTACTATTTTCATCCACAGGACCACAACTCAGACAAGTTATGGATTCCATTCAGGCTCAATTCAAAGTTGAAGATGTGATTTTATGCGACGTCAGCTTTGCTGGTAAAAGTTTATCTAAGCCAACCGAAGCTCGGACAATACTCCCAGCTGCTTTTAAGTGCATTCTGGAGAATCTTTCCCTTCATGGGACCTACCAGCCAGATCAACAACGTCAATTGTTCTTTCTCTGTTGTCCTTAAGGGAATGGGAATCCTTCCCTTCATAGTGCCTCTTGGCTTTATCAACTGCCTCGATTGATTTTTCTCTACCATAAACTCTTCTCTCCATTTCTCCATCATGGGACCTCTTAAACCTATCACCAGCCTCAACCAAATGCTCTCTGCCAGTGTCAAGCTGTACTGCTCTTGTACTTTGTCGAGCTTTGTAGCTGTCTACATCCCTGTAAGCGTCTTTGTTCGTCTTTCTATTTGAATCACTCATTTTCTCTGCTATAAACTTCTCAGTCGAAATCAAACTCTCGTCTTTTCAAACCCTCATCTCCTCAGAAAAATTCTTGACCACTATTCAAACCCTTCGCTACTCCAATATTGCACTTTATATGATAACCCTGCTCCAGTGCGCGTTGTTTTATAGGCGCACTGGGGTGGTTTGTAAGATCAATGTTTTTGTTTTGGTGTAGTGTTTTATGACACATCGATGTGGAAGAGCTCTGAAGCACCAGTGCGTCGAAGTAATAAGATGCAGCAGTGTGTGTTATGATGATAAGCGCACCAGACTGTAAAACGTTTTTTTTTATTTATGTAAAATCATAATAAAATAATGATAATTCTAAAGTACATGAATTTATTTTCAATGTTTTCTAAACTTTATTATGTTAAAGAAATTCATATTATTCTAGATTTATTATTTTACAATTATTTACAAATTTACAAATTTAAATATTTTAATAAAACCATTTCACATTAATACAATTAAAATTTTCACATTAATACAATTAAAATTTTACAAATATTTTACATAGAATAACAATTACAATTTTACAATTTCACATACAATTAATTACAATTACAATTTTTATTTTACATACAATTACATTTAGAATTTTACATGCAATTAGAATTAGAATTACAATTTTACAATTTTAAATATATACAATTACAATTACAATCATTTCACAATAAATTAAATATTACAATTACAATTAAAATTTTACATACAATTACAGTTAAAATTACAATTAGAATTAGAATTAAAATTACAATTTCACAATTTCACATACAATTACGATTAGAATTGGAATTACAATTTTAATTTTATATACAATTACATTTACAACTAAAATTTTACAATTACAATCATTTCACATAATACAATTACAATTTTAAAATTTGTCATATATACAATTACAATTAAAATTACAATTACAATCATTTCACAATAAATTAAATATTACAATCACAATTAAACTTTTACATTAAATATTCTACATACAATTACAGTTAAAATTACAATTACATATACAAATACAATTTTACAATTTTACATACATCTAAAATTTAAATTTCAACTACAATCAGGACATAATATTTAATAAATATCATGGTCATTTAATATTAAATTAATTAATAAACATCACGATCATGATAACCATCGTACAAACATTATATTCGACTAAAAACACATTCAAACATCAAATTAACATTATATATTAATAACATCACAACAAAAACATCATATACACATCTCATATAAAATAACTCATGCTATCACATACCCATCTATCTACAAGCTAAACATTAAATGAACATATCTAAGATGACCTAACAATATACACACCATGATGATCACCAACATGTAAATTAAGTACAAATGCAACATGAACATAAAATACATGGAACATATATATAAATATAGCTGAATAATGTTAAAAAATATACAACTGTAATATAAATGTCATGGATCAACTGGTGGTAGTACAACATCAAATATAACAATACTAATGGAGGCCTGCTCAGTCAATGGTGCAACCTCGACGGTCAATGGTTGAGCCTTCTCATGATAATCACTAGTACTGATAGATGGATTAGCTAGTGGTAGTACAACATCAATATAAGCAATACTAGTGGAGGCATGCTCAATTAATGGCGCAGCCTCGACGCTCGATGATCCAGCCTTCTCATGATCATTACTAGTACTAATGGATGCTACAGGCTGCTAATAACTAGACATGGTTGATGGTCCAACCTCATCTCCATGATGACTGTTAGATGCTAGTGGAGCCTCATTTTCATCAAGTACGGCATGAAGTGAACGATCATGAGATGAGTCGCTGCTCGCAGATTGTACATCACGTGCTACAACTTTACCATGGCTATAACATGCAACAATACCCCTCAGTCACGTAACAACTGTCGTAGCTCCTACAACATGCCGCATCAGGCTGTACATGTCATGCGGCATGCCTCTCCACATCTGTATTAGCCTACGATCGAACTGCATGTCTCTGTAATGAGCAGGCCTGATGCTCACCTCAACAATAAATGCACCGAGTTGGTCGCCCAAATCCATTATGTATCGAGTATCAGGTCGGCTGCACCTAGCAAAAGGGGGTACTGACGCACCAGCATGAGGAGCACGTATCACTCCACCGGCCTCATAATCATGATCCTCGGCATCTCCCATGTCCTGATTGTCATCAGGATCCACACTTGGATCATCTGGTGGTTTCAGCATCTCCTCGCCATCAAAAGAGCTAATGTCCGCAAAATATATACAAGTACACAATAGTAATTAGACAATTTCATTACACAATTTAATAAAAACATGTTAAAGAACATGTTAGAATAAATATAAATAAAACAATAATATTACATCTATCATCTGGCGGCTCATCATCTGTGAAGAGGATTTTGGCACACCCTCACCAATCCAATCTAGAATAAGGACAGGGGACCATAATTAAGGGATGCAACTCATCAACATTGGCTAGTAAGTCCAGTGCATCATGCGATATCCTGGCTGGAAACACAGTCTCTCCCCTCTTGGGCTTCATCTGCCCCCATATGTGGATCTAGGCCTCCAACATCGGCCTGCGAGGGTGCCAAACAAAAGTAAGCCTCATCTCTTGAAACCTTTCAAAAAATAAACAAAAAAGCTCTAAAGCAAAAGGGAATTTGACCCTCCCTTGTGCATGAGCACGAAATCTATCTAAGGCCGTACAAAACTACCGCAAGAAAATGGCAGACCGCCTGACAAGTCGTGGCTCTTGTACTAAAGAATCAACATAATATAGAATTGGGAAGCTAATGTGTTGCCCTTCACTAGTGTTGTGTGAAATGGCCAAAATGAGAAGTGAGAGGCACTGCACGTCCTGTGTACCAAATGCACCAATATGTAGCAGAACTCTAGGGACCTGAATATCTGAAGGAGACAATACATTTTCTCCAATGTATCTGTGGGAGTAAACTAACTGACTCCCTACTACACAACCAGCTAGAATCTCTGGGAACGAGGGAAAATCCACCCCTATCCTCGATAGCCCTGTAATGAAATAAATATCCTCCTCAGTGGGTGTGTACCACTGGTCAGGACCAACCTAGAAAGCCTGTTGGTGGGCATTCCACCTCCAAATAAGATGTCTCAAAAAGACACTATGGGCC
Organism: Pinus albicaulis; assembly: GCA_034641835.2. Taxonomy (NCBI): domain Eukaryota; kingdom Viridiplantae; phylum Streptophyta; class Pinopsida; order Pinales; family Pinaceae; genus Pinus; species Pinus albicaulis. The sequence continues at coordinate 1,403,746,895 of CM076570.1, forward strand.
TTTAGGGAAGTAGCCTCCTCATAGAACTTGAGGAGGCCTACCTGCCTTAGGAGCCCCTGGGTATATGATGTAATAGGGCGAGGGTACACATCTTTCTCCCTCTGTTGTGCCTCCCACTCGTGAAGCATGTCATACTGCTTCGCCTGTTTTTGCTACTGTTCCTCCTCTTCTCTCTGAATCATTTACATATTAAATATTTTTTTTTTTATTAAACCAGACATGTATTTGGGAATTATACATATATATTTTTTTTTGGAAAAAAGAAATAGACCAGTCGGTGCGCCACAAAAACAATCATGCACCGGTTTCGATGCGGCTGTTTTTTGTATAGCACCGAAGGCGGTGCCCAAGATGACATAAAACACATCGTATGTAGTGCACCTAAAATATTTTCAAGCCCCGTTGACTATATATGGTGTCAGAAGAGCAGTCCGCTGACTAAAATATACGTCCTGGCGTGTATAGTCATGTCAGCACACCGACTTCCTGACAAATTATATAGTCAATGGTGCAGTATTTTACCCGACTGCATGGTTGACCCTGTCAGAATGCCGAATGCGGTGCACTGACAGATACCGGGGAAAATATATCTGTCAACACACCGTGTTGCTATTTCCATAGTCAACGTTGTGCCCAGCTAAATGACGACACCACAAATGTTTTTTAAATTTTAAAATAATACGGGACACCTTTTAGTACTGCCCCGGAAATGGTGCGGATATCATTAGCACCAGTTGCGGTGTGGCCTGTAAATTTTATAGGCAACATCGCTTACCGATGCAAGCCGAACGTCTCATGCACACCGCGCAACACATTTTTTTTTCTTTTTTAATGGTTAATTTTAAGGTTATTTCAAATTCAAATCCTCTAGAAAGCTTAATTATGGAAAAACTAGAAAAATACATGTCCATTTTGTCGTCGAGGAGGCATATTGGCTGTAGACTTTGAAAAAGAAAATTTTCCCACCATTTTACAAAATCCAAGCTGGAGATTGGTGGCCAATGCACAAAAAAATTGAATGTAATGGGTGCAATGGGAGCACCAATGTCAGGGTGGCTCAGAGAAGGAGAAATTGCACCGGTGCTTGAGAGCTCTCGAGTACTGAGAAAAGTGAAAAATGCGGTTTTTTGGCCGTAATTTCTTTTTATTTGATCCTGCTCCGGTGTGCGGGGTTTTATAGGTGCACTGGTGCGGTTTCTTAAGAACACACCAGGCAGTTTCAGATTTGGCACATTGTTTTATGATGCACCGGGGCGGTTACTTAACACTGCATCGGGTTGTTTTAGTTTTGGCGTGGTGTTTTATGACGCACCGAGGCAGAATAGTCTTGAAGCACCGGGTATGTATGTACGGAGAGCATGGTGTCCGTTCTGCCAATGTTTTGTGCGAATGGTGCTTTCTCTGTAAAGCGCACTGGTGATTGAGAGCATAAAAGTGAAAAATGTAGTTTTTTATCGTAATTTTGTTTTTATTTAACCCTTTTTCGGTGTGTGTGTTTTATATGTGCACCAGTGTTGTTTCATACAAACGCATTAGTCTGCTTCTGTTTTGGCATGGTGTTTTATGATACACTGACGCGGAAGATTTTGTGTGTACCAATGCCTTCTCTTGTAGAGCACACTAGTAAATGAGAGCTCTAGAGCACAGAAAAAAAGAGAAAAATCTGATTTTTTTGTCGTAATTTTTTTTAACCTTTTTCTGGTGTGTGTGCTTTATAAGTGCACTGGTGTTATTTCTTACGAACGCACCAGTCGGTTTTTTTTTTTTTGGCATGTTGTTTTATGATGCACCGATGCGAGTTCTTAATACCGCAGCGGGCATTTTCAGTTTTGGCGCGGTGTTTTATGATGCACCGGTGCAGAAGAGTTCTGAAGCACAGGTGCTCTACAGTAATACAACGCATCGAGTAGGTGTGTATAGAGCGCACAGTGTCTGGTGTGCCAATGTTTTATGTGCACCAGTGCTTTTTCTTGTAAGGAGCACCAGTGGGATGTTCAATGATAAGCACACCGAGTGGAAAACATCTGCAAAACCCTCCACCCGCCAACCTCTTCTAGTAACCTTTGCTAGAAACGGATGTATTGGAATTTTTATAAGGGGTTCCTCAAAAACATCCGCTAGAGGGTCTTTTCTTTATAGTAACCAAATTGATTTCGTAAATCCCATAACCATGGCTAAAGCCATTCGTAAGGCATGAATGTGCTACCAGTATTCCAAGGCCAAAGGGGAAGTGGGAAAAAGTTGGCAGCCAAGAAAATCACAGAAAAGCAGCTCAAAAATGACAGAAAACCCTTGGTAGGTACAACTAGCCACAGGAGCAAAAAGAAAGGTAACTGCCAAAATTCCAAACTACACATTAGAAATTGAAAAACAACAGTTCAACTTGGACCTGAACATACTGCCATTAGGGTCCTATGATGTTTTGCTGGGCATGGATTGGCTAGAAAAACATTGGACCTTAGTGGACTGCCAAAAAAATATTATCTATTATAGAATGAAATATGGTACACGCAAAGAGATTCAGGGGATCAAGAAACCGCTACAACGATGTCCTATTATAGCATCCCATATGAATAAGTGTATGAGGGATATTCCAATTCCATGGAAAAATCACCTATGATGGAGAACATACCAATGGTACAAGATTTCATGGATGTATTTCCATAAAATATCCCTGGATTACCACCAAGAAGAGATATCAATTTTACCATTGAATTAATGCCAAGTGAATCACCTGTCAAGGGCTCCTTACAGAATGAAAGTTCCAGAATTAACTGAATTTAAAATGCAGCTATAGAAACTGCTGGAAAGAGGATATATTCATCCAAGTGTGTCCCCTTGGGGAGCACAAGTGATGTTCATTAAGAAGAAGGATGGAACCATGCGAATGTGCATGGAGTACTATAGATAACTCAACAAGTTAGAACTAAAAAATAAATATCCTTTATGAAGGATTGACAATCTATTCGATCAGGTGAAGGGGGCCAAATTATTTTCAAAAAATAGATCTAATATCTGGATATCATTAGATCCGAATCAAGGATGAAGATATTGTCAAGACTGCTTTTCGTACTAGGTATAGAAATTATGAATTTGTGGTGTTACCCTTCGGGTTAACCAATGTACTAGATACATTTATGTCATTAATGCATAGTATATTCCATCCTTTCCTGGATAATATTTTACTTATATTCATTAATGATATTTTAATTTATTCTAAGAAACAAGAAGAACATCTAAGGATTGTGTTGGAAATGTTAAGAAAACACCAGCTATATGCTAAGTTCAACAAGTGTGATTTCTTCAAAACAGAATCTAGTACTAAGGCCATGTTATTTTAGCAGAAGGGATAGCTATTGATCCAGAGAAAATCAAAACAATCATGGAATGGACGGTATCCCAGAATGTGGCTGATATTCGATCCATTATGGGATTGGATGGGTACTATCGAAGATTTATCAAAGGATTTTCCAGAATTTCCTTTCCAATTACCTCCTTGTAGAGAAAAGGAAAAGTCTTTAAATGGATTGTTGAGTGCCAGAAGATTTTTGAGAGGTTAAAGCAGCTATTGACTATTGCACCAGTGGGTGGCTAATCCCAATAAAGAATTTGAAGTTTGTACAGACGCTTTTAAAGAGGGAGTTGGGGTAGTTTGATCTCAGGAAGGGAAGGTAGTGTCTTATGAGTCAAGAAATATGAAGGAACATGAACAAAGATATGAAACCTATGATCTAGAATTAACAACAGTAGTACATGCACTCCGGGTATGGAGACACTACTTTTTGGGTAAGAAATTTGTACTAAAGACATATCACAGCAGCCTAACTAGTTATTTCAAGCAAGCTGATTTAAACTCTCGACGGGCAAGATGGAATGCCTTCTTAAGTGATTTTGATATAGACATCCAACACGTGAAGGGTAAGGAAAACCGGGTGGCTGATGCTTTATGTAGAAAGCTGCATTGTGTTTATGAGCTTTACTACAATCAAATTGAATGTTAATTCTTGGATCAAGTAAAAGAGGAAGCCCAAAGGGATCTAGAATATCAATTCCTATGGCAGCAAATGGAAGAGACCATAAATCGAGGAAATACTTCTTAATATGGAGTTAATAAAGAACAAATGCTAACTTTTATAGGAAAGTTGTATTTACCAAATCGTGTGGACCTAAAGGAGCTAATCATAAATCAATACCATTGGAGTAATTATGCGGGACACCCAGGATACCAGAAAATGTATAGCAATAACAGTAGCAAGAGGTGGATGAGGAATCCTTACTGACGGAATACCTCACTAAGGATTCCTAGTCCACCTAAGTTTGATATAGAATTAAAAATTATAAAATCAAATAATTCATTAAAAAGTAAAATAATTCATTAATTAATTTCCAATTAAAATTGAATTAATTAATAATATTATAATTATTATTAGTACCTTTAGATAGTATCACAAACTATTAATTAGTGAAATTCTAGGAATTAAAATATATATCATTTAATTGTTAAAATTATAGAAATTAAGTTAGATTTAGATTTTATATATTTTTTGAGAAATAAAAATCTAAAGTAGTATTATTTATTATTAGCTATTATAGGTTATTATATACATTCACCATTAGTATTGATGAATTATTGAAATTCTAGGTATTAATATAAATTATTTAATATTAGTTATTAAAAATTCTAGGAATAAAAATAGATTTGGATTTTATAATCATTAATTATAATTAAAAAATTCTAAAATAAATAATAAAAATAGTAGTATCATTTATTATTAGTTATGATATATTATTATTATATACATTCATCATTATTAATCAAATTAATTAATTTATTAATTATTTTTAAAATTTAAATAAACATTAAATAAAAATAAATTAATTATTTCCTAGATATTATTGCTGGTCGGCTCTTTAGAAAAATAATCTTCACTTCACTCTATAAATTTGACCTAAGTTCTTCTTTCATTTCTTCATTCATTCGTCCCGAAGATGGATCTCAATGGAGATTCAGAACATTGACATTTATTATCTGACACTGTGGAAAATCTGGGTTCTTTTTCATCAACTGATAACCTCATAAGCTTAAACGAAAATATCTTACTTATATACAACTTTATACTTTCACTAGGAATAAATGATTTTACAAAAAAGAAATCCGTAACCATGACTGAATAGTGCACAAAAGTCATTTAACACATAAAGAGAAGTAAACTCTGATGTAATTGAAAACGAATTGCTAAGCTGTGCAGTAAAATGCAGACCGACTAAGGCTCGAGATATGCAATTCTTTTAAACAAATGAATACAATATTTATAGTTATGAGAAGTAGATGGAACTATCATAACAAATATAAAAAAAATATGCATATCAAATAAATCCAAGTAAAGTAGTTAAGTAATAGCATATTATGGATAACTGATATCCTTACTAATTATTTCATAAAGAGTATAACCGAACGTTTGTTCTTGCACATTCATAACCAAAACATTACGGATAGAAGGAAACAAACCCTTCTTCTAAAAATTGAAGAACAAGGTAAATAATCTAACTACAGTATTTAGAGAAAAATAGAATATCGAGCACCCATATTGTTACAATTTATAAATATACAAAAAAATTTGGAAAGAGACTCTGACATATAGCCTTCATAGACTTGAAGCAAGAATTGACAAGAATTGAGCCCAAAACCCTCAAGTGTTTACAACTTAGAAAAAAAAAATTTCTTCAACAAAATGATTAACTGGACGGACACACTGTAAGGAGATTTCTACTAATTCGCCAAAGGTGGACGAGGAATCCTTAGTGATGGAATACCTAGAGCAAAAATGATCTTGTTAACCATGGCAGAAGTCGAAGGACCCCAGCATCCAAGGAAAAATAAAAGGACAAAACTTTCGGAAGGAACACTCCTACGTTAAACCCCCAAGAAATTAGTAACAGTGCAGATCAGTAGGAATATTAAATAAAGAGACAATTTAACTCTTATGGGTATGTAAGTAAAACTGAAACCTAGCGTTTATATTACCTATAGAGGTTAAACCGCTACTAAATCTCCAATTCTTGCGCTGACAACAAATATAAACTAGTATTAGGAATGAAGTAACAGTCTCACAAGTAAATGGCTAAGGAGAATAAAAATGGTAATTGGGCGTAATAACAAAATGATAAATTACATACTAGTCTAGAAGTGTCCATGTAAAACAACTCCATTGAGAAGCTGTAATTGTCCTCCGAGCTCTTGTTCATCAAAGTAATGAGATTGAGGCCTGTTAAAAACCCAATGTCAGAGTTTTCCAGCTGAAAACATACACAGATTAGTGTACATGAGAAAATTGCAAAGAGTGGATTAGCACCGAGTAAATGAGAACTCGTAAGGAGTGAAGGGGTTTTACCCATTACAGGGTTTCCCGCCCATTGTCACCATAGTTGATTGCCGAAGATTGGACGAGGTGTAGAGGAATAGGTGGCCATAGTCCAAATCCAAATACAATCCCACAGATGGAGTTTCATTAAAAACTTAGTAATTGACAACCTCCATTCGGTTCAACGAATCTTGAGAGAATAAATGTGATCGATAAGTGTGCAACCAAAAACTGGTGGTAGATGGGTTTAGTGGTAATGCTTATAATTACAAGTTGTCAAACATAAGTTTTTTATATAAATCAACAATCTTATATCCTGCTAATGAAAATTACAATAGGACTAATGATCTACTTGCAGATCTGAAAAATAGAATATAAACACGAAACAGGGAGAACACACCTCTGGAAACAATACACCAGTGTTTATTATGAGGAACGGATGAGCATTTTATAACCAATGCCATCATTACCCTTATTTATTTTATTTTGTAATTACAAAAGATATTTTCAGAAAATCAAATGCATTATTAGATCAAGCAAATACATTGAGATGCTTCCTTCTTTCCTAGATTTTTAGATGTTTCCCTCTTTTCTACTCTTAGATGTTTCGAAGGAAAGAGTGCACTTTTTCTTGGTTGCCTAAGCAATGAGAGGTTGCTGATTTTTGTGTCCTTCTTGGTTTCCCAATTCCTCCCTGCTTAGATCAGGAAGCGTCCTGGCTTCCTCCACCAAATGAGGGAAAGTGTGTTGCAATGTTTCTGTAATCCTCCATTTTTCCTGTGCTAGTGTGCTGGCATGTATTTTGTTTCTTGGAGTCCATAATTGTATCTTTGAGTAGAGGAGACTGAAAATCTGGAATATTATCGACCGGATGACAGATTGTAACAGATTCGTCAAGGAGAGGTGGTTCAAATAGTTTGAGATTATTAACATTAAACACATCATGGATGCCAAGCTGGGAAGACAAGTCCAAGCGATATGCATTTTCTCCAATGCGTTCCAGAATAGTATACAGGCCATATCGCAGAGGGTGAAGCTTATGATGTTGGCCCTTGAAGTGTTTCTTGTCCAACCAGACCCACACATGGTCTCTAAGTTGAAAACACAAGGGTGTTCGCTGCTTGTCATGCCTCTATTTGGCGCGATCTTGGGCTACTTGCAAAGCAACAATTACTTGAACTTGGCGTTGAGAAATGGAGTGTATAAAATAAGGAGCTGATTTTTGTTCCTGTTGTTGATGTGAAAACCTTGAAGGGTTGATCGCTAGTGGCATCTCAGAAGGTGCACTTGGCTGAAACACTGCCTCTCGAGGATCAAGGCGATAAGATGGGGTATTGGGTAAGGAAGCACCAGGAATAAGATCGATGTGGTGTTCAACAGAGCATTTTGGAGGCAACCCTGTGGGTTAGGTGAATACATCTGGAAATTCTTGGAGTAGAGGAGCCATTGTAGGAGGCACTGGATTGGTGAGGTTGTCTGGCTTGACAAGACAAACCAAGCACGAAGAAACACCTTGGTTTAAATTGACTCTCATAATGGGAGCTTTGCCAATAGAATGTTGAGTTGATGAGCTAGCTAAGGATGTGAGCACATAGGTGCGCCCATCGTGCTACAAGTGGTATTGGTGATTTGTAGCATGATAAACAGCATGTCTAGCCTCTTGGCATGGAATGCCTAGCAATAAATCGACACAATCGAGAGGAGAAACATCACATACCACAGTATCACAGAAAGGGTCCAATAGAAAAGGTGACCACACAACATTGGGAGATGGTAAGACGAGGATCGTCCTTTTGGACCCAACCGAGCTAATACGAGTGTGGGTGAGGAGTGGTAGGAAGGCAAAGGCATTCAACCAAGTCCTCGACCACAAGATTCTTTTGACTCCCATTGTCAAGAATAAGTGTGGCCAACTCATGTTTGATTTGAAAATTATGGGTAAACAAAGGTCTAACAGAGGTGTTTTTTGCATTAGAAATCATGAGGATGAGAGAGGGGTCCACTTCGGTAGGATTTTCAAGAGAAATAGCTGGAAGTTGGGTAGTGGCATTTGGTTTCTCCACCTCTATAAAAAGAGTCTTGTCAGGGTGTAGATTTTTCAATACTCAACAATTTGCAGAAGCATGTGAGTTGGTCTTATGAAAAGTACACCAGGGGGTATTGTGAGGTGTGGGGGATAAGGCAAAGGCGACATTAGAAGAACCAGAGGGACATGGACCATTTCTCGCTTGATGGGATCGAATTGGAGTACCGACTTGCATTCCACCGCCAAGGCACGAATAAAGGCCTATTCTAATGAAGCACTATCAAACAACTCAACTTCGTGTCAAAAAATCATTAGCAAACTAGAATTAAATTTCATAATTAGTACCTCTTCAGGATCAGAGATATCGAGTTGAATGCAAAACTTGCAGAAGACGTCAATGTAAGCTTGCACTGATTGATTGGGTAGTTGTCGAAGTTGTAACCATTTGGCAAGGAGATTTTGTATATATCCTAGAGGATAGAAGCATTCTCGTAAGGCATCGCAAAAGAGATTCCAAGATGTGATAGGTGTCGATCTGGTCTCGGCTTGTTCTCCAAGTTTGACAACCAAGGACTTATTCTCAAGATGATTATCCTACCATGTTTGTGCTAGGCCTTCCAATTGTAGACCATCGATCTGAAGTTTCATCTCCTCTTCCATTGATGGACAGGTTCTGAAATAGTTGGAGAGACTGCGGAGCCAAGTATCAACAGTCTCACCATTCATTTTCCCTGAGAATTTAGGCAATTGAAATCATGTATCAAGCTGCATTTTCCCTGGAGGGCATTGTTTTTGTTGCAGCATAATTAGCTCTTGAAGAGCCCTAGCTAAATAATTTACTGGCGAGTCTACAGTGGAGGGCTCTTGACGTTCCTGATGGGGCGGCAAGATTTTCATCCATCGAAAGGATTGAAATGTCTGACCCTTATAATAATAATAAATAAAAAATTCAAATAGGTGGATGGATTCCAGGATCTTGTGCTCTGATACCAATTGATCTACTTGCAGATCTGAAAAACAGAATATAAACACGAAACAGGAAGAACACACCTCTGGAAACAATACCAAAGTCTTTATTATGAGGAAGAGATGAGCATTTTATAACCAATACCATCATTCTCCTTATTTTTTTTATTTTGTAATTACAAAAGATATTTTTTAGAAAATCAAATGCATTATTAGATAAAGCAAATACATTGAGATGTTTCCTTCTTTCCTAGATTTTTAGATGTTTCCCTCTTTTCTACTCTTAGATGTTTCCAAGGAAAGAGTGTGATTTTTCTTGGTTGCCCATGCAGTGAGAGGTTGTTGATTTTTGTGTCCTTCTTAGTTGCCCAACTAAGACTTTGGTAATACTATAGATAAAGTAAGATAAAAATTAATATCATGTTATGTAATTTTTTTATTTTTTATTTGGTATATTACATTTTTAAAGTCTTAACCTACAAATTAGGAGGATCCTAGAATTTTTGATGAGTAAAAAGCTTACAAATAAATAAAATGTTGTAGTGTTTAAATCATTTTTATTTTTAATGATGGAACTAGATTCAATTGTATCAAACACTTAAGATCCTAAATCTTGACGTTTGATAATTCTAACTCAAATTTTCAAAAAAGAAAAATATTTAACAGCTCTAATCCAAGTCTAACGATTTTTAATAATTATATTTTGCCATTATTAATCAAACTATTTTTACTTACTAATGTCGGTCTATAAATACAAATGGTGAGTGTGATTGTGGAGTCAACTTTAATTGTTGCTGGGTGTGATCCTAGTCTCAACTTTAACTGCTGGACATTTTTCCAAGTATTGTTTTTTTTAGTATTTTAATTTTGGTTCGATGCGTAGGTTATTTTATTTTAGCTTTTCAAATGCAACCATTTTTAGTTATTAATATTGGCCTATAAATCCAAATGTTGGGTGTGATCGTGGAGTCTAACTTTAATTTCTGTTGGGTGTGATTGAGGAATCAACTTTAATTGCTGGACATTTTTCCAAAGATTGTTTTTTTTACTATTTTAATTTTGGTTTGATGTACAACTTATTTTTTTTTCTGTGACAGGGATTCTTCGCCCTCCTCTTCTCGTGCACATGGTTCTGTTTAGACTGTAGTATGACTTTATACTGCACTTGTAGCAAGCTCTTTTAGCTTCTTATTTCTTTTGGAAATTATAATTACCATGTTTTAATTCGATACCATACTATAAAAATGAAAAGAAAATATACATCTTAAATATTTTTTTCCATAATATATATTTTAGACTTTTGATTTATTTTCTCTGTAATTTATTTTGAATTTTAATTAACCTCTAATCCCAAATAGAATTCCTCTCTTTTCTCTACAACATAAATCTAAAATCCTTCTATAATTTCAAAACTTATTTATGTAAAATTGTTTTTAAATAATCATACTACATTTATAAAATAATCTATATTTACTTAAATCTAAAACTTTTTATAATTTTAAAATTTATTCATCTATAATCTTCCATACATATTTACAAAATTGATATCAAAATTTATTTAATCTAAAAAATTTAATAGAAAAATCAATTTTTATAAAAATTAAACCATTTTCACAATTATCTTGTTTACTAATTTTGTTGTTTTTTCTCTAATTTTTAGAGCTCCCTAAAGAGAATACAATTAAATTAAAATAAATTTCAGATTTCCCCATTAATTAGATTTTCGTTTTCCTCTGAATAGACTAGAACTGTGGGGATCACCCGAAAAGAAAATTGATGAGAAAGAAAATAAGATTCGGTCTGAGCATTAATGTTGTTAATAACCATGTATCATTAACTTACTTTTGAAATTAGTATAATAATAACATGCATTTAGAACTCGTTAAGATAAAAATTATTAATATTCATTTATCCACTCACTTAATCTAATTAATCTGATTAATCTGGGATTCTAACCTATAAAAATTAAATAACTCATAAGTATCCGAAAATGAAATTTGATCTTCTCGTTTTATTCTGCAACTATTTAATTTCTCGTTTTATCCTGCAGCTACACGTAATGCCCTTAACTATACTAGGGAATCAATAGCCTGTTTGCCTTGGAATCACATTTTGTTTTGTGGAAATATTCTGAAAGAATAAAGGTAACTCGCAAGATGTGTCTACTAAATCCTCGCTCATCTTTGCGGATAATGCAATTGTTCTAAAAATCCAAAGAGTGCGATTAATTGAAAACTTTTGTGGATGAAGACAACGGGGTCCATCTTACTCATGGTAAATTCGATTTTTATGTGCGTAATTTTGAATGAATTCAGGGACTGTCGCAGGTTTCTTGTTTGTACCTGTGCTACACGTTGTTTTTGTTTTATTCAAAGGGTTGTGTTTGTTGGAACACCTAACCCTATATGCGTAGGTGTGGAATGCTAAAAGTCACAATGGAGTCCAAGTGACCTTGGAATGTGAAACCAAGAGTCACACCATTGTACTATAAATGTACATCTTTGTATAATGGAAAATAAAAAAACCTCACGCTTATCCTTCATTGTGTGTTGAGTCTCTTGTGTGTGTGTGTTATTCTTCCTCATACACCATATGTGTGTTTAACATGGTGTTTAATTAAACCACTTGAGGACCAAGCATTTGTGTTACTAAAAGTTTGGTCTTTCATATATATAACAAGGAATGATTCGGCTTACTTTTCCCCTCCTCTTAACCCTTCCTAGTATTCAATCTTTCTAGCACATTTTTTTTGTGTGGGATTAATAAACCGTAGCAGAAGAGAATAAAGTAAGCGGTTCGAATTCCCTCATACATATTAATTATTTAATTATTCTTTATTAAATCTTTTCCAAATGTTGTATTTAGTTATAATTACTTCGAGCGTATTTTTTATTAAATCTTTTTCAAATGTTGTATTCAGTCTATATTAATATATAATTATTATAATTTTAGATTTATTATATATATTATATATTTAAAAATATGAAATTTATTTAATACATATTTCCACAGAGTATGTGGATGTCTGTCACTTGATTACAATACATTATATTATATATTATATGAGAATTCAAATCCATTTCATTAATATAAAAAATAGTGAAATCTTGTGTTTTTTATTTATTCTAATACAACTTTTTATATAAAAGATATAAGCAAAAACTTATAAAAATAAATAAAATTTATTAACTTATAAACATAGATAAATTTTTTTGATTATATATGGTAGTTTTTATTTAAGTTTCATGGTTCATCTTTGTGTTACTAATCTTTAGTCTAAGAAAAAAAACTTCTAGGTTTAACTTGTTCGAATAACTCTCAACCACCGCCATGAATAAATGTGGCAGCATCCCATGCTTCTTTGAATTTTTGTGCAGGGAAGGACGAAGCTTCAGTCTTCAAAATCTGAATGCATTCACGCAAAATCCACACAGAATACCCAAAGCTCTTTATCTGCATTTATTTCTTGCCTTGTTGACTTACCATTTTCCGGCACTCGCAAATTTTTCTGGTTTACCACTTAAGCCCTTCGCATAAGTTGTTTCCACCCAGCACCTACCTTACCGCATTAGCAACCGCCGAGCAAACCTTTTTATTCTGCCCATTTCCTTTGGTTTATTCATTTCGCACTTACCAAGCTTTTTTGCATCGCCGCGCACACATCCCAAATTTTATGATTCAAATCTTAAGCCCGCACCGAAACTTATTTCTTCGCCGAAGCGATATCAACGGGACCCACAACCTTACTTCATTGAAAATTGGATAATCCTTCATGTTTCCTTATTCACTTGTCTTTATGCATTTCACACATACCATTTTTTTCGGCCCACAACCATCACTTCGCAACGTTTAAGATTTACCTTTTAAGTCGCCCACAACTTATCATATTTTGTTTGTGATGCGATCACAAAGGAGCACACGCCAAGATTAGGAGGATAGCGAATACTGTACATCAAAAGCTTAGGAGTGTTATGGATAGTGCCCACTAGTTAAACAATTTTTGGTTCAATGCAATGTGCCACACCACATTGCATATCGTAAATTTTACGTTTTTCCTATGTTCAAGACAGTTAAATGTTAATTTTGCCAAAGTACGATATGGCGCCAGATCTGATGTGCTTTCTAAACCAAATCGAATGAGTTTTCAAGTCCGCACTTTTGTGTGTTAAATGTTGTTTCGTGTGTAAACAAAAAAAATAAGAGCGGAGGATGATTTTGTTGTTTCAATGTCTGATCTAGCATTAATTTAGCATTAAAGTCTCAAGCTTCGGCCATCTGTATTAAGCCTATGTAATTTCGTATGATTCAGTGTGATGGAATAGGAAACCGAAGTTTGTTCCTCTGCTGTGTCTCGCTCTCTCTGTGTATTATTTATTTCTACATAATTTGTGCATTATTTCTCTTGTAAGGGGGAACACATTCATCTGTGTTTGTTTATTAAATATTTGCAACATGGTATTAGAGTAGGTCTAGGCTCTCAGTGAAAGGATTATTTACTAAAGAAGCTGTAAGATTATTTGTAGAAGGAGAAGTCTCCAGCAGTGAGAAATTTTTTACAATAGTAAGAATGTTTGTGTTTACACAGTCAAGATGGTAGCAGCAGGCACAAACTTGAAAAATCTCCAACTACCACATCTCAATGAGAAAAATTATGATTATTTGGCTATTAAAATGAAGGCCCTATTCTCCTCACAATATATTTGGGAGTTGGTGGAACATGGTTTCCAAGAACCATTCTAGAAACATATAATGCTTTGACACAAGCACAAGGAGATTTTTTGAGAGAAAATAAGAAAAGTGACTCCAAAGCCCTCTTCTATATTTTACAAGCAGTACATGACAACATTTTTCCAAGGATTTCAGGAGCAAAAAAGTCTAAGCAGGCATGACATACCCTCCAGACAACATATCAAGGCATGGAAAAGTTGAAGACAACAAAACTTCAAATAATGAGAATAGATTTTCAAACTTCTTGTATGAAAGAGTCTGATAATATAGACTCATTCGTCACAGATGTGATTGGGTTGGTTACCCAGATAAGGTCTCATGGAGAGACACTTGAAGAAAGGAGAATAGTGGAGAAATTTTTAGGAAGTCTACCATCAAGGTTGGATGCCATAGTAGTGGCCATAGAAGAGACAAATGATTTCTCACAGTTTTCAGTGGATGAGCTTCATGCATCACTGATGTCTCATGAACACAGATTTAACAAAGCAACCAACTCCTCATTGGAGCATTCATTCAAGATACAAATGTATTTTGGTCAAGGTAGAGGTCAAGAAATATCAAACTACTGAGGAAGAAGAAGAATCCCACAAAGAGGTTGAGGAAGTAGCTCTGCAAGCAAAAGTAGAAGGGGGAGAAATAAAAATCGAAGCCAAGGCTCAAGCCAAAATCAAACACAAGGAAAAAGGTATGATAAATATCAAGTCCAAAGTCATTATTTCAAAAATTATGGACATTATACAAATGAATGTAGAAAGAAGAAAATGGCATGGATAGTAAACCTAGTGTAAATATTACAAAATAGAATTAGAGACAAGGAAATGTGATTTTAACTTGTAATGTAGCACAAGAAAAACAAGAAGATATATGGTTCTTAGATTCAGAGTGTAGTAACCATATGAATGGAAACATAGAAATGTTTGCCAATCTAGATGAGAGTGTAAAATCTGAAGTGACAACGGGGACTGATACTAAGTTCTTTGTCATGGGGAAAGGAAGAGTGAACATACTAACAAAGCAGTAAGAGAATAATTTTGTGCTAGATTTCTATTATGTCCTTGGCCTAAAATATAACCTTCTAAGCATCGTACAACTCATGAATTAGGCCTACAATGTGTTTAAAAAAAAATTATGTGAGCACAATCATAGATATACCTCCAAGTAGATAGGTCAATGCAAAAGTGCATATGATAATCAATAGAATGTTTCCTCTCAAGGACAGATGAGACTTGAAGGAAGGAGGTGTTGTAGCAGGTGCTACAAAAGAAATATTTCAAGAAGAAGTGAAATATCAGAACTAGTTATGGAATTTGAGATTTGGACATCTCAATTTCAGAGGTTTGAATTTGTTGCATAGAAAAGGCATGGTAAAGGGATTACCACTCATAGAGAAACCAAATAGCCTATGTGAAGGCTGCATCGTGGGCAAACAACAAAGAGAATCATTTCCAACAAGAAAGAGTATAAGGGCAAAGTCACCCTTGGATATTGTTCACTTAGAGTTATTTGGACCAATGAAAATGCCATCATTAGCTCGCAGTCACTATATGTTGACATTTATAGATGAGTATACACAAGGAAGACACTGTTGTATTTTCTAAAACTGAAATGTGAAGTGTTTGAACAATTCTACCACTTCAAATCTCTTGTTGAGAAGAAAACTAGACACTACATAAAAGTGTTGAGAACTGACATAGGTGGATAATATATCTCCAAAGACATCCTACTTTTTTGTAGGGAGCATGGGATTTAAAAGTAGTTTACCAAAAGGTATACAACTCAGCAAAACGGTGTAGCAGAAAGAAAGAATAGGACCATCATGGACATGGTAAAAAGTATGTTGAAGGAAAAGTATTTTCCAAATGAGTATTGGGCAAGAGTTGTAAATTGTGCAACTTATATTTTAAATAGATGTCCAACAAAATTTGTTATGAACAAAGTTCCAGAAGAAGCATGAAGTGGAACAAAGCAATTTGTGACTCACATGAGAGTGTTTGGATATGTGGCATATGCACATGTCCCCGATCAATTAAGGAAGAAGTTGGACAACAAGGGGGAGAAGTGTATATTTATTGGATACAGTGATGAATCCAAGGCCTACAAGCTCTATAAGCTATCAACCAAGAAAATAATAATTAGCAGAGATGTTCAGTTCATTGAAGAAGAAGCTTGGGATGGAAGTTTAGACAATACAGTGAATGTGAAGACATGTATTTCACATGAAGATAAAGAGGAATTGATTGCAAAAAATAATTCCTCAATGGTGGCTCCTCCTCCACCTACACAAGTTCCACAGAGCACACCACAGGCAAGCAATAAAAAAGTATTGAGAAATCAGGGAAGTGCTTCTCCCAGCGCACCACAGGGATCAACAACTCCAGCGAGTTCAAGTGAAACTTCAAGCACATCTTCAACAAATACAAGAAGACCAAGATTCAGAAATTTACATGAAATTTATGAACAAGAAGAAGTTGATAGTAACGATGGTCTGAATTATTTATTTGCTTTATTTTTTGATGTTGATGACCCAATCCATTTTGAAGATGCAGTAAAAGAAGAGAAGTGGATTGAAGTAATGAATGAAGAGATAGGAGGAGTAGAAAAGAATGATACATGGGAGTTAGTGGACCTCCCACAAGGAAACATTGAAGGCAGGATAGAAAGGCACAAAGCAAGACTTGTTGTCAAAGGCAACAAGCAGCAACAAGGAAGAGACTATGAGGAAAAATTTTCATGTGTTGCAAGGATGGAGACAATGCAGAAAGTGTTGTCAATAGTAGCACAACAAAAATGGAAATTTTATCAAATGGATGTGAAATCAGAATTCTTGAATGGAGTGTTGAAAGAGGAGGTGTATGTTGAACAACCTCCTGGCTATGAAATAGAAGGCCAAGAACACAAAGTGTTTAAGTTGAAGAAGTCTCTTTATGGGTTGAAGCAAGCACCATGAGCATGGTATAGCAAGATTGATGCTTACCTGGTGGACAATGGGTTTGACAAGTGTGATGGTGAACCCACACTCTACATAAAAAAAATTATGGTAAAATTCTTATTGTTGTTTTATATGTAGATGATTTTATTTTCACAGGCAATGATGTTTCTATCATTGCTAATTTTAAAGCAATCATGAAAAGTAAATTTGAAATGAATGACTTTGGTTTGCTGAGATATTTTTTGGGCATAGAAGTAAAGAAAAATAAAAAGGGAATTTCTATTTCCCAAGTGAAGTATGTTGCAAAAATTTTAAAGAGGTTCAATATGCAGAACAACAAAGCATCAACAAAACAAACTATCATGGGGTTCAAATTGATCAAGGAAGATTGTAGCAAGAATGTCGATCTAACATTGTACAAGAGTGTGTTTGGAAGTCTAATGTACTTGACTACCACTAGGCCTGGTATAATGTATGCAGTAAGTTTGATATCCAGATTCATGGAGACACCCAAAGAGACACGTTGGCAAGAAGGTAAGATAATTTTAAGGTATGTAAATAGAACAAAGGAGTATGGTGTTCTATACTCCACATCTGATAATTTTAAGCTGACTGGTTACACTGACATTGATTGGGCTAGAAGTCTAGATGAAGGAAAGAGCACATCAGGGTGTGTTTTTCATTTAGGGTCGGGAGCCATTTCATGGGCTTCCAAGAAAGAGCCAATAGTTTCATTATCAACAGAAGAAGCTGAATATGTAGCAACAACATCAGCAACATGCCAAGTAGTCCGGATGAGAAGGATGCTGAGAGACTTATGTCATGAGCAAGCCAAAGGAACCACAATTTTTTGTGATAACAGCTCAGAAATTGCCTTGTCAAAGAATTCAATTTTCCACAAGAGAACAAAACATATTGATGCCAAATTCAATTTCATAAGAGAATTACTTAACAATGGTGAAATTGTTTTGCAGCATTGTAGATCAGAGGAACAACTTGTTGATATCCTCACAAAGCCATTAGGACGAAAGAGTTTCATTTATCTTAGAGAGTCTGTAGAAATGATTGATGATGGTAGTTGTGATTAAGGGGGAGTTTTTGAATTATTCCTAACCACCGCCATCAGTAAATGTGGCAACAACCCACGCTCCTTTGAATTTTTGTGCAGCGGAGGACGAAGCCTTAGTCTCCAAAATCTGAAGGCGTTCAAGTAAAATCCAAACAGAGTAACCTAATCCCTTTCTCTGCATTTATTTCTTGCTGCGTTGACTTACCATTTGCTTGTAGCTTCGTGCCCACAATTTTTTTTGGTTTACCACTTTAGCCCTTCGCATAAGTTGTTTCCCCGTCGATGCGATATTGGCAAGACCCACCACCTACCTTACCGGATTAGCAACCACTGAGCAAACCTTTGTATTCCGCTCATTTCCTTTTTTTTATGCATTTCACACCTACCAAGATTTTTTGCATTGCTGCTCGCATATCGCAACTTTAATAATTTAACTCTTAAGCACGCACTGAAACTTATTGTTTCGTCGATGTGATATCGGTGGGACCCACAACCTTACCTCATTGCAAACCGCATTAACCTTCTTGTTTCATTATTTCCTTACCTTTATTCATTTCACACTTACTGTGTTATTCGGCCCACAGCCGCACTTCACACAGTTTAAGATTTACCTTTTAAGCCGCTCACAAGTTATCATATTTTGATTGTGATGTGATCGCAAAGGGGCACGCGTCAAGCTCAGGAGGATAGCGCATACCGAGCATCACAAGCTCAGGAGTGTTACGGATAACACCCGCAAGTTAAAGAATTTTTGGTGCGATGTGATGTGCCATGCTACATCGCATATCGTAAATTTTAAGTTTTTCCCGTGTTCGTCCCAGTCAAATGTTAAGTTCACCTATGAGCGATAGGGTGCCGGACGCGATGTGCTTTCTGAACCAAATCACATGAGGTTTCAAGTCCACACTTTTGTGTGTTGAACGTTGTTTCGTGTATAAACAACAAAATTAAAGCGAAGCACGATTTTGTTGTTTGAATGTCCGATCGAGCATTGATTTAGCATTAAATTCTCAGGCTTCAGCCATTTGTATTAAGAATAGGTAATTTCATATGATTCAGTGTGATGGAATAGGAAACTGAAGTTTGTTCCTCTCCTATGTCTCGCTCTCTGTTTATGTATTGTTTATTTCCACATAATTTGCGTATTCTCTGTGTTGTAAGGGGGAACGCATTCCTCTGTGTTTGTTTGTTCAATATTTCCAATGCAACTTTAGGTCTATGTGACCTTTTGAAGTCCATTTTAGTTCGATCCATTTGATGATGAGATGATTATCTAATGACCAGATATCTACGAATTTACAGATTATTATTATTTGGTATCACTAATCTTGGCTTCTTGGTATCTCTTGGAACGCATGGCCCTATGATCCGAGCTTGTCATTGCACTCCCATCACCGGGCTTCCACTCGCGTCAGTGTCTTGTCTTTTAGCCCCTTGAGAGTTGCCCTTGGTGCTTGATTCTCCATCTATTAAATTGATATATGAAGGGGTCTCCCCCAGCTGGTGCGATAATTGCAGGAGAGTAAATTAAGTTGATTTGATGGTTGAGAGTGGCAAACTTGCTACAAATTTTTAGAAATGGTAGCGCAAAACTCAGCAGAGTTCAACTACAAAGGAAATTTGGGACACACAAACCTCACGGCCATCAACTACTGAATTAGGTTTTCTAGTATGTACTACGACAAATAGACTTTACTTTTTCGCAAATTTTTAGATTAAATTTATTTTTCTTTAATGATTTTGAACGAATATAAATACTAGAAAATAGATCATAATTCTAAATTAATTAAAATTCTCATATTTTTATTTTTTAAAATACCTATTAAATTGTTTTTAATAATAAATTAAAATTCTAAATAAATCAGAACTTTGATTTTTTTTAAAAGTACTATCCAATTATTCTAAAAATTAACTTTTTAAATAATAAAAAATAAATCGAAATTCTAAATCAATTAGAACTCTGTTTTTTTTCAATCCCTATCAAACTGTTTTTAACAACTCACCTTTTTCTCATTAATAATCAAACCGTTTTTAGTTATTTAAGATTGCTTATTAATCCCAATGCTACGTGGGATTATGAAATCGCCTTTAATTGCTAGACTCTTTTTGAATAATACTTTTTTTTACCATATTATTTTTGGCCAGATATGATGATTATTTCAATTTATTTTTTCAAATGCAACGGTCATAAGTCAAGATTGGTCTCCAAAATGGTCACTAAAATCAGTTGTAAATTTTTTTTTTTATTATTTTTTTGGCCACATATAATGATTATTGTATTTTAATTTTTCAAATGCAACGGTCATAACTCCAGCGTGGTGCAAAATCGTCAGCAAAATTAGTTTTTTTCATCAGACATTCAACAATTTGCTATTACTAACACTTATTCAACTTCACTTATAAATCTATGAACTATTTACTATTCCAAAATTAAAAAAAAAAAAAATTCATATTAAATTTATAAAAAAATATATATTAAAAATACAGTCTAAATACATTTTAAAAAACATGTTATTAAAAATTTAATAAACATATTCTGAAAAACTTAACTTTCATATTATTAAAAAAAAATTTATAATTATTATTAACTAAAATAAAATAAAAAATTAATCTAGACGTTTTTAAAAAATTACATATATTTTCAAATTGATCTCATTACCCTATCTTTAGATATAAAAATGAATTTAACTCACTCAACAAAATTCTAAATATTTCAATAGAAAACCTTTAAGAAAAAAAAATCGAATTTGTAAATTTCAGATTTTCAAATAGCGATTGAAAAGACATTAAATTTTGGGAAAATGAAAAATGGACTGTTAGATTATGCTTTTAACAGATTGACGTTATAAATAAGCAAGACAATATTTCAGTGAAAATTACATGTATGGAATTTTTGTCAAGACGCTTTTCATACCAATTAGTGTGGTTCATCATGAGAAATCTAAACCAAAAAAATCAGATTAAATAAACAGGAAAACTCCAACTAACTGTTTGTAAAATAACAATTAGCTCAACCAAATTAATAAAATAAATTAAATTTCCATCAAATACTGCCGTGTTTAAATCATTTTTTCGACACGAGATTAGACAGAAGTAATTGTGATACCAAATTACTTCGTACTGACCCAAAGATAAATAAAAATTCGAATATTCAGGTATTCGATTCGATTCTTGGTTTAATACGGTAATTCTAAATTCGGTACGGAGAAATTCAAAGATTTACAAAATAAATTATTAATTATTCTGGCCCTACGACTTTTCAAACAACGTATCGGATCATGAGATGGCATAGTTAGCCATTAATGAATTGTAATTTGAATTCTTTTTAATAATGTAGTTTATCAATGTAAATTTCTTATTTGGGGTGTTAATTAATTCAAATATATTTATTTTATGGTTTAATATTGATAGTTTATAACATTAGTAGAATGTTTAATTAGAAATTTAAATAAGTAGTAAACTGTAATATTAATATTTTGGTGGTTTGATACATATGAGTGTATTTAATAAATGGTCACATTTTAATTATAAATTAGTTGGTAATGTAGAATCAATATTGCTGACTATAATGTAGAATTAGATGTTTTTTTTAATGAAGTTTTGTTTATATTATTATAATTAAATATAAAAATGAATACATAAATTTACATCATATTATTATTATGATGTAAAATTAAGTTTACAATATAGTTTATGAGTTTTTGAAATTTTCAATATTATAACTTTCTATTTCATTTTTTTTTCAATATTAAAAAAAATAATATATTCAATAAACTTATTAAATTTTAAATAATCTATTTTTTTTTTCTATATAAAATGGATTCAAATACGAATTTGAATTTGAATTTAAATTTGGTAGGGGTTTAGTAAGATGCTAGAAACAGCAGATTGTATTCTGCTCAGAAGCGACCAGAAGAGATGTATGGATGCCACAGGCACTGGAAGAGCCTCGTTCTAAATCTTTAACCACGCCTCGCTTATCCTACCTGGACTAGTTGTTACCCTCGGCTATTAATCTCACGTTCAATGACTCGCCGGGAGAAAAAATGTTTATGTTTTACATGCTCTTAGTTCCTATCTATAGTAATCATATGTAATTAAAAAAAATCCAAATGCCACCATTGCTAAACCAATTAACACACTGTTGTTGGGCAGGACAACATTCACAATGATTCCAAGTGGATAAGTCAAAGTATCATATTAGTTGTGTTTTCAAGGCACAAGTTAGTTTTAGCATTAAATATAAGAGACGGGTGCATGGAGGATTCTCTTGATGTCGCAAGAGGAGGGATACACAACCTCCTTGGCATTTAATCGAGAAGTTGGGATTTCAATTGAGAACATTTTAATAGAATATGAGAGGGTTGTAATAAAATTATGATAGAGGTCATCTATGTTGTCTTTACTAGATGAAGAAAATTAGTTTTTAATTCATTTAGAAAGACATCGTTTTTATTTCTATCAAAGATTAAGTTCTTTTGACTATAAGGATTATCTTCTATGGGATATCTATGCATGAAAAAATTGAGAGTTATGAGTAAAGGCCTATGATCAAAGTCAGGCTAAGATGTCAAAATTTATTATTTTGTTGTATAAAGGTAGATCGGAAATAACATAGTCTACCACGCCGCTGCTAAGCCCATGGATGCAGGGCATCTAGCTAGAATTGGGCCAGGTAAATCGAAAATAACATATTCTACCACGTTGCTACCAAGCCCATGGATGCAAGTCATCTGGTTAGAATTGGGCCACTTCTTTAGACCGTTGCAAATTATGAGATCCTGAACACTATAGAGCTTGACTAAATCCAACCCAAACAAATTATCCCCAAGGTCTTCAGAGCTCCTTTTGTACCGGTTAGCCAGAGTAAGGTCTTCGTCTAACCAAAGAGGATTGGGGTTGGAATGATTGCTTAGAAGAATAGCTTGGTTGCTTGAAGTTCGAGCATTAAAGTCACCCACTAAAAGGATATTACCTTCATTTTTTAGGCAAGAAATATCATTCTCTAAACCATTGTACGGACTATTTTTATCTATATTATTTTTCTTATAGAAGTTAGCATTAATTGGGGAAAAATAACAGATTGCTATGTAGGTATTTTTATCATTAATGTCAGTAATGTCAATCTAACTATATTGGTTATAAGGGTCGTTTTTATAAATCCTAGCATGGGGGGAAATTTTCATCTTAATGTAGCAAGCTATGCCTCCAATGCCTCTACGGGAGGATCGCTTGTTCCAGGTAGACCATAGTGCAAAGCCTTCTATGTTAGGGACCTTAAATTCTTCGTGCTCCCAAGTTTCAACAAGCAATATAATGTCAACATCATTTGAGATCCAACTTAGTTTGGGGCCTTTGTTCCATGGAAAGCCCCGACAGTTCTAAGAAATAATTCGGAGTATGTTAAATTGCTATTTATTACTATTTTTTTTGTTTCTATCTCGAATAACGGCTTTTCTATTTCTGATTATTTCCCATTTTCCTTTCTTCCTAGCTTCTTTTACCTTTTGAACCTCCTTTCTTAATTCTGCTTGATCCTCTGGAATGAGATATTCGTTTATAAATATTCTCGTTCCTTTTAGACTTGAAGTTTTACTGAGTATGTCATATTTATGGTTAGTAGAGCTCACCTTTATTCGGATCAGCCTTCCTTTATTCTCAATTGATTTTCCTAACCTTGTTTCTTCTGTGAGACACGTGGTTTCAATTTGTAATCTATTATGTAATTCTGTCTAGGCTATGGCTAAAGTATCCTTGTCTACCTCCTCTTTCAAACCAAAGATTATAAGGTTCAAGGCCCTTTTGCTACGCTCATGGTCTAATTCGATCAATTTTTTCATTTCATCTTTAATTGGTTTGATATCTAATTTACCTGCCCCACTATTTAGGGTGAGACTGTTGTTAAATTTTTCTTCTAGTTATTTAATCATGTTCTTTATTTTAAGACTTTCTATATTATCAGCATCTCCTTGCTGGGATGTTTGGCTCCTATCTTGGTTTTGTTTTTCTATGACCTGCAACCTAGTCTCCATTGCCTCCATTTTATTCTCCAATAGTTCTATTTTATTTTCTATTTTTTTTTGGATCTTGTCTTCAAGATATGTGAACTTGTTTTCTAGCATGACTTCTAACTGGGTTTGTAGCTTGACTTCTCTTTTCTAAAGACTCTATATACTCATAAAGGCTTTGTAGAGTAACTGTGCTAGGTCTACCTTTGGTAATCTTTGGTAGTTGTGGTGAATTATTCATACTTGAAAATATGTATTCATACACCGCAAAATTTCACCGCAGACTCAAGTACTAATGGAGAAAATTCACCCCATAATTTTCACTATAGACCATTAATATAGAAAATTTTCACCATAGAATTCACCGCAGACCCAAGTATTATAACTAAAATATAAACTGATTTTGATAATTTTAATTATAAATAATAACCATTGTCTTTCTAAAATATAAACTGATTTTGATAATTTTAATTATAAATAATAACCATTGTCTTTTTACTTTTGGAGACGATTTAGGTTTATATATAATTATATATATAATTTTAAATTAAATTTAAATAATATTACAAAAATTTAATTTAAATATTTTTTTGTTCATTATAATTTTAATTGAAAAATAAATAAATAAAGTTTGATACAAAACATTTACCTCAAACTTTTTCACGAGATTCCGGCACTTGAAATTTCAA
Source organism: Pinus albicaulis (assembly GCA_034641835.2). Taxonomy (NCBI): domain Eukaryota; kingdom Viridiplantae; phylum Streptophyta; class Pinopsida; order Pinales; family Pinaceae; genus Pinus; species Pinus albicaulis. The sequence goes on from CM076570.1 coordinate 1,403,771,672, forward strand.
AAAGTCGCACTAAAAACAACTCTTTATATTAACATTAAAAATTAACTTAAAATATTTATTCTTAAACCATGTCTTATTTTAAATAAATAAAACTAATATGATACAAAATATAAGTGAAAATTTTAAATCATTAAAAATTTATTAAAATAATAACTATTTATTTTTAATTGATTTATTTTCGAAATATAACGGTCATAAGAATTAGGTTTCACTCTTGGTGATTAGAATTCAGCTAAAAATACAGACCCGTTGTACTCAAATGTTCAGGGAAAACATTTCCCGGTTCATATGTATAGTCTAAACAGATCTGCTCATGATCATCGCTGGCACGAGAAAGCCAGCTGTGGCATCGTATTTAGAAAGGTGGAAATTTTTTGAAAGAAGGTAACCTCAAGATTGCGTCTACTAAATTCTCCCCCATCTTTGAGGATAATGCAATTGTTCTAAAAATCCATAACATGCAATTAATTCTATTTTCAAACAGTGTTGATTTACGAAATTTTGAGTGAATTCTGGGGCCTGCGTAGGTTTCTCATTTGTACCTGCGTTACACGTTGGTTTTTTGTCTTTTCCAGTGGGTTTTGTTTCGTTTAAATTGTACTACTTGGACGAAGGTTTTGTGTAACTAAATATTTGTTATTTATATATAATGATTTGGGTTACTTTTCCTTTCTCCTGGGGCTTTTTATATTCTACTTTTTATTCCCAACTCTTTTTTTTTTTAAATGTGGGATTGATAAACACTTATACAACAATGTTTGGTGTTATACATATATAAACAGTGATGATTTGGTTCTTTTCACTTTTTTCCATCATACATATTAATTATTTACTGAACTATTTTTCAATTCCTTGGAGCTTATTATTTATTACATTTTTTTCAAATATTGTATTTAGTCCATATTAATGTATAACTATTATAATTTTCGATATATATATATATATATATATATATATATATAAAAGGATCAATATCATTTTATTATTGTACGTTACATTATATGAAAATTTAAATCTATTTGATTAATATAATGTACAGTAAAATCTTGTGTTTTTCCTTTGTTATTATATAATTTTGAATAAAAACTTATAAAAATAAATAAAATTAATTGATTATATATGGTAATTTTTATTTAAGTTTTATGTTTTATCTTTGCATTACTAATTTCTAGATTTTAATAAAATATTGGTCTTACTTAATTATAAATAAGAACCAAAACAGTTTTACTTGTTGGAGATGATTCTGGTTTATATATATAATTATATATATATGTTTACATATGAAGATGGTAGGTCTATTGTGTGGACGGTGTCAAGGTGGTGGGGACTCAAATCCTAATAAAAGATGCACGAAATTCGTACATGAAAATTCTTTTCTTTAAAATTGGCAGAGTGGTAGGGTCGACAACCCTTGGCCAGGCTTCACATACTAACATGACCCTTGCAGTGAAGTGCTTAGCCCACCTCTATGATTGGTGCACAGCCTTATTGGCTAATCTGAAAAAACAACTAACTTCCATCTGACAGGGAAAGAAAAAACATTTTTGATATGGTACTATTCTGTTCACATTCTTCTTTGCGAGACTCTCAGGGCCTCGGCCCAAGATCATCTCACCATCAGCAGCCCAAGGGATCCGAGAATAATCTAATGGGAAAACTTGATGAAAAGACTAGGGGGAAGTGAAGTACCCTGAGCCACATGGGATGATAAGTTCTTCCAATGGTGGGAAGAATAGGTCATTTCAGTGGAGGACTATCCCTATGTTGGGATCGATTTTCGAGCAGATCCTTATTTCGTTCTTCCACTCGGAGTAGCACGGGGTGCAATTGATAAGATTGCACAATGATTTTTTATTATGTGATTTTTTTTATTTTTTCAAATTATATGCAAAATGAAAAAATGTTTTTTATAGGAAAATATGACTTACAAAGTTTGAATGGTCATGATGTAGACATGGGACCAATTAGACCAAAGGGCTACCCAAGACATAAGCACGGCAGAGGCGAGGCAGATGCTAAAGACCCAGGAAGGACCCTCCATGCCGGAGAAAATTGGAGAGTTTGAATAGCCAAGTACCCATGGTAGCTATAGAGGACCTTCCTGAGGCTATCCAGAGGTGGGTGGTTGGAGTACCAAGAGACTGGGTGTGGTTATTGCCTTGTGTAGCTACTGCTATTGTACTCTATCGGAACAGAAATGTAGGGCAAGGACCTCAAGAGTAGATTTAGATTTGATGAGATAACTGTAATATTATTTTTGACAACATACATGATCGGGCATAAGCCCTAATTTTGTAGGACATGAAGGTCCAATTTTGTATATTTTGAACACTCTGATATATATATATATATATATATATATATATATATATGATGTGATTGTCCCAAATGTACAGTGATGAATGATGCTTTTATATTTTTAAAGTATTGAATGATTAATGTGCCAGACAAGTACTTGATTATCTAATGAGTCTCCTAACCAATTATCAGATCGAGGAATATGAATGAACGTAATAAATTGAAATAAACGTTGTAACAGACGTACCCTAAAAAATAATTGATGCAAAAATGGGTCTCTCACATGATAGGTGTTGTTTAATTGTGGAACCACAAGTTGTGAATCCAAGTAAACTACTAACGAATCAACACCTATTGCCTCCGAGAGTAGGTTGACCTCTACAGTGTATTCTGCCACATGAATTGTCCAAGCCGTAGAAGCTAGGTTCCGGGTATGTTTAACTATATACAACAATATAAAATCTTGCAATCATTTACAAAAATAAAAAAATAAAAACATAATTTTTTTTATAAAAAAATTAAAACAATTAATAAAATATTATATTGTTAAATATCATGACCAAAAATTAAAATTGTTTATAGTAACAAATATATGTGTGTGTGTGTGTTTGTGATTATTTATAATTAAATTTATTAAAATATGTTTCTAATATGATAATAAATCTTATTAGGAATATGACTTCTCTGATCCATAAATTAATTATCAAATCTTTCGGTGAAAATCACAATGGAGAATTTTGTGTCGATGCGTTTCGAACCAGCCAGTGTGGTTAAAATGATAATAAATCATTTTAAATTGAAAATAAAAATAAAATATTAGAAGTCATGAAAATAGAAATATCAGAAAAAATCAAGAAATTAAATAAATAAAAGAAATAAAACTAAAAACAAAAAATAAGTAACTAATAGAAATCAAAGTTACAAAATAACCCATAATAAGACCTCAACCAATCATATTACAATAAATAAATTTAAATAATAATAATAAATAACAAAAAATGAATTTCCAATATTAAACTATAGATAAACAATAAAAATTTCGATGAAAGAAAAATTGAATGTGATAATAATTTAAACTTTTTAATTAAAAATGATAAAAATTTTAAAAATTAAAATTTAAAAGATTTTTGAAAAGTGAAATATAATTTAATTTAAAAGTAGAAAATAAAAAGAGAAAAACAGGAAAAAATAAACAAATTGTGCATGTTGTGTGCGGGAACGGTGATTCCATACATCACCACTTCCTAATGGTGTTGGCTTGCTAGGAAACCGTTTAGCCTATGATGGATAAGCGGCTTCGTGCCGAGTTGGCCCATTAATTGGAGGGTAATTTTCAACATCATCTCATATGTGCTAGGCATTTCCCTCCCATGAACAATGCACAGACTTATTTGTTTTATGAGTTGGGGATTTTGATGTTAGACATCACTCCACCATATCTTTTCTCTTATTTATTTACTTATTTATATATTAAATTATTTTTAATTTATTTGAAAACAATATAATTAAATTATATTCATAATTTTTATTTTTTTTATTTTTTTAATATTTAATGTTTTTTTTCAAAATTTAAATTTTATAATTTGCAATTTTTAAATATTAAATATTTTTCAAAAATATATTAATATTTATTTGAAACTGTTTTTATTTTAAAAAAATTATTATTGTTATTAATTTCAAATATATATATATATATGGAAAACAATAGGGATTTACAAAAACAATTTAAGAAATAAAAGTTGGTCTTTTTATTTTTCAAACAGATTTCTTTTTAAAAAATATTAATATTTACATATTTTTCATATTATCTTTTAATGAAAATTATTAAAAGATAAATATATAATAATTAAAAAAAATGATGTAATATCATATTTACATTAATAGTCTAAAGAAATTAAATGGAATATTGAGGTTGAGCAAGGGTGTCCCTTATCCCTCACCCTTTTTGGTATTTACATCGATAAGGTAGAAGAGTGTCTAGAAACTAAGGGTTGCAAGGGCACCAAGCTTGATGGTATTATCATTACTCTTCTCTTTTATGCTGATGATATCATTCTTCTTGGAAAAATCCATGATGACCTAGACAAGAAACTTAAGACTCTTCATGTCTACTACTCCAAGATGGGTATGACAGTTAATACCAACAAGACTAAACTCATGATCATTAAATCCAAAAATATCACCCATGCAGGCAACTTTGTCTATGATAACAATTGTCTATAGAAGGTTTCTTCTTATAAATATTTGGGTATTTACTTTCCTCATCCACTCAAATAGAATTATAACATTTAGAAAATAATTATTGGAGGCTGGAAATTTTATTACGAGCTTGAAATAGTTATAAGACGATTGATCTTTACATTTGGAGTAAGAAAAGGTTCTTCTTTGAGACACTCGTCACCTATGTTGTCTTATACAGATGTGAAGTTTGCGGTTGTAGTATATCTAGAGAGTCCTCAAGAAATATTGAGATGATCCAAACAAAATTCATAACCTATAACCTCAAGATCGAGGGGAAAATTCCCTATCCTATCCTCTTGATCGAAGCTTGTCTATCCCCCATTGAAAGTACGACTATGTATATATATCTGATGTATAAGAACAAGCTCTACAACATGGAATCCAAGAGGCTCCCAAGAATTTCTTCTATATTTAGTCAAAACCCCCACCTACAACTCAAGCATGGGTGACATATGCATGCCCAGTCTTGGCTCAACCTTTGGGGGATTAAGGAAGAGCCAAGGATAGTATTGAAGATACTATTACATCCTAGTGAAGGGAAATATGTGGGATGACAATGATATGGAGGGTAAAAGGAAGCTAAGATACTATAAGGAGGTTAACAACCCTGCCCTTGATAACCAAATTTATAGATTTATGCTAACCAACAATGAGAATAAAATTAAAATCGCAAGGATAAGAACTAATTCTCATCAGCTTTGGAGTGGATCTCAGTGATGGTCTACTCACAAGACCCCCTAGAACAAGAGAATCTCTCATATTTGTAATACTAAGGAGGTGGATATTAAAAGCACATCCTTCTAGACTTTTTGACCCTTTACCACATCTACTCCCAATTCCCTATCATTAGCCACACCTTGAATCTTCTTGAATTATTAATCCAACCCAACTATAGAAATCTTGGAGTGCTTCTTTCCCTTCTCCTTGATCACAAAAACAAGATTTTGATGAATTACAATTAAACTCTTTTTTTGAAGTCTGATAGACCACATTGGTATTAGTGGACGTTAATCATCATCATCATAATTATTATATGGTACCAATTGTTAAGCTTGTAATGTCAATTAAGTAGTAATTTTAACTCCAAAAATAAAATGAAAGTTAACAATTTTTAACCATACTTTAAAAATGATATTTCATAAAAAAGTCGACAAATTCTATGTAATGAATTTTAAGCTTTTTGTAGTCATGGTATTTTTTCTTTAATGAAATTGTTAAAAAATATTTGAATTTAAAGCCTAGAAAATGACATGTACACTTTTTTTTTTTTTTCATGTCTTTTACAGTCATGATATTTGGTCTAGAAAAAGAAAAAAATAAACAGAGGTGACAGTACTTCACCTATTTTTTCATTTTAGCATGGCTTCTCATGCCTTCGGTAATCATGATATTTGTATATTTAATGTCATGGTTAAAAATATTGGATTTTTAACCCAGAAATGAAAAAAATGTTGATGCTACGTCACCACTTCCAAAATGAACATGAAAATCATGATTTGATGCAACCTAAAAAAATGGAAACTTGAAAAAGTATTTGAATGTCAACTATGTATATATTATTTTAGTATAGACCAACCTTATCACTAGATATACTAATCATAAAGAGGAGTCAAGCCACCCTAAGTGAAAAGTTTTCTCGAGTTTATACTAAAAAATGTGTTTACATCTTCAAAGATTTCTTCATGTGCATGCTATGAGGATCTAAAGTTATGATGGATCTATATTGGTTACAAACTATGCACCTTCAATATATATATATATATATAAGGTTTTTACATCTCCAAATATTTCTCCATGTGCATTCTATGAGGGTCTAAAGTTATGATGGATCTATATTGGTTATAAACTATGCACCATATATATATATATATATATATATATATATATATATATATATATGAATGATTGATATTAAAATATTTTAATAAAAATATAAATTGAAATATTGTATTTATAAGTCATATTAAATTATTGTTATATTTATTTTCATTATTATTTGTGATGCCCATAGGCTGGTATATTTTGGAAGAAGAATTCTAGACATTTAATTTAATTATCAAAAATTATTAAGAGGACCGTTGATATTTAACTTCAATGGAATATTATAGAATATCCATAATAGTAAAGTATAATCAAAATTTAAGACTTATTTCCAACGTAATTATGTCTTTTTTCCCTTTTAATTAAATTTATTAACTAGAAATATGTCATAGGAACAAATGTAGTAGACACTAGTTATGGTTTTTCTAGTATATGATATTGATAAGCTATAGTATTGTAACAATGCCTACTTACATGTTATGAGTCTCCATGATCAAGAATATTGTTCCACCTCTTATATATATATATATATATATATATATTCACAGTTAATAATAATAATAATAATAATAAATTTATAATTTATTTAGTTTTTATGTTTTTTTATTTTATTTTTAGAAATCTAATATTTATCATGAAATAAGTGTTTTGATATCTTATTATTGGATTATGTCTAAATTGTGTGTTACTTATATCTCTTTTAAATATTCAAAAATTATGCTTCTGTTTAATACCAAAAAAGTAAAAACATTTGTACATGAAATAAAATTATTTTATCTATATAGCTAAATAGATCTAATGATTGATAACATGTATTTTTTATAAAATATTACAAGTTTAAATTTATAAAAGTTACTATATTACATATTGAAATAGATGATGATGATGATGGTGATTATTATTAATGTCCACTAATACAAATGCGGCCTATCGGACCTCAAGAAAATAAAAAGAAAAATAATCAAGTGTGATTCTTCAAAAAATTATTTATGATCAAAGAGAAGGGAAAGAAGCACTCCAATATTGCTATAGATGGGCTAGCATGGAAGTGTGAAAATTTTTAGGGAATAGAGAGTGGATGCGATGAAGAGTCCGACAATCTAAGAGGAAGTAATCTTCATCTTCCACCTACATAGTATTTCAAATCTGACACGTTTTATCATTACATGGAGTCTTGGGAATAGACCACCATCTAGTCTCACTTCGAAGCTCATGAAAATTAGTTTTAATCCCCGGCGTTGATAAATTTCTTCTTAGTGCTAGTCAACACAAAGAGATAATTTTAGTTATCAAGGGTGGGGTTGATCAACTCCTTATAGTATCTTAGCTTCATTTTACCCTCGAGTTCTTTATCCTCTCATAACATGTCATTAAACTTGGAGGTAATAGTATTTTAACACTATCTTTGCTTCACATACTAATCTCCTCCATAATTCCCCAATGGTTGAGCCAAGAGTGGGAATGCTTATGTGACTCATGCTTGAGGTGAAGGTGGGGGTTTTGACTAAAGTTAAAAGCAATTTTTGGGAGCCCTATGGATTCCATGTTGTTAAGCTTCTTCTTATACATCAAATATCTAAACATATATGTACTTTCAATGGGGGACATAAGAACTTCAATCAAAAGGATAGGATGTAGAGTGTTTCCCTTGATATTTAGGTTTTATATTATGAATTTATTTTGATTCATCCCAATATTTCTCCATGACTCTCTAGATATACTACAACACCAAACTTCACATGCATATAAGACAATGGAGTTGACGAGAGTATCAAAGAGGAACATTTTTTTACTCCAAATACAAAAGGTTGATCGACTTACAATTTTTTTCAAGACCATAATAAGCTTTCCAGCCTAAAATAATCCTTTTCTCGATGCTATAATTCTAGTTGAGTTAATGGGGAAAGTTAATACCGAAATATATTTAAGAATAAACCTCCTCTAAGTACTCGTTATTACAAATGAAACTATCATGGGTGATATTTTTGGATTTAATTATCATGAATTTAGTCTTGTCCATAATAACTATCACACCCATCTTAGTGCAATAGACATGAAGAGTCTTACCACCTAAAAAAAAAAGCTTATTTATTTGTGCCTTTATTTACATATTATTAATTTTATGCATATTATGTTAAAAATTTGAATTAAAATTGAAAATAAAATATTTATTTAAATAGACATGTGAACTTTATATAAATATAAATAATATTATTAATAAAAAACATAGATTACTCGTAACTAGTGGATTAAATTTCTATAAGATGCAAAATTATCTTGAGGTATTGTAATCAAAAAATTATATTCATCTTGAGATATCTTATTCCTCTCAATGTTTAATATATCTAGAATTAAAAAGGACCATTAATAATTATAAAACTTAAAATGTGAATAAAATAATACTAAAAAAAATATGATCATGTTGTTAAAAGTTAATTAAAAAGAGATATAATAAGTTATAATAATATTAAAACAACTATGTATATATCAGATTAATAATAATGAATTTGAAAGAGATCAAACCCTCAAAGTAACTAAATGGTTGTCCATAAAGCCTCTTACTCTTGTGAAAATACTATTAATATTAAATCCCAAACTTATATGTTTTTATCAAAAATAAATTCTTCATTACATATATTTTAACGATTGTGATTTGTGATGCCAACGATATTTTATCACATTTCAGATTAAACTCATCAAAACTTATATATTTTAATAATTTTGATTTGTGATGTCAACCATCTTTTATAATAATTCATATTAAACTCTTCAAAGCTTATAGATTAATATGATTGAATTATTATTCAACAAATTCAAGGAAAAAGTTCAGGTATGATATTTTTTTTTTATATTTTTCACTTCTTAAAGATGTTGGATATATTAATTTCTACTTGTTTAATGTGTAATATTCTTAGTCATAAATGTATGAGCTATTTTAATCTATATGTGGGTTGTTTAGTTAAGTTATTTTTTAGTTAGTTACTATTTTTGGTTTGATTGACATATTCTCTTAACTAAGTAAATTTTCTATATAAAATAGTCAAACTATCTTAATATCTAGATTATTTCATAAATATGTAGTATTTCATTATTAGAATAATATGTAAAATATAATTTTGTGTGTATAACTATTTTATCTTGACCACATTAGAGTTAGTCTAGACATAACTCTCTGATAAAAGGGTCCAGGAGTATGATAGAGGTCATTTGTTTTATGAGTAATTCTCAAGTGATATTTTCTTATGTGAGGTTGTGGTCACTTAGTATTTGTGGAAGTGTGCAACCCTACATTATATGCATAATATTCTAGAGATGCGAACCCCATATACATAAGTATGAAAGTCAATACACAATAATTTTCCCTCCTAAAGTGTTTCATATTTTCTAATGGGTACATTATTCCTATCTACCTGGCACACTTCAAACTTGAATTGTATCTTCAATGAGCGGCCCCATGATGCCAATCTTTAAGCTTCTTTTATTAGTTTGGATTCAATAAAAACTACAAGGAATATTGATGTTATGTATTAAGAGCTTTAATTATGATAACCGCATTGAAAATAAGAACCAAAAAATATAATGGTCAAGACAATAATGATAAAACAAATAAAGGATATGACATTCAAAAACTTGCAAGATGGACTGAACGTATTTTTCCTTCCTCCTTATTGTCGTTTGTTGTGTTTATTTGGAAACACTTGCAAGGTTTCTTTTTTATATTTTGAATATATACAACATTGGCTAATTCTTAATTGTCTCCATCATTATTTTATGCAAATTATGTTCCCAATTTCACCAAAACTCAAAACCTTCACGACTCATTGTAGCTCACATAGTTGTTGTGAGGAGATTCTCTTTAAGCTCATGCAATTTGAGGAAAACTACATGTTTAATAATTGTGTGAGGAGTAGCACTCAACATTTGTGTGCAAACACTAATTGTCTTATTAGCTCTCAACATTATAGTCATTTTCATGTGTGGAGTTGGTGCTAGCAATATGGCTCTCTACATGACTCATCCACTTCACTAGATTAAAGAATGGTTACTATGATGTTCTATTCAATCCTTTCTACTAAACAAGGTATAAATATGGACTTTGTTGTTATTATTTTTAGTAGAATATAGTTTTAAAATTAAAGTTTATATGTATTATATTAATTTTTGTTTCTCAAATAAATGATGATGAATTTCCAAAATCAGATAAATAGGCCATGTTGTAATATTGATTTGGATATATTCAGTATCCATACTTTTTTATGTGGTGAATACAATGAATGACTAGGTATATACGTGTAGATGTAAGTATGTCAATATAATGACCATGTAATTGTGTCATTACAAATAGAGAATTTCTTTAGTGATAAGTAATTTTATGTTTAAGTTGCACTTTTAAGAAGGTTATGAGACAAATTGATGGACTTGATATTCTACAAGTTATATAATGACTAGTAATTTTGTCATTACAAATAGAAAATTTCTCTAGTGATAAGTAATTTTACTTTTAAGTTACACTTTTAGGAAGGTTATGAGACAACTTGATGGACTTCATATTCTAGTTCTCTAGTGACAAGTAATTTTACTTTTAAGTTACAATTTTAGGAAGGTTATGAGACAACTTTATGGACTTCATATTCTACAAGTTTTAATTCTTAGTAAATTTCATTAAGACAAAATGTGAAGACAATTACTCGTTAAAGGAAGGTGTTACAAATATTAAATCTTAGTTTTACCATGCTTAATGTGTTACATTAACAATTACTAATTATTATCATCTATATGTAATTTATTTAGTTAAAAAATTGTTGATTAACTCTTAATTGTAGGTGTAGTTGAGATATTTTCTAAATTAAATAAATTTTCTAGCTAACATAAATAAGCTATCTGAAAACAATACTTTCTTACATTTTTCAATTATAATAATATATGATATATTTTTTTTATGTAAATTATATATATATATATATATATATATATATATATATATATATATATAATCAAAATTTACTTCTCTAGTTTTTTTAAATCAAATTTCAGGTTAAATTCATACAAAATATATGATTACAATTCAAAGTTACTATTCATAATATTTTAAAGTAGAACTTCATGCTAAATTCAATATATATACATATAATGCATCGGGTCTGCAAATTAATACATAACACGTGACCCTTTTAAAAAATCCCGATCTCTGATTTAGGATCGGACTCGATGAGCATTGCTAACACTGCCATATAAATGGATCGGGTCCAAACTTATCAATAAACAAATGACCAACCGAAAAGTTCCGATTGTGACTGAAAAACGGATGCGATGGAAAATAAACTCCGCCCTATACAATAGATCGGGTCCGAATAAAACACTGTGCAATCGGGCCAAATAAAATTGCGATCTCTGATTGGGATTAGACCCGAGACCAACCAAAAACTGTGGCTCATAATCAGGATCGAGTCCGCCATTTGATAGTGCAATCGGGGCATAAACAAAATTGCCCTCGATTCAAACTTTGCAATTATATATTATATTGCCACGTGGTTTGTGGGACCGGTGGGCCTCGGCTTTGGTGGAAGGCGATTGTAATACGATTACGGTTGCGATTGTGATCGCATTGCAATGTTTCAATATTGTAAAACATATTGTGGTGGTAATATTTAAGACTGTCGATTGCGATGATCACATCGGTCCTTCGCCACATCAAAAAGAAAATTGAACTTTTAAAACATTTCTCCTATGAAATATATGTGAATCGTTCTGCTTGCGGAACTCACCACATCAAAAAGACACTGCAAGTATATCTTGTGATTACCACCTAAGTCATTAACTCCGCTGATTATATTGGTGAGGCTTTAAAGACTGATTCAACCTGTAATCAAAGCTCTGCGCTGCTGGCGAGACTTTGAGTCTGAACATTCAACTCTGCTCTTAAGAAATCGGCTATTGCCTTGGAATAAATATAAAAAGGGTTTGTTCTTATCTACTTTGTACTGCACCTGCGCTGGCTTTCCAATCCTTTTGCAATTGCATTAAGACAGTGACAACTGCCTTTGCTAAGGCTTCAATGTGCCGCAGTTATTTCACTTCTGCAATTACTGCTGATTGACTTCAGCAGTTGGAATTAATTTCCAACACTCCTCCTTAATTTCAACTGCTAGGTTTTTCTGCATACCCAGGCATTTCCTGAAATGTTCAAAGATTTTTTGCGCAAGTGGCTTTGTGAGGATATCTAAAAATTGATCCTCTGTTCTGCAATGTTGCAAAACTATCTCACCATTGTTAACCAATTCACATATGAAGTGAAACTTGGTGTCAATGTGTTTTTTCCTTTCATGAAAAACTGAATTTTTAGACAATGCAATAGTTGAGCTATTGTCACAATAAATCACTGTCCCTTTTACCTATTCTTGGCATAAACTTCTCAACATTTTTCTCATCCAAACTGCTTGACATGTTGCTGTTGTAGCTGCCACATATTTTGCTTCTGCTGTAGACAATGCTACAATGGGTTGTTTCTTAGAAGCCCATGAAATGGCTCCTAAACCCATGTGAAAAACATAACCGAAAGTGCTCTTCCGATCATCTACACTTCCATCCCAATCATTGTCAGTGTATCCAACTAAATCTTAACTTTCTGAAGCAGTATGTAAAATACCAAACCTTTTTGTACCTTTAACATACCTCATAATTCTTTTTACTGCCTGCCAATGTGCTTCCTTTGGCTTTTCCATGAATCTGGAAATCAAACTAATAGCATGCATTATGTCTGGCCTAGTTGCAGTCAAATACATAAGGCTGCCAACTATGCTCTTGTATAAACTAGGATCAAAATCCTTGTTGCTGTCCTCTCTGCTGAGTTTTAATCCCATCACTGTGGGAGTGACCGCTGCTTTTCTCTCCTGCATATTAAATCTTTCAAGAACTTCATTAACATACTTTTCCTGTGAGATAAAAATCCCATTTTCATCTTGTTCTACTTCTATTCCTAAGAAGTATTTCAACAAACCCATGTCAGTCATTTCAAATTCTTCTTTCATGACTGTTTTAAAATTTTCAATAAGGTAACCATCATTACCAGTGAAAATAACATCATCAACATACAAAACTACAATCAATATTTTTCCATCCTTTTCTTTGATGTAGAGGGTGAGTTCTCCCTCACACTTTTCAAAACCATTTTCCAGTAGATAGGAATCTATCCTACTGTACCACGCTCTTGGCGCATGCTTCAGCCCATAAAGAGCTTTCTTCAACTTGCACATTTTCTGCTCTTGGCCTTTCTTTTCATAGCCTAGAGGTTGTTCAATGTAAACCTCTTCCATTAACACTCCATTTAGGAATGCTGACTTCACATCCATTTGGTAAACTTTCCACTTGTTTTGTGCTGCTATGGACAGCACTGCTGTCACGGTTTCCATTCTAGCAACCGGTGTGAAAGTTTCCTCATAATCTATCCCATGCTTCTGCTTATAACCTTTGACAACAAGTCTTGCCTTGTGTCTCTCTATTTTGCCTTCAGCATTACTCTTGGTCTTGTAGACCCATTTAACTCCAATGAAATCTTTACCTTTTGAGAGTTCAACCAAATCCCAAGTCTTGTTTCTTTCTATGGCATTTATCTCCTCATCCATAGCTTCTATCCATTTCTTATCGTTGATAGCTTCTTCGAAATGAACAGGATCATCAACATGACAATATAAAGCAAACAAAGAATTGATACCTTTATTTGTTATATCATTTTCATAAATATCTTTCAAACTTCTGAATTTATTACCTCTTTCATTAGGTGTACAAATGCTTGAAGAAGCACTTGAATTTCCTCCTTGTGGTGTGCTTGGAGAAGCACTTTCATTTCTCCTCAAGGGTGTGCATTGCGGCTCTTGTGTTGGTGCTGCTGTTTGGGGATGTATTTCAGCAAACTCATCATTATTTTCATCATGAGATAAATAGTGTTTAACATTCATTTTTTTCTCTATGCTTCCATCCCAAGCTTCCTCTTCAATAAACTGAACATCTTTTCTCACAATAAACTTCTTGTTGCATGGGTTATACAACCTATAAGCCTTGGATTCCTCACTGTATCCAATGAAAATACATTTCTCCCCCTTGTTGTCCAACTTCTTCCTTAGCTGATTTGGAATGTGTGCATAAGCCACACATCCAAAAACCTTGATGTGTGTGACACCTTGCTTTGTTCCACTCCATGCCTCTTCCGGAACTTTTTTCATAACTGATTTTGTAGGGAACCTATTCAAAATGTACACTGCACAATGTACAACTTCAGCCCAATAATCATCCGGCAAATTCTTTGCCTTTAACATGCTTCTCGCCATGTCCATTATCGTTCTATTCTTCCTTTCGGCTACTCCATTTTGCTATGGAGTATATCTAGTTGTAAACTACTTATGAATACCATTTTCTCTACAAAAACGTAGAAAATATTTAGAGATATACTCACCTCCTCTATCAGTCCTTAGGACTTTGATATGCAACTCACTTTGGTTTTCCACAAGTGCTTTGAAATTGCAAAATCTTTCAAATACTTCACTTTTGTTTTTCAAAAAGTAAACCCAAGTTTTTCTTGTAAAATCATCTATGAATGTTAAGATGTAGTGGCTGCTTGCAAGCGATGGAGTTTGCATTGGTCCACATAAATCTGAGTGGACGATTTCTAAGGGTTCTTTTTCCCTATGCTTTTCCAGAAAGGAAAACTTTCTCTTTGTTGTTTCCCCAAGATACAACCTTCATAAAGGCTGTCTGGTTTCTCTATCAATGGTAGACCTCTTACCATTCCTTTTCTGTTCAATATATTAAGACCTCCGAAGTTGAGATGTCCAAATCTCAAGTGCCAAAACCAATTATTATCTTTTGGTTCACTTTGGAAAGTCTCTTTTGCCACTGCTGCTATCTTTTCTTCATTCTTCAAGTCTGCTCTCATTCTGAGAGGGAACATCCTGTTCCTTGTCATCTTCACTTCAGCAATACATTGTTTGTTGGGTGGTTTGTCCATGATGGTACAAACATCATCTTCAAAAAATACATTATACCCCTTTTGAACAAGTTGTCCAATACTTAAGAGGTTACACTTCATTCCAAGACCATAATAAACATCTTCTATGGATTTCTTTGCACCTTTCCTTGTTAAAACATTTACAATCCCTTTTCCCATAACAGAAACTTTGCTATCAGTTCCTAGTGTGACTTGTGACTTCACACTCTCATCTAACATAGAAAACAATGCTATGTTTCCTGTCATATGGTTACTGCAACCGAAGTCTAGAAACCATAAATCTTCAATCTTTTCTTCAGCCATATTACAAGCTAAAAAAAAATTATTTTCGTTGATATTTTCTCTAGTGAAATTTGCACTAGCTCTACTTTCCATATCATT
The DNA here is from genome assembly GCA_034641835.2 of Pinus albicaulis. NCBI lineage: Eukaryota > Viridiplantae > Streptophyta > Pinopsida > Pinales > Pinaceae > Pinus > Pinus albicaulis. Next base: position 1,403,787,414 of record CM076570.1, read on the forward strand.
ATATTTCTTTCTACATTCATTAGCATAATGACCATATTTTTTACAATAGTGACATTGGACATTGGATTTATCATACCTTTTTCCTTGAGCATTCTGCTAACCACTCTGCTGGCTGCTGCCTTGGCCGTGGCTGTGACTTTGACTGTTGCACCTTCCATGTGAATGTAAAGGGTTGTTCCTTCCACCTCTGTTTTGGCTTCTGCCTCTTCCTCTTTGGTTTCCTATACCTTTCCCTCTTCCTCTTCCAAAAGACATTTGGGTCTTAAATGCATGCTCAAGAGATGAGTTTTCACTTCTACCCAATCTCTGTTCATGGGTCATCAGTGATGCATGTAGCTCATCCACTGAAAACTTTGTGAGATCCTTAGTCTCCTCTATGGTCGTGACAATCACATCGAATCTTGAGGGTAGACTCCTCAAGAGTTTTTCAACAATCCTCTTGTCTTCAAGAGTCTCTCCATGAGATCTTATTTGTGTGACCATTCCAATCACATGAGTGAAGAATGAGTCAATAGTATCTGACTCTTTCATACAAAAATTCTCAAAGTCTCTCCTCAACAACTGAAGTTTTGCTATCTTCACTTTTTCCATGCCTTGATAGGTTGTCTTGAGAGTTTTCCATGCTTCTCTGGATCTCTTGGCTGCAGCTATCCTCCGAAACACACTCTCATGCACTGCTTGATACAATAAGAAAAAAGCTTTGGAGTCTTTCTTCTTATTGCTCTTCAGCATCTCTCTTTCTACCTGAGTTAAATCATCAAACTCTTCTTCATTTGCTGGCTCTTCAAATCCATCCTCAACAAATTCCCATAAGTCTTGGGAGACAAATAATGCTCTCATAGTTATTAACCAGTAGTCATAATTTTTCCCATTAAACATTGGGAGATGGATATTTCCCATACCCATACCAGTGCTGGCTCCAACCATTCTGCACTCTTAACTATGATTCAAAAACACTTGACTGTGTATTTCAAATAAGTGACTGTTCTGCAACAGTAACACAATAAACTGTATAGAGAAATACCTTGAATTCTATTTGGCTGAGTCTTCACACTGCTGGACAAGCTACTACAACAAAAAACTCCTTCCTTCAGCTTCTTTGATCTTCAAAGAGCCTGGACTAGCTCTAATACCATGTTGGAATTTCTGAGAATTCCAGAACAAATAGCGGAGAGAGTAATACTCTCCTCTATGCATAGAGAAATTAAAAATTTTCACTCACAAGAGACAGAGTTTCCACATGAAATCCTATTTCATTAACTTCAAAACAAAACTATTACAAATCTGGACTACTTTAGAGACGCACTGCTCAGAATAAACTTCACTGTCTCCGAAATAAACTCTCTGTCTCTCTAAAAAAAAACGGTCTCTTTTTTTTTTTTTTTTAAATAACGCACTACTATGCAAATCATAAAAATAACATTACTCTACAAGCTCTCAGGCCTTTACAATATTTATATGCCACGCATATAATAAAATTAAAACATAAAACATATAATGCATCGGGTCCACAACTTAATACATAACACGTGACCCTTTTAAAAAATCGCGATCTCCGATTGAGGATCGGACACGATGAGCATTGTTAACACCGCCATATAAATGGATCAGGTCCGGACTTATTAATAAACAGATGACCAACCGAAAAGTTTCGATTGCGATTGGCAAATGGATGCTATGGGCAAATAAATTCCGCCCTATACAATAGATTGGGTCCGGATAAAACACTGTGCGATCGGGCCAAATAAAATTGTGATCTCCAATTGGGATCGGACCCGAGACCAACCATAAACTGTGGCTCATAATCAGGATTGGGTCTGCCATTTGATAGTGCAATCGGGGCATAAACAAAACTGCCCCCGATTCAAACTTTGCAATTATATATTATATTGTCACGTGGTCTGTGGGACCAGCAGGCCTCGACTTTGGTGGAGGGTGATTGTAATACGATTGCGATTGTGATTGTGATCGCATCACAATGTTTCAATATTGCAAAACATATTGTGGTGGTAACATTTAAGATTTCCGATTGCGATGATCGCATCGGTCCTTCGCCACATCATCAAGACACTTGAAATTTTAAAACATTTCTCTTGTGAAATATATGTGAACCGTTCCGCTTGTGGAACTCGCCACATCAACAAGACACTGCAAGTATATCTTGCGATTACCGCCTAAGTCATTAACTCCGCCGATTGCATTGGTAAGGCTTTAAAGCCTGATTCAACCTGTAATCAAAGGTCTGCGCTGCTGGCGAGACTTTGAGTCTAAACATTAAACTCTGCTCTTAAGAAATCGGCTACCGCCTTGGATTAAATATCAAAGGGGTTTGTTCTTATCTGCTTTGTACTGCACCTATGTTGGCTTTCAAATCCTTTTGCAATTGCATTAAGACAGCGGCAACCGCCTTTGCTAAGGCTTCAATGTGCCGCAGTTCTTTCACTTCTGCAATTACTGTTGAATGACTTCAGCAGTTGGAATTAATTTCCAACACCCCCCCTTAATTTCAACCGCTAGGTTTTTCTGCATACCCAGGCATTTCCTGAAATGCTCAAAGATTTTCTGCGCAAGTGGCTTTGTGAGGATATCTGCAAATTGATCCTCTATTCTGCAATGTTGCAAAACTATCTCACCATTGTTAACCAATTCATGTATGAAGTGAAATTTAGTGTCAATGTGTTTTGTCCTTTTATGAAAAACTGAGTTTTTAGACAATGCAATAGCTGAGCTATTGTCACAATAAATCACTGTCCCTTTTACCTATTCTTGGCATAAACTTCTCAAAAATTTTCTCATCCAAACTGCTTGACATGCTGCTGCTGTAGCTACCACATATTCTTCTTCTTCTGTAGACAACGCTACAATGGGCTATTTCTTAGAAGCCCATGAAATGGCTCCTGAACCCATGTGAAAAACATAACCGGAAGTGCTCTTCCGATCATCTACACTTCCAGCCCAATCACTGTCAGTGTATCCAACTAAATCTGAACTTTCTGAAGCAGTATATAAAATACCAAACCTTTTTGTACCTTTAGCATACCTCAGAATTCTTTTTGCTGCCTGCCAATGTGCTTCCTTTGGCTTTTCCATGAATCTGGAAATCAAACTAACAACATGCATTATGTCCGGCCTAGTTGTAGTCAAATACATAAGGCTGCCAACTATGCTCTTGTATAAACTAGGATCAAAATCCTTGTTGCTGTCCTCTCTGCTAAGTTTTAATCCCATCACTGTGGGAGTGATCACTACTTTGCTCTCCTGCATATCAAATCTTTCAAGAACTTCATTAACATACTTTGCCTGTGAGATAAAAATCTCATTTCCATCCTTTTCTACTTCTATTCCTAAGAAGTATTTCAAAAAACCCATGTCAGTCATTTCAAATTCTTCTTTCATGACTATTTTAAAATTTTCAATAAGGTAACCATCATTACCAGTGAAAATAACATCATAAACATACAAAACTACAATCAATATTTTTCCATCCTTTTCTTTGATGTAGAGGGTGGGTTCTCCCTCACACTTTCAAAACCATTTTCCAGTAGATAGGAATCTATCCTACTGTACCACGCTCTTGGTGCTTGCTTCAGCCCATAAAGAGCTTTCTTCAACATGCACACTTTGTGCTCTTGGCATTTCTTTTCATAGCCTAGAGGTTGTTCAATGTAAACCTCTTCCATTAACACTCCGTTTAGGAATGCTGACTTCACATCCATTTGGTAAAATTTCCACTTGTTTTGCGCTGCTATGGACAGCAATGCTCTCACGGTTTCCATTCTAGCAACCGATGCGAAAGTTTCCTCATAATCTATCCCATGATTCTGCTTATAACCTTTGACAACAAGTCTTTCCTTGTGTCTCTCTATTTTTCCTTCAGCATTACTCTTGGTCTTGTAGACCCATTTAACTCCAATGACATCTTTACCTTTTGGGAGTTCAAACAAATCCCAAGTCTTGTTTCTTTCTATGGCATTTATCTCCTCATCCATAGCTTCTATCCATTTCTTATCCTTGATAGCTTCTTCGAAATGAAAAAGATCATCAACATGACAATATAAAGCAAACAAAGAATTGATACGTTCATCTATTATATCTTTTTCATAAATATCTTTCAAACTTCTGAATTTCTTACCTCTTTCATTAGGTGTACAAATGCTTGAAGAAGCACTTGAATTTCCTCCTTGTGGTGTGCTTGGAGAAGCACTTTAATTTCTCCTCAAGGGTGTGCATTGCGGCTCTTGTGTTGGTGCTGCTGTTTGGGGATGTATTTCAGCCAACTCATCATTATTTTCATCATGAGATAAACAGTGTTTAACATTCACTGTTTTCTCTATGCTTCCATCCCAAGCTTCCTCTTCAATAAACTGAACATCTCTGCTCACAATAAACTTCTTGGTGGATGGGTTATACAACCTATAAGCCTTGGATTCCTCACTATATCCAGTGAAAATACATTTCTCCCCCTTGCTGTCCAACTTCTTCCTTAGCTGATCTGGAATGTGTGCATAAGCCACACATCTGAAAACCCTCATGTGTGTGACACCTTGTTTTGTGCCAGTCCATGCCTCTTCCGACACTTTGTTCATAACTGCTTTTGTAGGGCACCTATTCAAAATGTACACTGCACAATGTACAGCTTCAACCAAATAATCATCCGGCAAATTCTTTGCCTTTAACATGCTTTTCGCCATGTCCATTATCGTTCTATTCTTCCTTTCGGCTACTCCATTTTGCTGTGGAGTATATCTAGTTGTAAACTACTTATGAATACCATTTTCTCTACAAAAGCGTAGAAAATCTTTAGAGATATACTCACCTCCTCTATCAGTCCTTAGGACTTTGATATGCAGCCCACTTTGGTTTTCCACAAGTGCTTTGAAATTGAAAAATCTTTCAAATACTTCACTTTTGTTTTTCAAAAAGTAAACCCAAGTTTTTCTTGTAAAATCATCTATGAATGTTAAGATGTAGTGGCTGCATGCGAGCGATGGAGTTTGCATCGTTCTACATAAATCTGAGTGGACGATTTCTAAGGGTGCTTTTTCCCTTATGCTTTTCCCGGAAGGAAAACTTTCTCTGTGTTGTTTCCCCAAGATACAACTTTCACAAACGCTGTCCGGTTTCTCTATCAATGGTAGACCTCTTACCATTCCTTTTCTGTTCAACAGATTAAGACCTCCGAAGTTGAGATTTCCAAATCTCAAGTGCCACAACCAATTATCATCTTTTGGTTCGCTTTGGAAAGTCTCTTTTGCCGCTGCTGCTATATTTTCTTCATTCTTCAAGTCTGCTCTCATTCTGAGAGGGAAAATCCGGTTCCTTATCATCTTCACTTCAACAATAAATTGTTTGCTGGGTGGTTTGTCCATGATGGTACAAACATCATCTTCAAAAAATACATTATACCCATTTTGAACAAGTTTTCCAACACTTAAGAGGTTACACTTCATTCCAAGAACATAATAAACATCTTCTATGGATTTCTTTGCACCTTTCCTTGTTAAAACATTTATAATCCCTTTTCCCATAACACAAAATTTGTTATCAGTTCCTAGTGTGACTTGTGACTTCACACTCTCATCTAACATAGAAAACATTGCTATGTTTCCTGTCATATGGTTACTGCAACCAGAGTCTAGAAACCATAAATCTTCATTCTTTTCTTCAGCCATATTACAAGCTAAAAACAAATTATTTTCGCTGATATTTTCTCTAGTGAAATTTGCACTAGTTCTACTTCCCATATCATTTTATTTCTTTCTACATTCATTAGCATAATGACCATATTTTTTACAATAGTGACATTGGACATTGGATTTATCATACCTTTGTCCTTGAGCATTCTGCTGGCTACTGCCTTAGCTGTGGCTATGACTTTGACTGTTGCACCTTCCATGTGAATGTAAAGGGTTGTTCCTTCCACCTCTGTTTTGGCTTCTGTCTCTTCCTCTTTTGTTCCCTCTGCCTTGCCCTCTTCCTCTTCCGAAAGACATTTGAGTCTTAAAGGCATGCTCAAGAGATGAGTTTTCACTCCTACCCAATTTTTGTTCATGGGTCATCAGTGATGCATGTAGCCCATCCACTGAAAACTTTGTGAGGTCCTTAGTCTCCTCTATGGTGGTGACAATCACATCGAATCTTGAGGGTAGACTCCTCAAGAGTCTTTCAACAATCCTCTTGTCTTCAAGAGTCTCTCCATGAGATATTATTTGTGTGACCATTCCAATCACATGAGTGAAGAATGAGTCAATAGTATCTGACTCTTTCATACAGAGAGTCTCAAAGTCTCTCCTCAGCAACTGAAGTTTGGTTGTTTTCACTTTTTCCATGCCTTGATAGGATGTCTTGAGAGTTTTCCATGCTTCTATGGATCTCTTCGCTGTAGCTATCCTCCGAAACACACTCTCATGCACTGCTTGATACAATAAGAAAAGAGCTTTGAAGTCTTTCTTCTTATTGCTCTTCAGCATCTCTCTTTCTGCCTGAGTTAAATCATCAAACTCTTCTTCATTTGTTGGCTCTTCAAAGCCATCCTCAACAAATTCCCATAAGTCTTGGGAGACAAATAATGCTCTCATAGTTATTGACCAGTAGTCATAATTTTTCCCATTAAACAATTGGATATGGATATTTCCCATACCCATACCAGTGCTGGCTCCAGCCATTCTGCACTCTTAACTATGATTCAAAAACACTTGACTGTGTATTTAAAATAAGCGACTGTTCTACAACAGTAACACATTAAACTGTATAGAGAAATACCTTGAATTCTTTTTGGCTGAGTCTTCACACTGCTGGAGAAGTTGCTGCAACAAAGAACTCCTTCCTTCAGCTTCTTTGATCTTCAAAAAGCCTGGATTAGCTCTGATACCATGTTGGAATTTCTGAGAATTCCAGAACAAACAATGGAGAGAGTAATACTCTCCTCTATGCACAAGAAATTAAAAATTTTCATTCACAGGAGACAGAGTTTCCACATGAAATCCTATTTCATTAAATTCAAAACAAAACTATTACAAATCTAGACTGTTTCAGAGACGCGGTGCTCAGAATAAACTTCACTGTCTCTCAAAAAAAGCTCTCTGTCTCGCTAAAAAAAAACGCTCTATTTAAAAAAAAAAAAAAACCAATGCACTGCTGTGCAAATCATAAGAATAACATTACTCTACAGGCTCTCGGGCCTTTACAATATTTATATGCCGCGCATATAATAAAATTAAAACATAAAACATATAATGCATCGGGTCCGCAACTTAATACATAACACCCGACCCTTTCAAAAAATCTCGATCTCCGATTGAGGATCGGATGCGATGAGCATTGTTAACACCGCCATATAAATGGATTGAGTCTGGACTTATCAATAAACAAACGACCAACCGAAAAGTTTCGATTGTTATTGAAAAATGGATGCAATGGGCAAATAAACTCCGCCCTATACAATAGATCAGGTCAGAGTAAAACACTGTGTGATCGGGCCAAATAAAATTGCGATCTCCGATTGGGATTGGACCCGAGACCAACCATAAACTGTGGCTCATAATCAGGATCGGGTCCGCCATTTAATAGTTCAATCGGGGCATAAACAAAATTTCCCTCGATTCAAACTTTGCAATTATATATTATATTGCCGCGTGGTCTGCGGGACCAGCAGGCCTCGGCTTTGGTGGAGGGCGATTGTAATACGATTGCGATTGTGATTGTGATCGCATCGCAATGTTTCAATATTGCAAAACATATTGTGGTAGTAACATTTAACACTGCCAATTGCGATGATCGCATCGGTCCTTCGCCATATCAACAAGACACTGGAACTTTTAAAACATTTCTCCTGTGAAATATATGTGAACCGTTCCGCTTGCGGAACTCGCCACATCAACAAGACACTGCAAGTATATCTTGCAATTACCGCCTAATTCATTAACTCCACTGATTATATTGATAAGGCTTTAAAGCCTGATTCAACCTGTAATCAAAGCTCTGCGCTGCTGGCGAGACTTTGAGTCTGAACATTAAACGTTGTTGTTAAGAAATCCGCTACCGCCTTGGATTAAATATCAAAGGGGTCTGTTCTTCTCTGCTTTATTCTTTTGCAATTGCATTAAGACAACGGCAGCCGCCTTTGCAAAGGCTTCAATGTGCCACAGTTCTTTCACTTCTGCAATTACTACTGATTGACTTCAGCAATTGGAATTAATTTCCAACACATACGCCAATGATCAACTGTAGTTCTCGTCTCCTATTCATATCTGAGAACTACGTTTTGGTTCGACGTCAAGCTGGTGGACGAAGAAAGCGGAAGAAGGTTGATATTATTAGTGTGTGGGAGTTGAAGTTTAAGAGTGAGGAGGGCCAGCGAGTGCTTCTGTCCAACTGGCCAGCGTGGGAATTGGTGAAGAATGCACAGATGCCTTCCTCCCTTTACGTAGTATAAAAGTTGGGACGTTCTCTTTATATTGGGATTGCGTAGGGGTTGGAGATCACGTTTGTATCGCACATTTGATCATATAACCCCAGAAGTAGAAGATGTTATTGCTTACAATTTAATTGAAAACACATGGAGTTGGCTTCCCAGCTGTCCCGATTACAGAGCTAAAGCCGTTGAACCAAACGAGCGTGTCTTCAGAACCCTAGCCGTTGAACCAAATCTGTGTATCAAAGTCGAATGAAACAATTTCATAGTGGTTTATTTAAAACAAAATTTGTGTTTTGATATTTAGAATTTTGACTTTCAGAATTCAGAAATTTTCTTATAAATTAGACGCTGAAACAAACCTGCGTATCGAAGTCTAGTAAAACAATTTCACAGTGGTTTATTTAAAATACAATTTGTGTTTAGATATCTAGAATTTTGACGTTCAGATTTTTTTGTTATTAATTAGCCGTTGAACCAAACGTGCGATATCAAAGTCCAGTAAAAATGTATAAGATAAAATAAGAAATCTAGTAAGTTAAGTTTTTGTTAAAATTACTTATATATTAATTTTTTTTTAATTACTTATATATTAATTTTGATAAAATTGAAAATAGATGAATCTATGAAGTATATGTGTTCTACAATTTAATCAATTATATATATATATATATTTTAAATTTCACATATATAAATATAAAATTGATTTAAATTAATAAATGAGTTTTAAATTCTGATATGTAATAACAAGAAATTATTTATTTAACTTTTTGAAAAATTAATATCCAATAAAAATTTGTTGAAAATTTGACTAATCAACATTTTAAATATGCTAAATACAATTTAGGTTTATTTTGATGGATTTGATCACTTTCCATATTTAATATATACAAGGGCAAGATGCAGCTAAGTTAGTTTGTGTCATGTGCATCCAATAAAAATTTCAAAACTAAACACTTTCATTCATTTTGTAATCAATGACTATACTTAATCATACCTCAAACCTTCAAATCCACCATTTTGTGTATTAACTTTTGATTCCTATATCTGACTTCTTTTGGCTTCAATTGAAGCATTTCACTTGTTTCAATGAAAATAAATAGAGGATATACTCCCCTTGACTAGATTATCCCCCTTTTTCTTCCAAACCTTGATTATCCCCCTTTTTCTTCCAAACCTTTATAAAATAAGTCCAATTGTTATCAAGTAGTTGGTGCAATTGGTGTTATTAAAGAAGCAATCCCTATTGGTGGATGTATGATCTATGGGGAGAAGACTGTGTGGTTATTTCACTCAAGGGAAGTCAGCGCAATGCAGTACTTTGGATTAGCACAAAGATGCTTTGGAAAAAAGAGAAATTCAGCCCCCTTAAATAACAGATACTATTGTTTTTATTTAAAATGATATCACATGGAGTTAGGCTTCGGAGTTATCCAATAAGCCATCATTTTGTGGGATGTAAGTACTATGAGGCTGCCCTTTAGAAAAGCTATATTTCTTTAATCAAACTTACTTGTCATAGTTGAGTAAAATATATTAGAATTTTTGACTTAATATTCAAGTGTTAATCAAAATTTGTCTTATCAATTTAATGATTAATGGAATTTTATATTTTAAAAATTTATAATTTGGTATATGGAAAAGCAATAAAGAAGTACAAATAATTTATATTATATATAAAATAATTGAAAGAAACAAAGTTATATTATTTTTTATAAATGATTTTTACAATTAAAGATTTGATAAATAAGAAATTTTTTTAGTGATGATTATATTTGAATTATTTTGTCAATGCTTTTTGAATTATTAGTGCGGTTCATCATCCAAAATTTCTTATATGATCATCACCTAGAAGTCGTAATCAAGATATGTGTCATAATCAAGATATGTGTCATTAAAGTCTAAATTTGAAAATTAAAGATTTTATATAACCAAGAAAATTATTAATGTTTATTAAGATTCATAAGGTTTTTTTATATTTATAAGAAGAAGAAAAAATCAAATGGAAATTTGAAATACTTTATTCCTATGGTTGAAATAAAATTTGAGAAGTATTCCCACATCACCATAGTTATGCTCTTATGCAACCAATTTACCAAGTAAAATAAAAGATTGATGAATACTTTGAAATGAGGCTCTTCAAGGGTGAAACCTCCTTTACATTACATTAATGAAAAATTCCTCGATGATACAAATCAAGAAATCTACCTTCTATATATAGGAGTCTAAGGGTTCACAATATAACAATATGTGGACCACATGGCACCACAATAACAGTAATGGGGATACACCTATGGGGCACAATAATAAAAATATGGGGACTACACGAGCACAAAAATAACAATAATGGGGCTATACTAACAAAAATAAGGAACTACACTAGTATTATGGGGAACTAACATGATCCTCTCCTTCAAAAATTTGTTTCCCTTAACACTTGAGTAATTCTCGATGCTTCTCTTTAAAATTATCATCCTCCCATGTGGAATATTCACGGGGAAAGCTCTTCCGCTTGATGAGATATTATGGAATTGATCTATTGATTTTTCCTCCTTGTCAAGTTCTGACAATATTGTTTGTACACCGAGCTTGTGACATATAAGATTCTTTAAGCATGTGATCCTTGAATATAAAATCTAACTCCATCCCAAAAAAAATTCCTTCTTGACCCTTTGGTAAGTTTTTAAAAATATTGAGTTCCCTCCTAAGGGAGAGGTGTGCAATTTTAAAAGAATATTTTGTCTCAGTTGGGAATTCTTACAAAGATATAAGTGATATTTTTACCAGAATGAATCAATTTTCTAGCTAAATTCTTCAAATGTATTAGGATCGTGCTGCAAATTTTGAATGAGTGCCCACACCTCTTCATCATTCTTCCATTCATCCCTTGATTTGGTTATCCAATCATGCTGGATAGTAGAAATTGCACAAAGAAATGCTTCCAAATCCTCATCCTTTCTTGAGAGTGCATATGCCACAACATTTTTCTTCACTTTTTTTTAGATGATTTCAAAGTAATAACCCAATATATTTGTCACCCATTTTTTATGCTCTTGTGAAGATAATATTTGTTCCAAAAAGTATTTAAGACTATCATGATCTATTTTTACCTTGATGTGTCTTCCCATCAGGTAAGCTCGCCATTGATTTAGTGCATGTGGTATTGCTGACATTTCCTTCTCATAAATAGGTTTTTGGAAATAAATTCATTTCATTGGATGGATTTCAAAAGAAATGTGTCTTCCTTCTTGCATTAAAATCACACAAATTCCATTTTGTCATGCATCACATTCCACGATAAATATTTTTGTGAAGTCATTCGTAGCTAAGACTGGTGCTTGGCACATTACCTCTTTAAGATGTTCAATATAATTGTCTCTCCTCCAATAGTTTGAGCACCCTGTCAACATGTCGAACATCATCCTTCCAAGACTTGTTTTAGATTAGTATATCATCAAAAAATACTAAAACAAATTTTCTAAGGAAGGGTGTGAAAATAAAATTCATCAAACATTGAAATGTTGAAGGTGCATTAGTAAGGCCAAAATGCATGACCAAAATTCATAATGGCCCTCATGAGTTGTGAACATTGTTTTGATAATGTCTTCAGTATTCACTCTAATTTGATGATGTCCAAAAAAAAGACTGAGCTTGGTGAAGTAAATTACGCCATATAATTCATCAATGACATGGGTGGGAAATTTATATTTAATAGTGATCTTGTGGACCTCCCTATAATTCAGACACATATGCCATGATCCATCCTTCTTGTGCACCAACAATACTCGAGAACATAAATAAATTTGACTAGCTTTAATTATACCAGCCTCTAGCATTTCTGCAACCATACTTTCAATCTCACTCTTTTGAGCATAATGATATCTATAAGGTTTGTTGTCCGGAGGAACACATCCTGGAATCAAATGAATAACATGATCATGATCACGAATAGGTGGGAGACCTTTGGGAGTCTCAAAATCATAGGAATGATTGTCCAAAACTTTTTGGAGGTATGGAGAAATAGATGATTTTGATGTTTTAAACTCTAGTGTGCAATTACGCCTCGTTGTTGTTTCTTGAGAAGATTTGTCAAGAAATTATAGTTGATTATATTTCCTGACTTCCTTGTGATTACCCATAGTAAAAATTCATTTCCTTCCCAAAAATAATTCAAGAGAATTTCCTGAAAATTAAAAGTTATCGCCCCCAAATATTGTAACCATTCTACTCCTAGTACAAAATCCACACCACCAATTGCAATGGGGAGCATTGGACTATTCAATACATATTACCCCATGGTTCTTTTAATATTATGGAAATTTCTAGAGAAATTTATAGTTCCTCCATTTTTAACCATCACTTCACACCCTCGTGCTTAGTATAGGAAGAAATTCAATTCCTTGGCTACCTTACAATGAATAAAATTATCAGTACTACCCAAATCAATCAGAACTATTATATTTTTCTTCTTTATATGTCCTATCTTGAGAGTTTGAGGAGTGGTACATCTTCTCAATTCATTAGAATATATGGTTAGATTAATTTCTTCTTTATCTAGGGTTGGTTCCTCATGTATATCCTCTTCTTCCTCCTCTTCACAATCTATGTAAAATAATTTCTTCTGAGAAAACTTATGACCTTTAGTGTATTTTCTATCACAACTATAACAAAGCCCTATTGCTCTTTTTTTTTCTAATTTTTGTGATGTAAACCTTTTAGTTTGTGGAAGTCTAGCAGTGGCAACACTTCCATATTTATAGTTGTGAGTGGTAGGCTTCCTTGTCGTCATAATTTTTATTTCAATTTTTCTTCCCAACCTGAATGCCTTCTCCAATTAATTAGGTTACCAAAGGTAAACCTCATGTTGGAGGTTATCCTTTAAAGTCCCTATAAAGACATCAATCTTTTACTCCTCTTGAATATCATTTACCCTTATTTTCAAATTGTGGAAGCCCTCAATGTGCTCCACCATTGAACCCTTTTGTTTGAGATTTATCAATTGGATAAAGATGGTATTTATCTTTGTATCCTAATAATGTGATATCATTTCCTCTGTAAAAATTGACCAAGTGACAAGTTGTGTATGAGAGAAAATCCATCGATACCATAAAAATTTATTGGGTTCTAAATATAAAGTTTCAATGGGTACCTTTTGTGTGTTTTTCACATTATGGAGATCAGAATATTTCTCCATGTGTAGTATCGATGTTACAGGATCCTTGATATCAAACTTCCTCACATCGATCTTTGTAATATGGTTGTATTTAATCCAACATTATAGTATATGAAATCATTATTAACATTTATTTTTTTTTCATAAAGATTTTCCTCTATTACCTTTTCTCCATTAAGAAGATTTTCTTGTAGAAAATTTGTCACACCTTGCATGTATTTCTTCAAATATTCCATGTTTCCTTATATACCATCGATATTAGCATCCATGCCATTCATGCCATCCTTCAAGCCATCTATCTTAGCTTCTATGTATGTTTGTAAACCATCAATGTCTCCTTTTATTTCATTTTTGGTTGTTCTATGTGAGAGAAAAATTTGTTCCCCTTGGTCCTGTAATTTTGAGATATCCTCATGCAATTCTTCCTCTTCATGTGTCATCACAAAAATTTATCATGGCTTAATGGGTGTGGAATTATTTTTTGGAGGCATTTTATAACTCAATACAAATATCTATGCTTCAATATTCCCTCAGAATCACTTCAAACTCATTTTTCAAACAAACATTATGCAATTATTTTTTAAAAACTACACACATTTTTCTTGCTCTTAGGAGCTCGATATTCAAACAGTTGTAGCTCTATAATTGCAGATCTCCATGATCTGAATGTCGGTGTTATGGTAGCCCTCCAAGTTTTATTTCCAATTCCATAGGTCATACCTAATTTGGATTCTTTAAGATACAATTATGCCCAATATCCCACAATGACCTTATTATCGACTAGTTTAGTAGAGAGAAATTGTACGACGTGCCACATATCATTGTTTTTCACTTTGACCGTTAACTTGATATAAAATAAACTATAGTTTGTGCACTTTTTATCACTTTATATATAATTCAAATTTGAGGGCTGAAACGTAAGTTATGAAGATTTTCTCTCAATCACTCGTTTGAGATGAAATTATGGAGTCTACACAATCCCTTACTTCCTGAGGTCATATGTCTGCAAATATATTGCAATGAGATCTGAAATTTTTACATGACGTTCCCGAGGTTTTCAGAATCTCACGGTAGCATTTAAGGTTGTGAAACTTTGCAAAAAAAAGTTATAGCGAAAATTCCAATATCTCCTCTTTGCAACAAGGAAACCCTAGAATCCAAAGCTCTCATACCAAATGTTATGCAACCAACTCATGAAATAGAAAAACAGATACATCAAAACTTATAAATTAGGTTATTCGAGGGTGAAACCTCCTTTACATTACATAAATGAATTATGCTTTGATGATACAAACAATAAAACCTACCTTCTATATATAGTAGTCTAAGGGGTCACAATATAACAATTTGGGGACCACATGGGCACAATAATAATAATAATGGGGCTACACTTATGAGGCATAATATAAACAATATGGGGACTACATGGGCACAACAATAACAACAGTAGGGCTACACTAGTATTATGGGGACCTAACACATGCTAACATAGAATGTAGAAAATGCAGGTAGCATGAGAGATGCTATGAAAATTAAATAGAAAGTAAGTATAAAATGGAAAATTCTACCTATTGGTTCCATGTTGTTCAATTTTTTCTTATATATAGCATGCTCACTCATAGCCATATTCTTAATAGGGAAATTTGTTTTCTCAAATTAAGACGATAAGGTAGGAAGTATTACCTTTAATATTTATGTTATATTATAATTGTTTTCAATCACATAATCATATTTCCAACCTCCCATTATCCTTATCTCATATGCTTTTATTGAATTTAAATACTGTGGCTTTAATTTTTTTGTATTAATATGATCATGTCCAAAGAAGTGTTATGACATTCTAAGTTTTCTATGGATCCTTACAAAAATAAAAATATCATCAACATAAAGGAGAAGAATTGTGACTATACCAATGACTATGGGGTTGACACAACCCACCCCTACCAAGCACGCTTGCTTGAATTTGATATAGTATTTAATTGATTCTTTGCAACCCTCAATGGTCTTAATCTTCACAAGAAAATTCATGTACATTCTTGTCACAATTATCCTCAACTTTAGAGGAACCATAATCTCTTCTTGTCTATTTCATGGTTTTTTTTAAATCATTTTCTTTAAATATTTAATAAATTGGAACATTAATAAATGCAAGTCTCTTTTTTCTATTCTTCAAAAAAATGATTTATAAAAATTATTAGGCTAAAATTTGAAATCCACATGAATAAGTTTGTATAAGTTATTAGAGTATTTATTTCAATTCTTCCCTTCCCTCTATCAATTGGTTCAATATATTAATATTATTATCATTCTAATTATTAGAGGTAGTTTAATTAGAAATGACCCAATAGGTAATCATCAAATGCCCATTATTAACTTGTGTTTATAGAAAGGATATAAATTAATCTTATTAATAATATTGTTAAAAATTAATCTTATATATTAATATTATTAAAGCTGAAAATATATTTCTACATTTTAAACATTTCAACATAAAAAAAAATATAAATAAATAATATTGGCTTTGTAATTTTTACCTTAATAACCAAACATTTTGTTAATTACTTTTTTCTTAAATTAATATTATTTAGTGCTTAAGATTTACATTGAATTAAAAGAATTTCATAACAATTATATATATATATATATATATATATATTTATTATATTTAAAAAATAAAATAAAAAAATAAAATTGCATTTATTATTTAGTTTGTGTATCCATCTAGTTAAATTTATTTAAGTTACTGCACTATATTTAGATTAGTTGGAATGGGAAAGGGTTTTCAACATGTACATGAAATAAAATTGTGTAAACACATTTTTAAGTAGCAATATATCTAACTGTTGTTTGAAATGCTAACCACAACTTTACATTACATGTATTATTTTGATTAATATTTTTTTTTCCAAAACTATAATTTATAAACACGTTGATATTCTCTTCAAATGGTTCATCACAACATATCTTACAAAATAATGAAATATTTACTAGGAATGTTAATTATGTTTAGAGCATAGATTTCTTATTTGTTGTTTTCATCCTTCAACGAATAAGTT
The DNA here is from genome assembly GCA_034641835.2 of Pinus albicaulis. Classification (NCBI taxonomy): domain Eukaryota; kingdom Viridiplantae; phylum Streptophyta; class Pinopsida; order Pinales; family Pinaceae; genus Pinus; species Pinus albicaulis. The sequence goes on from CM076570.1 coordinate 1,403,804,056, forward strand.
AGTCGTTCAATATGAGAAATATGGACCACAAACAAATACACAAACTATACACAATAGAGACAAAAATATTTCCTTGGAAACCATTACAAGAAGAAACCAACATAGAAGGTTTGGCTACTCTACTCGTTTTCCTTTTGTGTAAAAATATGCACGCACAAACTAAGATATACTCTTTTTGGAGTTACCTAAGACCTATGGCCAAATATATGTATTGTTGTCTAAATTTGTACTCCTATTTATTCTATTTAACTATGGATATAATTGTAGTAGCATATAATGAAACTCATACTCCTACTAACATGGTAACTAACATAGTTTGGTAGCCAACTTGGAGTAAGGTTTGAATTTCACAACCCTCAACTAGAGTTATAGGTTGTTGGATATAATGAGATGGTGGTCAATGAATATTTCTTATCAATTAGTATATGTTTAATTTCAAAGACAATTAATTATTATTAGCATCACATAAACATAAAAATTCTTCAAAACCATTAAAAAATGAATAACAATAGATGCACAGATTTTTAGTTGGAAACCCATCTCAAAGAAAAAACACTGAATGCTACTTAATATTTTTTTTTAAAGGATTGCATCAATCTTTCAGCTCAAATTTAAGGAGGCTCCACCCCCCTTATTTAACGGTTCCAAACTATATGATCAAGGCAGATAGCAGTCACCACTTGCCTATTCTACCTAGACCTCCAGTGAGTTTCATCAATTTCCTTGTTTATAGCAACATTTACTATTTTTAGCACTTTTTTTGGTCATGAACTTACAGAGACATTTTTACCCCATAAAAACCATTTTTTTAGGTACTTAGAGAGATATTTTCTACAAGGTATCGACACGCGAAATGGAGATAATATGACCAAGTTATGATCCTCAGAAGTTGGCTTCCCAACTAACCCCAATGAAGCCCATAAACACTTGGTGTTCCATCTCGTGGGGTTATGGTTTTGGTTGTTTAGGGTTTTTCCTTATTGTTCAATAATAAAACATTTCCTTGAGCCTCATTGTAACAATTTTAGAGGCTCATAACAGCCACATCTTTTCTCAGATATAAGCTACCATCGACCGAGCTACTTTATTTCCATTCTGTATGTAAGCATATTTCAGTTATTTGATATTAACGAAATGAAGTTTTATTTCTATTGCAATTATGTGTTTATTTTTATATATGTATTCTATTGCATTCATGTATAAGTCCCCATCAGTGGTATCAAAGAAGTATGCTCTTTCTCAGTTTTTATTTGCATGTCCCTAACGAGGTTAGGGTATAAGGATTTAGGAATCGATCTAGTTGAACCTTTTCAAGATCAACCTCAAAAACCTTGACGACCTACCATGGTGGAGAAAAAGGAAGACTAGGGAGCAGGAGATCCTTTCAAAATATCGCTCAAGGAGGTACTCGAGAAACAAAAGAATGTGATGATGAATAAATTTTTCGAGCTCCTTCGATGTCTACCCACAAGAAACACATATTAATCTGGTAGACACTATGGAGGTTCCACTCCTTTTAATGTACTAGACACGCTGTAGATAGACGGTTCAATATATTGGAAGGATATTTTTCTGTTCATGAATTTTCTAAGTCGGAAATGATTAATTTTTCACTCTTAAAACCAGCCCCCCATGTCAAAGACTAGTGGGAAACCTATTGCGAGCAAAAGGATGAGGAGGAATTGTCACTATTTTCAACCACACCCGCTTGGAATTATTTCTAATACGCCATAAAGGAACATTATTACCCTATCATTATCTATGAAGGTAAACACATAAAGTCAACTACACTATGGTGGGGAAGGGACCAATATCTGTTGGAGTTTACAAATGGTTCTGATGCCCCTCACACGAAGCCGGGTATCAAGGATTATGAGTGGGATTTTGTACTCATGTACCACGGTTGTTTGCATAAGTGAATCTAGGACAAAATGGAGTTCCTGGAAATATCCTTGATTAGTTTCACCTATAAATTTACTGTGAAGATCGAGTAGAAGTTTTATCAGAAGAATTAATACTTTGGATCTACGAATTCAATGTAAGGGAAAGGCACCCCCAATCACAGATCAAAGGAAAAATACAAGGTAGGGAAACATAGGACAACCCCTCAAAGCCACAAGAAAAGAAAAACACCATGAATACAAAGAAGGGCACAGGAAAATGATGTGAGTTCCATAAGAGATCCACTCAAAACATGACTGATGGTTGAGCCAAAAATTCACTCGTGGTCGACATGAAGGATTTTGAATTAGATGCATGCTTTGATTTTGAGTCAGCATATGAAAAGGGGAATGAAAAAGGGAAGAATATTATTGATGTAGAACCCAGTGCCACCATTTACACCACCAAGATTAAGAAGGATGAGCCTGAATATCAAGAGAAGAGGGAGGACCTCTTCCACTAACATATGTCAGTGAAAGGTTCTTCGTTGTAGTTTATTTTCAACAACAGGAGCCAAAATTACCTCATTTTAGCAAAGGTATCGAAGCATCTAGGAATACCGATGATATCACACTTCTTGTCGTACACCATCGGGTGGATTCACCACTGATGAGATCTCTTCATTAACTAGTAGTTTTGCCTCCCCTACATCATCAAGCCCTTTAGAGATGAGGTATTGTGTGATATTTCTCCTCTTGAAGTGTGATTTATTATTAGGACTACCATACTTACGAAAGAGCCATGTTGTGTATGAATCTAGGCCTTGCACTATTTATTAATTTTGGAAATAAGTTGTAGATGATACTAGAGGTAGCACTTCCTACTACCATCTATCTAATCAGTATGAAGCCATGGAGTAAAATCATTTCTGAGACTGAAATTTTACTTTTTTCCTTATTATTCACCATTCAAATAGGGATCTTCCCCATGACAACAACTAATGGACAAGGTCATGGAGGAGTACAAGGATATTTTAACCTAAACTACAAGGGTACCTCTACACTATTAGGTCAAGCACTTCATCGATCTCAGTTTGAGCATGACACTACCTAATGGACCAATATATCGAAACTGCATTGTGGAGAATGATGAAGTCAACAGGAATATTAAGGATATTTTCAGAAAGGGAACATCAGGCCAAGTTAATCGCCCCGAGGGAGACTAATCATGTTGGTACAGAAGAGGAACGAGGCCTAGATACTTTTTATTGACTATCAAGTGCTCAAAAAGATAACTGTCTATAATAGGTATCTGATCCCATGGATTAATGACCTTCTGGACCAAATCAATGGGGTGAAGTATATTTCAGCAAGACTGACTTGAAGTCAATTATCACAGGGTACAAATCGAACGCTCCGTTGTGTGGAAGAATGCCTTTAAATATAATGAGGGACTTTTTGAATGTCTAGTCATGCCTTCTGGGTTGATGAATGCCCTGAAAAACTTCATGAGGATGATCAAAATTATCTTGCGACCCTACACCAACTCATTCATTGTGGTGTATTTGGATGACATCCTGATCTTAAACCAAATTTGGTAAGAGAATCCCCACCACATTTAACATGTCCTCCAAACATTACAGCAACACAAGTTATGTTCTAGTTTAGATAAATGAACTTTTTGCATGATGACCTAGGTTCAATATCTCGAGTACATCATTGAAGTGCGGGGGGTGCATGTGGACCCAACCAAGATATAGTTCATTCAATATTTTCCAGTACAAACCACTTTAACAAAGCTTTGCCACTTTCTATGTGCTACCAACTTCTACCAAAGGTTTGTGTTGGGTTTCTGTCATACACTTGGTCTTTGAGTCAAGGCACCAAGGGAGGAGCGAACGAAAAGTTATTTTTGTCTAAATCCCAACCAAAGGCATTCAGTGAGTTGAAGCATCGACTCTGCTCTTCACTAGTGCTCACATTACCACACTTGCAACAACCATTTGAGATCGCGACATATGCCTCCAACTATGCTATTGGTGCAATTCTTACTCAACACGGGCATCCAGTGGCATATCACAATGAGACACCTTTAGATAGATCTCTGAAGTATCCCACTTATGAGAAAGAGATGTATTCCATTGTTTAGGCTCATCAACAATAGAAGCAGTACATTCTAGGGAAGGAAACAATCATCCACATAGACCACCGACCCCTATAGTTCATACAGACACAAGGGATGTTACAGAATGATTTCCATAAGAAATGGTCAACATACTTGCAAAAATTCCATATAAACATTAATTACAAGGAATATAACACCAAAAATTCTTTAGACTACCTCAGTCGACCACTAATTTCAATCGTAACCACTGTGCTCGACTCTTGTGGGCATGAGACTTCGGGGTGGCCACATATTTACAAGAGAAACCCATAATTTGGCAACACATAGCAGACACTTATGGAAAGTGGGAATCTTATGAAACCAACTCCAAAAATAGAAGAAAAGAGATATCAATGCCTTAGAAATCAGCCACTTCGAAGGGGAAACCTCCAATACATTATGTAAATGAAAAATTATTGGATGATACAAATGACAAAACCTCCTTCTATATATAAGATTCCATGGGATCACAATATAATCCTAGCTAACCTAACAATAATAATGTAAGGGCACAATAATAACAATATTGGGGTTACAGGGGTCCAACAATAACAATAAGGGGGCTACACTAACAATAATAAGGGACTATACTAGTAATATAGGGAGCTAACATGCCCCTCTCCTTCAAAAAAGTGTTTTCCTCAACGCTTGAATAGCTCTGGATGTTTCTGTATAAAATTATCATCCTCCCATGTAGAAGCTCGATTGTTTAAGTTCTTCCACTTGATGAGATACTCTAAAATTGATTGATTTCATAGCTGTCAATTTCTTGTTTCCGTCTAAACAATTATTGACTATCTCATTTTGACAATTGGATTGAGGATGATAAGATGAGCTATGAGCTAGTTGAGTACCCAAACAAGAAAATAAATCCGTCCAAAAATTTCCAGTAAAAATTGGATCTCTATCACTTACAATAATCTTTGGGTTTCTAAGTAGCTTTTGAATTGTTTCCATAAATGCAGTAGCAACTGTACTTTCTTTAAATGGATGAGATAATGCAAAAAATTATGCATACTTGGTAAGTCTATCAACTACCACCATGATGACACTCTTTCCTTTGGACTTAGGTAAAATTGTGATAACATCCATTGAAATCTCCTCCCAACGTTGACTTGGAATGGATAGAGGTTGTAGAAGACTCGGGGTCTTAATTGTCTCAACTTTATTTTGATGGAAAACCAAACATTCCGCCACGAAATTTTGAATATCATATTTAAGTCCATCCCAAAAGTATTCTTTCTTCACCCTGTGGTAAGTTTTAAAAAATCCTGGGTGTGCTCCTAAAGGAGAAGTGTGCAATTCCAAAATAATATTTCGTTTTAGTTTGGAATTATTACAAATATATAAGTGATCTTTGTACCATAAGGAATAATTTTTCCAACAAAATGTATCAGATGTACTAGGATATTGTTGCTACTTTTGAATGAGTATGCACACTTCTGTGTCCTTCTTCCATTCATCCCTTTTTTCGGTTATCCAACCTGGTTGGATAATAGAAATGGAACAAAGGAATTCTTCCACCTCTTCATCTTTTCTTGAGAGTCCATCTCTGAAAACATTTAGCTTCCATTTTTTCTAGATGATTTCAAAGTCATAAGCCAACATCTTTGTGACCCATTTCTATTACTCTTTCGAAGATATTCTTAGTTCCAAAAAGTGTTTAAGACTATCATGATCATTTTTTACCTTGAAGTGTCTTCCCATTAGGTAAGGTCACCATTTCTTTAGTGCATGTAGTATTTCCAACATTTCCTTCTCATATATATCTTTCTGTAAATAATTTCCTTTGATTGAATGAATTTAAAAAGAAATGGGTCTTCCTTCGCATTAAAACAACACCAATTCCATTTCCTTAGGCATCACATTCCACAATAAATGTTTTTGTGAAGTCTAGCGTAGCTAAGAGCGATGCTAGGAACATTGGCTCTTTAAGATGTTAAAAGGCATTAGTTGCTTCAGGAGTCCATGAAAATGCATCTTTCTTCAATAATCTTGTTAGAGGTGTTGCGGTTCTCCCATAATTCGTAAAAAACTTGCGATAATACCGTGTTAACCCAAGAAATCCTCGCAACTACTTTATGGTTGTGGGGATTTTCCATTCCTTAATGGCTTTAACTTTGTTAGGGTCTACCTTAACACCCTCATGGGATACAATATGACCCAAATATTCCACCTTTTGTTCTCCAAAGAAACATTTGGATGTCTTTGCATATAATTGTTTCTCCTCCAATAGTTTGAGCACCATGTCAACATGTTGAACATGATCCTTCCAAGACTTTTTGTATATTAGTATATCATAAAAAAATACTAGCACAAATTTTCTAAGGAAGGGTTTGAAAATTGAATTAATTAACCCTTGAAATGTAGAAGGTGCATTGGTAAGGCCAAAAGGCATGAACAAAAATTCATAATGACCCTCATGAGTTCGAAATGTTGTTCTCGGAATATCTTCCATCTTCATTCTAATTTGATGATATCTGAACAAAGATCCAACTTGGTAAAATAAATTACTCCATGTAATTCATCCAATAATTCGTCAATCACAGGAATGGGAAATTTATCTTTAATATTGAGCTTATTGAGCTCCCTATAATCCGGACACATGTGCCATTATCCATCCTTCTTATGCACCAATACTACTGGAGCATAGAAAGAACCTTGACTAGTTTTAATTATACCAGCCTCTAACATTTTTGCAATGATACACTCAGTTTCAATCTTTTGGACATAAGGATATCTGTAAGGCCTGATGTTTGGAGGAACACTTCCTAGAATCAAATGAATACCATGGTCATGATCACGAATAGGTGGGATTCCTTTGCGAGTTTCAAAAACCTTGGAATGACTGTCCAAGACTTTTTGGAGATCTGGAGAAATAGATTATTTTGATGTTGGAACTTCTAGTGAGCATAATTGTGCAATTACGCCTTGTTTTTCTTTCTTCAGAAAATTTTTCGTGGCATTAGAGCTTATTATCTTTCCCATCTTCCCTGTGATACCCCGTAATTTGACTTCCTTTCCTTCCAAAAAAAAATTGAAGAAAAGTTCATGAAAATTAAAAGCTACCGTCCCCAAAGATTCTAACCATTGTACTCCTAGTACAACATCAACACATCCCATTGGAATGGAAAGCATTGGACTATTTAATATATATTCCCCCATGGTTAGCTTGAAATTATGAAATTTTCCATAGCAATTTATAGTTCCTCCATTTTCCACCATCACTTGACATTCTGGTGCTAGGTATAGGAAACAATTCAATTCCTTGGCTACCTTACAATGAATAAAATTATGGCTACTACCCGAATCGATCAACACTATTACCTTTTTCTTCTTGATATGTCCTTGTATCTTGAGAGTTTTAGGAGTGGTAATACCTGCCAGTGCATTACATGATATGGTCAGACTCATTTCTTCTTCTTCTAGGGTTGGTTCGAGGTGTATATCCTCTTATTTTGAAGTTTCTTGTTCATTTTCTTCCTCCTCTTCACAATCTATGTAAAATAATTTCTTCTCAACACACTTATGAGCTTTAGTGTATTTTCTATCACAACTGTAGCAAAGCCCTTTTGCTCCTTTTTCTTCCAATTGTTGTGGTGTCAACCTTGTAGGTTGTGGAATTCTAGGAGTAGCAACACTTCCATCTTTATCGATGTGAGTTGTAGGCTTCCTTGTCTCCATAGTTTTACATTCAATTTTTCTTTCCAATGTGAATGCCTTCACCAATGAATCAAGTTCCCAAGCACAAACCTCATGTTGTATGTTATCCTTTAAGGTACCTATTAATACATCAATCCTATGTTCCTTTGGAATATCAGCTACCCTTATATTCAATTTTTGGAAGTCCTCAATGTGCTCCACCACTGAACCCTTTTGTTTGAGACTTAAAAATTGGTTAAAGAAGATGTTTCTCTTTGTATCCTCATAATATGTTGTCATTTCCTCTGTAAAAATTGACCAAGTGACAATTTTTTTACAGGATCAAAGCCATCGATACCATACAAATGTATTTTGTTCTAAATGTTAAGTTTCAATGCGTACCTTTTCTGTGTTTTTCACATTATTGAGAACAAAATATTGCTCCATATGTAGTATCCATGTTACGAGATCCTTGCCATCAAACCTCCTCATATCCATCTTCCGAATATGGTGGTTCTTCCATCCAACATTAGATTTTATAAAATCACGATTAACATTTATTTTGTTCTCATCATGAGTTTTCTCTACTATCTTTTCACAATTGGGAAACATTTCTTGTATCAAATTTTTCAAACCTTCCATGTTTGCTTTTAGATCATTCTTCATGTTTTTCATGTTATCTTTCATTTTTTCTTCCATGTCATCCATGTTAGCTTCCATGCCAACTTCCATGGCTTCCATGCCTTTCTTCAAACCATCCATATTAGCTTCCATGCCTTCCTTCAAAAATTCCATTTCATTTTTTGTTGCTCTTTGTGAGACCGAAATTTGGTGCACTTTCTCTTGTAATTTTGACATGTCATGTTGCATTTCTTCGTCTTCATGAGTCATAGTAGATCCTTCTAAAGGCTTGATGGGTGTTGAATTATTTTTAGGGGAATTTTAGAACCCAATACTGATATCTAATCTACAATATGCCCTTGCAATCAATCCCAACTAATTTTTCACACAAGACTTATGCAATTCGAAAAAATCAAAATACACACTTTTTTATTTTTATTTTAAGGAGCTCAATAATGAATCTGAATTATGTCTGTAATTTTGGATCTTCAATATCTCAAATTAGGCCTTGTAGTAGCCCTCTTAAGCTTCTTTCGAATTCTAGAGGTCTAACCTGATTTGGATTCTTCAAGAAAATGTTATGCCCAATCTCCCACAATGCCCTAATTATGGACTAGTTTAGTAGAGTGAAATTGTAAGGTGTGCCATGTGTCACTGTTTCCTCATTTGGCTTTTATGTTTCTACACAGGAAACTACAGTTTGTGTACTTGTGACTACTTTTTACAAAATTCCAATCCGATGCGCAGGGAGAGATTTATGACGATTTTCCCACAATCACCTCTTTGAGATGAAATTCGGGAGCCTGAAAAACCTTAAATTCCACAGATCATATATCCAAAAATATTGTGAACCAAGATATGAAATTTTTACACGATGTTTCTTAGGATTTTATATTTTCGCTATAAAACTTTCAACTTCTTAACCTTAGTAAAAGCAAATTTATAGCGAACCTCCCACGATGACGTGTTTGAGGTAAAATTTGGGAGCCTAAAAAAACCCTAACTTTCATAGCTGATATCTCCGAAAATATTCTGAAAAAAAAATCTGAATTTTTTATCCGACGTTCCTCAGGATTTTGGCTTTGCTCTATAAAAATTTCAGCTTTCGAACCTTCCTAGAAAAAAAATTATAGCACAAATTCCACAATGACCTGTTTGGAGAAGTGAAACCCTAGAATCCAAAGCTTTGATACCAAATTTCATGAAACCAACTCCAAAAATAGAAGAAAAGAGAGATTAACGCCTTAGGAATCAGCCAATTCGAGGGGGAAACCTACAATAGATTACATAAATGAATAATTCTTGGATGATACAAATGAAAAAACCTCCTTCTATATATAGGATTCCATGGGATCACAATATAATCCTAAATAACCTAACAATAATAATGTATGGGCACAACAATAACAATATTGGGGTTACAGGGGTACAAAAATAACAATAAGTGGGCTACACTAACAATAATAAGGGACTATACTAGTAATATAGGGACCTAACAAAGAAATTTCCAAATTTTCACCTACAGGATGCACTGTTACGCCACCTAGGACACCTCTATTTTCCTTCAAGCGAGCATTACGAGATGATTTGGAAATCTCACTACAGGCGGGTCATTGAACATTTCTCGGTGGAGAGAACGAAGACAGTACTACAAATTGTTTCTTTTGGTTGAACCTTTGATAGGATGTTGGGAAGTACATCATATCACGCACTTCTTATGCCATTTCCAAAGAAACCATCAATAATCAATGCCTATATACTTTGCTTCCTACCCCTAATCGACCTTGGGAATTGATCTCCATGGATTACGTGTCAGGCCTCCCTTCTACCAAGCATGGAAATGACTGAATTTTTTGGTCATTGACAAATTCTCTAAGATGGCCATTCTAGAAGCCTCCAAGAAGAGTATCAAAACATAAGACATGATTGAAATCTTCTTTGAACAAGTGTGGGTGCACTTCAGGATCCCATAGTCCATTATCTCATATCAGGACAACAAGTTTGCAAGTAAATTTTGGTCAAGTATCTGGTCGTGGGTTTGGGAAATCCATTTTCCTCTCATTTTCTCTTTCTTTGCCCTCATCATGACCTTTGATCCCATTTTAAGTCAAATTCTACCAAACTCTGGAGTTGTTCTTGTTGGGTAAATTTACTCAGTAAACTAACACAAGTATTTACTTACCAATCTAGGTCTGTAAACTTGGAAGCATATCCAAAATAAATGGACATCATATGTAGTCAATTTTAGAAGAAAAAATGTAGAAACTGAAAGAAATGCATATTACAAATATATTCTAGATTCTAATATTTATAGAAATTTTTATTGCAAATATAAAATCTAACTAAGTAATTTCTGAATCAATATGTAATAAGTGAGGGAAGAGGCTCATAACTTAGGAGATCCTAATTGTCCTTCCCCACAGTACTACCTTCATGAAGAGAAACCAAATAGCTTATTGATAATAGTTAATGATGTGTAAAAATTAGGAGAATAGGCTCCTCACAAACGAGGTCCAGATTGTCCTTCTTTACAATTCTATCCCATCATTGTTACCATTGCATTAAAGCTAGAAATTCAAGAAATAAATCAAGCAAGGAAAAGAAGATGAATTTTAGTTGTTATTCTTTGATTAGATAGAAGGAGAATTTAACTTAAACTATTGTTTTTCCCTTCATATGCAGATTATAATTAAACCAAGACTCATCAACAAACATAATAAATCTTCACACATCTAAATGAGTGAATAAATCTGAAGCAAAACAAGTTCATTAAAAATTATGCTAAATTAACCAAAAAGTATACGTAGCTTGGTGTGGGGGCCCTCCACCATTGCCTTGCACGCTTGAAGAAATTCTCAGCTACAAAAAATTCAATCAATCATCCACAGCATGAAAAACAAATAGAAGGTGGAACTATTTCCTCAAATTATCTCAAAATATTCAGAAGTCTCAATATGAAATTATAAAAATTCTCCAAGCTTGAATGGTTCATAAGCTTTGTTTAAATAATGTATCTAACAACCTTATCCATCCTAATCCCATCCATCTAGTTTGAACTCATCCATTCAGTCGCAAAAAATCTAGAAAATCCCAAAATATAATAATTTTTCCTTTTTTTCCTAGGGTTTTCTTAAAAATAGGTCATGTTTGACCAGCTTTGACCAGACCTATTTTAGCTCTATTTGACCGAACCAATAGATGATTTTCCATCTGTGGTTCCAAATATTTCCAAATATATGCTCATCTCACACCCAGGAGTTGTGCACATATGACATCCATGAAGCTATTACGGGAATTTTCAATTATGTCCAAAGATACTCTTAAAACCAATTTTCTACAAAAATAACTAAAAATTGAAAAACATAATTTATTTACCTGAATATTCATAATAAGGTCAAACTAAGGCATATGTGGATGATATAAGGTGGAATATGATGGAAATTAGGTGGACTTTTGATAAGAAAATTCACCAAAATTGAGGGCCAACATCTCCCCCTTGCTGATCTTCAAGCATGTCCTCATGATTGCTTTCTCCTCTTATATCTTCTAATTGCGGATGTGACCACTATCCCTAATCCCGTTGTCTCTTGTTGTGTAGCTTGAAGAAGATAATAAATTCCATCATACCTTCCTTCCTTGTAGATGGTGGCCATTACGTTTTATCTCTCATATTTGTATTGCCATGTTTTCTTCTCTTTGAGCCATATATAAACCTGTTTGGAAATGAGAGTGCTATTTGTTTCAAGCTTACCAAGATTTTTGGTCAATTTCTCGTTTAATTTTATTACATTTTTATTGTTTTCTTTTTACATCTTGTTTTTTTTTTTCTTCAAGTGATTTTCCAAAAAACACATATTCATTAAATTTGGAAGTTTTCCATTGATCTAGAATTTAGAAACTTTAACTAGATTGAGTTTTTTCAAAGTGTGGAATTATAAAATCACTTAGTTTACTAATTTTAATGTAGATATTCACCATTTTTGATGAAAAATTATCCTTGTAAACTATATAATTTTTTTTTATATAAACTTGCAAAAGAAAATCTTTCACATCTTAATCTTGCATTCCTTACATTATCTCTTTTAAGATTTTTTATGGTTTGTACTAAAAGCTAAGTTTGTTAAGGTTATCTTATGAAAATAATTTTTTGTATGTTACTATTATTAACTTTACCAAAAAAAATGTTGTGTATGTTACTATTAGTAACCCATTTAATTATAATATGATATATTAAATATCATGTATGTGTTAATACTAAGACAAGGTTGGCACAATTTAAAAGTATATCACCTTTGGAACACTAGTAATATGGTTGGAGATGAAAAACCCTCTTAGATCACCCAATTTATACTCATATTTACGCTGTAAAGCGTATCTATTTGAAAACAACTTTCCTAAATTTCTACGTGTACCATTCTGAACCCTTGATTGTAATGTTAGTCGATTCAAATCATATCTACCAAACGATTAAAAACAATTACAAATTTTAATCAGTTACAGGAAGCCCTCACTTGACCGATGGTTAAACCCTCTATCTCTGCGCGTCTTTAGCTCGGAGGTTTAACCGAACCAGGGTTAAAGCACCATCCACCGATACTTGAACAGGGGGTCGTGAACTACAAGGGGTTGGGTGAGCTTTCAATGAAGAGAGAAGAAGAGTACTAGTATAGTTTCTGGTAGCTGGATTTCGAACCCTAATCTTGTGAAGCGGCCTGAAACCTTAGGGTTTTTGGGAAAAAATGGCGGGCGTGGACAAAAATGAACTCGCGCATAAGCTATTTGAAGCCGGAAAGCAACTGGAACACCCGCCTCAGTCTAATGATGATCTCATTCAGGCTTTAGAGGTAAATTTTCATTTGAAAAAACATATACATATATATTTTCCAGGGTTTGTCCATGATTTTATTCCCTCAAATTCTCATAGTTTTTGTGTACATCGTTTTCATTTTTATAAATTTAGCCATTAGAAGCTTTGCCTGAACACCCGCCTCAATCAAATGATGATCTCGTTCAGGCTTTAGAGGTAAATTTTCATTTGAAAAAACATATACGTATATATTTGCCAAGGTTTGTCCATGATTTCATTCCCTCAAATTCTCGTAGTTTTTGTGTACACCATTTTCATTTTTATAAATTTAGCCTTTAGAAGGTTTGCATGTTTTCCTTTGTGTAAGATGTCGAGGATTTTGATGTTTATTTTCTCCTGCCGATGGTTTTTGTTTTTACTCTTTTTTTCGTTGCACTCGTTGAGATTTATGTCAAGTTTGTTAAATGAAAATGACTCCGAGAGTTGTGTCTCAAATTTCCTGTTCAATATAACCAACGCAGAATCCCCTGCTTTCATCATTCTCTCATTCATTCCAGTCATGATGATGCATCCCGCTGTGTTATTTACCTTCGGGCTATTTATATGCCGGGGACTCGAACCCACGCGGTGTGAGGCGGAACCAGAGCCCCTTTCATCTCACCACCACCTGGGTTCCTCTTTAGCCCGACACCAACCACACAGAGTACACGCCCCTGCTCCCTACGATTTCTGCTCTAGAACTCTGGTGAACATAGCATGACCAGACTTGTGAACCATGAAATATTTCAATGTGGAACGCTATCTAGGAAGATGGTATGAGATTGGCTCCATGGCGCTCTACAAATTCCAGTACGAGCGCGGCTTGATCTGCGATCACACAATCCACAGTCTCCTTTTTACCTGGTCAATTTATGAAGTTTTGTACCGGAGGTTGACCATGGCGAGTGTGTTTAAACCTGAACATACTTTTAGTTGAATCCAAGTACTGCCCCAGGCCAACTGGCTCCTCTAACACTAGATACACAGCCTTTTCACCACGAGAAGGCAGGACCGGTAATGGTCTTAAAAATAAAAAAACACACAGGTCCACCGCAACTCTCTTAGCCGCGAGCATTCTCAAATATACCACACACGCAGGGTGTGGATAAAATTACTCGAAAATTTTGAAATTAAGTGAATGAAACAAAGTCCACCGGAGCCTCTAATATATTTATAGTCCTAGTTACGAATCTTCAATACCTATTAGGTCTTTCATACACTTTTTACCAATGGGTTTCTGTTTCCAGGTAACTTCATGTCTACAGCTTGGAGCTGTCTCAATGGCTCAACGGATTGTCCTTTATCATTTCTACAGGTTCTAATAAACTCCACCTCATTACCTTAGTTGAAGTTTTCAAATGCGAGAACTTTCTGATCAAAAATGGTTTCTGTAAAATGTTGTTTCGAGCCATTGTCTTCAAGCCTTTCATAGCCCCATCTGTAGTCTCAAACTGTAACAAAACAAAGACTTAGTTTTTTATTTCAAAGGATTATAATCCTTTTTGGAAATATATTTACTTATATTATTCTCCTTGGGGTTTTTTTTGTTATAATGATTATTATTAAAAATAAATAGAATATTAGTTCATATCTAATTTCACGTATCTTTCCCAACAACGCCATAATCAACATTGAAGCTTATGTGAAGAATAGCAACTTTGTTGCAAGAAGGTTTAAATAATGGATATAGTTGGCATCTTAATTTTTGTAATGGGCAAGGAGTAAAAGTATTATTGTTGTACTTTAGGTGAATGTAATTGGGAATGGTAAATTCTGATATCCCTTATTTATTTTATTATTTTGATGGAAAAAGTTTTTTTTTTTTTTTATCTGGATAAAAGAGGTGAATGTAGTTGTGAAAGGGAAATTCTTATATATATATATATTTTATCTGGATGGAAAAATTTTAAATTTTTTTTTTTTTTAATAGAAGAAAAAGAAAGATTAATCCACACTGAGATGTTTCACGAAATTTTTGTTTTTTTAGTTGGATAGAAGAAGATACTTTCACTGCTATTCATTACCATTGTGGGAGGTTCTTATTTTTTTTCCATCACGAAATTTTTGTTTTTTTAGTTGGATAGAAGAAGAGATAACTGTAGTTGGGAAGGGAATATATATATATATATATATATATATATATATATTATTTGGATGTAAGAAGGTTTTTTTGATTTAAATAGAAGAAGAAGAAAGATTAATCCACAATGAGATGCTTTTCACTAGGATTGTAAGATGAGATGTTATTCATTGCTATTCACTACCATTGTGGGATTATGTCATGGAATGCTATTGACTATTTTCACTGTTATTCATTACCAGCTATTCATTACCATTGTGGGAGACTCGATGAAGCCTAGACATATTCCTTGAGATAGTTAATTCCCAACTTCCATCCTCAATTTCTCATATAAAATTTAAACCCATAACCTAATAAAAAACTAAACCTAATACAAACCAACAAACATACACCCATAAACTCTAAACCATTTTTTATAACCAGCAAAATAATAATATAACATGCCACAAAGAAGTGATGCCCATATGATCCTCCTACAAAATTTGAACAGGGAGAATAAGAATGCATATAGTATTTCCACGAAAACAATATGATCCAGACCTTCCATTTAATCCTCCCTCATGCAAAGAGAATGAAGGACTCTTCAATGAATACAATATTGCATTGATCCCAATACAAGTATGCTGATCAATTTGCATTGTAGGTGTTTAGGTGGGCACAGATCAACTTAAAAAAATAGCACCCTATTCAATATAACCAACACAGAATCCCCTGCTTTCATCATTCTCTCATTCATTCCAGTCATGATGATGCATCCCGCTGCGTTATTTACCTTGGGGCTATTGATATGCCGGGGACTCGAACCTGCGCGGTGTGAGGAGGAACCAGAGCCCCCTTCATCTCACCACCATCTGGGTTCCTCTTTAGCCCGACACCAACCACACAGAGTACACGGCCCTGCTCCCTAAGAATTCTACTCCAGAACTCTGGTGAGCACAGCATGCCCAGACCTGCGAACCATGAAATATTTCAATGTGGAATGCTATCTCGGAAGATGGCACGAGATTGGCTCCACGATGCTCTACAAATTCCAGTACGAGCGTGGTTTGATCTACGATCACACAATCCACAATCTACTGGTTCCGCGCACTGGGGAACACGAACCAGTGCTCTCCATTTTGGGGCGAGGGTACCAGACCTTATAATGATTATTATTAAAAATAAATAAAATATTAGTTCATCTCTGATTTCACGTATCTTATGTATCTTTCCCAAGAAGGCCATAATATTTTAAAGTAATTTACAACAATGATTAAATATTTACAATTAACCTTGGGTATTACATCCATCTAGTTTAGGGAGGTATATATATCTACTTCTTCTATATTTGAATATTTGAAATGTTGATATCCAAACATGTTTATTATGGAGAAATTTCCCATTCTTCTTCTTCTTTTTTAAGACGATTATACATATATATATAATAAATATTGTTTTCCTCTATACTACTCTTTTCTATGTTAATTCTTCCTGTTTTCTTAAGACGATTATACATATACATATAAGAAATATTGTTTTCCTGTATACTACTCTTTCCTATGTTAATGCTTTACAGTGTTTCCTTTGCAACATATGGTGCAATTGCTAGTGGATATAAATTTCAAAATATTTATGGTGCTACCAACCTTCTTGATATTTTAACTAAACAAAACTATGATGATCTTGAAACACTTCTTTTAATGCTTTTTTAGCATAACAATAAAATTCAAAATAATTTTAATATCTTTATGGCTTCTTATATACCACATCTAGTCTTAGTCGATGATAATCATCATTATCACCATCATCATTACATACAATTTTTTTACTTCTAGTTACTTTACAATATATTCATTTTTTTTTAATTATAGCCGATATTATTTTTCTATTTAGAACGTATTTTTATTTTTTACTTTTAATTTAAAAACAGACAAACTTACACATCCCCTCATACTAGGCTATAGAATGAGCCTTACTAGGCTATAGAATGAGCCTGGCCTCTCTCAATTACTAATCATTTTAATTATCAAAATCAATCATGAATTAGAATAGTAACAAAGTAATACAATTTGATTATTTTCAAATACAAGAGGAAAGAGAGAAAATTGACTAAACTATTTATTACAAATGTTTAGTTTTTATTCCTAGAGTGTTTAACGATATTATATTGAAAAGAACATATTGGAATTCATCTAAAACTTAGATTCCTTACATTATTTCTATTATCATGAATATTTATATCTATGTATTAAATTTGACTTGTGAATAATATATTCTGTAAAAAAAAAATCTTACCTAGTATAAAGTTATTTAACAATATATTAATATTGTGTTTCTTACTATTATTGACCATTTTAAATTGACACTAACTAATTTTCCTATGTTGAGTACAAATTTATTATATGAGTACAATGTTGGCACCACTTCAAAATCTATAAGAGGAAATATTTTATAAGCCTAGTTGTGTTGTTCAATGATCAAAATCATTATTTTATTAATTAGAGTGCAACAAAACAGCAAATTTGATTTATATCAAATATAATAAGGAATATTAAGGAAAACTCACTTCAAAGAGTATTACAAGTGTCTAAAATTTTTTCATTAAGTGTTTAAATGGTTTATAATAAATAGAATACTAATTAGCTACTGTACTATTGTTTTGATAGACCAATTTTAGGGCATGTTTTTTTTTAAAGTGCATTATTGTGTATGTTACTATTATTAACCCATTTAATTATAATTTGATCTAGTAAATATCATGTATGTGCTAAGCTAAGATCATTACTAGGACAAGGTTGACCAAATTTAAAAGTCTATCACTTTTGGAACACTAGTAATATGGTGTAATTGAACATGAAAAATCCTCGTAGATCATCCACTTTATACTCATATTGGATTTAAATTTCAAAATATTTGTGGCACTACCAACCTTCTTAATCTTTTAACTAAACAAAATTATGGTGATCTTGAAACACTTATTTTAATGCTTTTTGAGCATAACAGTAAAATTCTAAAGAATTTTAAGTAATATCTTTATGGCTTCTTATATAACATACTTGGTCTTAGTGGATGATAATCATCATTATTACATACTATTACAGGAATTTTGAACCATTGTAGGGTTGACAGGAGAAAAGATTTTTTTACGATAAAATTAAATGTTGAATGATAGCAGTAGTATAATTTATTTACTATTTATTATTTTTACTTTTGTGTTAAAAACTAAGTTAATTGAGACTTAATGAATAATAGATTAATATGCAAGATATATATTAAGTATAAAGTTATTTAATGACAAATTATCATAGTAATGTGTCCAATATATACCATATATCCATCTTAAATATGGATTTAAATTGAGCCTAGAGGGATCAATTTTCTTCACTTGCAAACATTTTTAGAGTGCAAATACAAAGTGTTATTTTTCATTGTTTAACTTGTATTTTTTAATGCTAAATAGAGTATATATAAGAGCAAACAAAAAATTTAACCATTAAAAAAAATAAAAAAAATAAAAAAAAATTATATATATAGCTATATATGGAGTTGATATCGACATAAATTAGTTAACATAGATCTTCAAATAGTTTATTTGAATCTCTCACCTGAAATATTTTTGAAAAGCAAAAGATTTAAACATCTTATTCACACATTTTTTTTACCTCTAATTACTTTACAACATATTCTTTTTTTCTTTTTCTTTTTACTTATAATTACTTTAGAACACATTCATTTTTTCTTTAATTATAGCCCATATTATTTTTCTATGTAGAACATATTTTTTATTTTTTTATTTTTTATTTAATAGGGCATGAAATGAACAAACTTACACATCCCCTCATACTAGGTTGTAGAATTAGAATAGTAACAAAGTAATACAATTTGATTATTTTCAAATACAAGAGGAAAGAGATAAAATTGACTAAACTAATTATTACAAATGTTTAGTTTTTATTCCTGGAGTGTTTAAGGATATTATATTGAAAATAACATATTGACATTCATCTAAAAATTAGATTCCTTACATTATTTCTATTATCATGAATATTTATATTTATGTATTGAATTTGACTGGTAAATAATAGATTTTGTAAAAAAAAAAATTTACCTAGTCTAAATTTATTTAACAATATATTAATATTGTGTTTCTTACTATTATTGACCATTTTAAATTGACACTAACTACTTTTCGTTTGTCGAGTACAAATTTATTATACTAATACAATGTTGGCAACCACTTCAAAATCTATAAGAGGAAATATTTTATGTCTAGTTATGTTGTTCAATGATCAAGATCATTTTTTATAAATTAGAGTGCAAGAAAACAACAAATTTGATTTATGTTAGCCTCTTTCATAAAGGCAATTATAAATCCAAAAATGCATAAATTAAATAATGTAAAGTTAGGATAAATATATTTATTAAATTAGAATATTTAATAAATATTAGAGATACTTAGAAATAGTATTTTGTTAGTAAAAGTAGGACTCTAGAATAGAGTCGTTTCCTAGGCTCTAAAATAGGAATAAAGTTAGTAGAATGGTTAGAAAGTCATTTATTGTAAATGGACAATTGTTAGTTTTCCAAGTGATCCATAACTAGATTAAGTTAGAACATAGAGCTTATAAATAGGTTAGTTTCCTAATTTCATTGTAATATGAGAGTGAGAGTGAGAGTTTACATTTGTAAACTCTTGTAATTTGCTATGTAATCTTTTTCCATGATCAATAAAGTTATGTGTCTGAGGAAACTTCTAAGTCTACATGTGGTATCAGAGCCACGGTAATGCTGTGAGGAGGAGATTTCAGCTCTACAAGTTCTTGGAAAACTCCATCAAATTGACTAGCAATTGTTTGGTATGCAATCTATTAAAATTTTTTTTAGAAAAGAAATTTAATTGTGATTTATTTCTAGAATTTTTTAATATGAATATGCACCCTTTTCAAAGATGGAATCGAATTAATGTTTCTGCACTTATGTAAAAGAAAAAATCGAGCTTTAAGAGCTTTAATACGCTGAAAATCCCATCCACGATTTTGTAATTCTTGTTCTGGCCATCTGATGTTTTCTGGACAAGAGTTTCATCGATGCTGCTTCTTGGGTTAGACCTTCTACTGAAATCACTCTTGATCCCATGCGATTTCAATCTCAAAATATCAACTAATCAACTTGGACCGATCGAAATTTAGAGTTTTTGGGCTTTCTTTATATATCGTTCACAGTTGTTGGATATGATTGTATGTCAATTGATTTCTGGTTTGGGCATATGGTGAAGGAGTATGATACCACTTCTCTCTGTTGAATCGCCTGCAAGAGCTTCTCAAACTCCCCACGCCATTTATTCAGCTCGTTGCAGAGCGGAGGGAGCCGCACAAAGTCCTCACGAAGGTCGTTGCAGAGTTTGTGCCAGTGAGAGCGTTTAACAGCAAACAACAATGTGATATTGATTCTCCAGCACCAAGGTTGTTGCCATTCACAGGTGCGTTTGTCACGAATTCTTGATTTTGCTGTCGTCCATTGCACTTCCTTTGAGATGTTTGAGCATTTCTACAGATCCCTGAAAGAGCGTCTACATAAGATTTTGCATAGCCCAGATCCACAGAACTGAAATATTTAATAAGATTTGCTCAGGGCAGCCTCTGCGGTTATTTCTACTCATGCTCACTGGCCTCTTCAAAATACAATTTATATTTTCACTTAACCTAAAAATGATCACGAGATCTACAGAGTAATTAAATAATTAAATGGTAGGAGTAGCAGAGTAGTGCAAACTCAAAAGCATCTTCAAACACCTGCTGTATATGTTATCAAAATGATAGCTCCCTTGCAAGGGACCATCACTTGAATGGTGAGATCTCGCCTGTAGGGCAACGCGCAACATGATTATTTTACATCTACTTGACCAATTATCGAACAATATACGCGGTGTTGTTTTTCAGTTAAACAACTGTGAAACTTCCTCGTGTTCTCCTTGCAGTTACATATGTTTTTTTAAATACCATACAGATACCATACAACAGAGCAAGTGTTGGGTGAATAGATATTGGGAAGAAGAGGCAGCATTCACGTTCATTCATTCACTCATCATGAGCACCAACAGATTAATAATTATTGAAGAGCATTGGTAGGTTGGCCATTTCAATCCGAGCCTCTGGAACGTTTAACTCTGGATCCGAGCCTAAACTGAATGGATTTTTAGCGATCCTTGTGCCTGGGAACCCTGGATCTCCTTAATCATCGGATCTGCTAGTTTTGTATCAAATGCATTTTGAGTTCACGGAGAAGTATTTACAACATTTGAGGTTTTTGTTTTTATATCTTAAAGGCCATTAGGAGTAGTGATAAACAATGTATTTTTCAGGCCATAGGTTGCAATTCTGA
>CM076570.1:1403825748-1404091742 GCA_034641835.2 Pinus albicaulis
ACCCTCCACCAGTCCAATGATTCCCAATACAATCACTGTAATATCTGCTCCTAAGAAATTCTTATAAATCTCCAAGTCATCCTTTATAATTGGCTCCCATAGGTTGAAACTATACATCCACTTCAACAAACAATTCAACATAAAATCAACCTAACCCTACATCAATTATATGTCACTCTATTGTAGGAAGGTTGACTGGTTAGGGCATGAAAACGATCACATCAACCTTCAATAACTCCTGAAAATAACCTCCTAATAGTTTTGGTTTTCCCTTCCTTTATTTTTCTCCACTTGTTCTTGAATTCTAGGTTGTTCTAGCCCTCCAACTAGGCCTGTGGCACCTTCACTACAGTGATCTAGGGCAGCAACCACCTCTTTTTCAAGACCAGACGCGTGGCTACCTTAATCAAAGACACATTACTCACAAAATACTTAATAAAGTAACCTAGACTTGATCCTTGAGACAACGAATTCCTCTACTCCTACTCCGCCTTAGAAAAACACAATAACAAACCCAAACTTCTCTTTTCCAACTTCAACCTCCCTTCTTACGTTGTGTCTATATAAAATTGATTTACTATGAAATAATGCTCTCAGATGATCTAAAACGATGTCCAACACCTTCTATTTATACAATTTTATAAGGGCTACACTAATTAGTGAAGAAACATGTCTTTTGGACCAATTTGACTCAAGCCTACATGACTTGACTATCCATTAATTAATTTTCAACTTCAAAATTTCATATCTCATCAAGGACATCTTTGAATTTGACAATTCTTGAAGTGTTGGATTCTACTTTCTGCCCTTTATAATCTCATACCATCACATGTCCAAAATTTTCCATGGTTTTGGGCCAAATCACAATGGGTGCAAAACCCCAACCTTGGGTTCCAATCTCACAACTGACTCTTGTGGTGCTCCACCCTCCTAACCCAAAACTTGACATCTTGGAGTACCTCCCAAGCTACTCAAAAATCAAACTACATCCTAGCAAGGGAGGTACTTCCAAGACTAGGAAGTAACTCATCATCATCATCGCTACTCAAAACACTTACCCAACTATTGGTGTTCACCACTGTAGGGATCCTCGTATCATGAACCACGCCTCTCTCAAAAGTGTCGTTGTTATTGGAAGCATCCTTCTTCTTCTTGTTCTCATATATCACTTTTCAATCCCTCCAAGGTTCCTTCTTGGAAGATGTGGAAGCATTATTTCTTTCCATTGGTCACATGCTCTTCTTAGGCTACAAAGTCTCCCTTTGAATCTGTAAGCTCTCGCTAGAACTCGACTCCTTATGAGCCTCTAGAACCTGGACATGCCCCTATGAAGTCTACACCTATACCTGCTTCTCTGGAACCTGCACCTACTCCACCTGACTCTTCCTCCCATGATCCACAAGCTTTCCTGTCAGTCTATATACACCATGCTCTCTAACTCCAAGCATAATACCATCGGAGCTAGAGCCTATAGTTCTAAGTCTTGACTTCCCATCCTAGAATAAGACCTCAAACCCCTTCTTCTTGATCATCGAGACATATATCACACTATATCTGAGTCCTATTATAAACAATACATCCTGGACCCGCATCACCCATCCTATCTCCATCCCGAATGGCACAAATCCCGATCCTCAGATCTCCTTTTGACTCTTGTCATCCAAAAACATGTACAACTTCAAGTCCCATTTAGATAGAATCTGGAAAACCTCATGTGACCCTATCATATGTTTCATCGCGCCATTATCCACGTAGCATCCATCCTCATTGATAGTACCATGCAAGAAATGAGAGATCATAGCAAAGTCCTACTCCTCCAATCTCATGGTGAGAGCATCTATCTCAACATGAATGGAAACACCGATGACTTGGTTCCCTTTCCTCTTCTCATCATCTCCCTTCTTCTTCATCGAACATCTCGATGAAAAATGACCCATCTTGCCACAGTTGAAAAACTTCACTTTAATAAAGTCCTTCTTTTTCTTATCCTTCATTCATGCTAAAAGTGCCACGTCCTCATCTTCCTTCTTCATTGGATGAAGATCCTAGTCTCACAAATATTCTTGAATTAATTCGTCCCACAAGCCTATTCCAGTCTGGCAACTTGTCCCTGGAAATGATTCATTTGATGAAGGGCTTCCATTATAGAGTAAACCCTTTCAAGGAAATCCTCATCATATCTGAATCTGAAATAGTCACACCAATGACAACAAGCTCATCTTTGACATAAGACTATCTCATCAGATACAAATTCACACCTTCACCTGGAACATATTGTTGGAGTTAAATTTATCCTCCAATACCAGTACCCTGTTCTCGTTCTTATTATGGAATTTTTTTTTAAGAGCCATCCACATATCATGTGTAGTGTTCTTCCTAGACAAATAAGGTATTAGGGAATCCTTCACACTATCAAGGATGATCAATATAACCCTCTTATCCAAATCCTTGTACACTTCTAGCGCCTTTGCGTCAGTTGGCTTCTTGATGGATTTCTCGAAAAATTCCCAGATCTTGTTGACCTGCAAGACCAACTTGATCCTTTCCTTCCATGAACTATAGTTGGACAGCCCCTCAAACCTATCCTCATACCAGAGACCATTCTGTAACTTTGAAATTGTAGTGAGCCCTTCACCTACAATGTGACCAACTCCCTCTTAAGTTGTACTTCATTGTGCACTCTGATGATTCGTTGTCTTCCAAAGTAGCTCATACATGCTCTGATACCATGTTGAATTTCCATGATCTTGGGTCTAGGATAGAATATTAGAATCACTAACACTACCAAACCAAGAATCTCAACACAAGATACTTTGCACGACGAAATATAAAATAGCAGCAAATCACACATGCATAAGTATAGACATTTTTTAACAAAATATTGGATGATAATGTACAACAAACCAATATTCATTATATTAAACCAACATAATCATACAACATTATTAGGGCTCCCTTACAAGGGATAAAAGACACAATTATAATCTCACTATAGTCTCTACATCGTATCTTTTCATGTCGGTCTTTCGCTCTCATTTTTCTCTCTAGTGCCCCTTTGTCCATGAAGATATAACACATAGAGTCTCCAAGAGGGCTTCCACCTATCACTGTTGCAAGTCACTTTTGCTCCAATGAACAGAGGTTGATCCAATCTACTCTTCTAGGCTAGCCAGTTCCTGATCTCCAATCTTCCAATCTATTATCCTCTTTCGTCCATCAAAGAGCTACATATTAGGCTCTAATCTTCACCTAAACTTCAACTGTCAACACCACTTTATGATGCCTTGTCAAGAGATACTTTGGGCCATCAACACGCTTCCCTTCACTAGTCCAATGATGCAAAATACAATCATTGTGAGATATTATCCTAAGAAAGGATTCTAACTCTCTAATTCAGCCTTTCTAATTGGTTCCCACAGGATGCAACTATACATCCACTTCAACAAATAATTCAACATAAAATCAACCTCATCATACCTCAATTCTGATGTCACTCTGTTGTAGGAAGGTTGACTAGTTAGGACATGACAATAGTCAAATTAGGCTTCACTAAGTCCTCAAAATAACCTCCTAACAGTTGTGGTTGTCCCTTCCTTGATTCTTTTTCCACCTGTTCTCGAATTATGGGTTGTTCTAACCCTCAAATTAGGCTTGCAACACCTTCATTACAATGATATAGGGATGTGGCTATCTATGTTTCAAGACCAGAACCACGACTACATAATTGGAGACAAAATTCCCAGAAACGACTTAATAAACTAACCCAAACTTCCTCCTTTAGACAGTGGCTTCCTCTGCTCCTACTCGGCCTTAGGAAAACACAAGAACAAACCCAAACTTCCTTATCTTTTCTAACTTCGGCCTCCCTTCTTGAGCTACGACTAACTCAGTTTGATTTAATATGAAACATTTCTCTTGGATGATCTAAAATGATGTCCAACACCTTCTATTTATACACTTTTAAAAGGGCTACACGAATTAGTGAAGATACATGTCTTTTGAACCAATTTTACTCAAGCCTAGATGACTTGACTGTCCAATAATTAATTGTCAACTTCAAAAATTCATATCTCATCAAGGACATCTCAAAATTCAACGATTCTCGAAACGTTGGATTCTCCTTTCCTCCCTCTATCATCTCATCCCATCACATGTCCAAAATTCCCCATGGTTTTGGCCCAAATCACGATGGGTGAAAAAACCCAACCTTAGGTTCCAAACCCACAAGTGACTCTTGTGGTGCTCCACCCTCCAAACCCTGAACCCTAGGGCTTGGAGTACGTCCTAATCTACTAAAAAATCAACAAAGAATATAGAGGTAAAAATGGGTCTAAGACATTTTTTTGTGAGGATTTACATTGTTAACTTTATATATATATATATATACACTTTGTTAACTTTATAAGGGTCTCTCTCTCTCTCTCTCTCTCTCTCTCTCTCTATATATATATATATATATATATATCCTCTTCAATGTTACTTTTGTTAATTTCTTCCTCTCTTTTTTGTTATTTTGTGTAGTTTCTAATGAATTAATTTATTCTTTCATATATATAATAATTTTTTTCTAGACATTCCTTAACATTTATTTTTATTGATATTTATTTTCTTTCAATTTTTTTTTTTTGAAGTTTGTTGTAAAGTTATTTATTATTAATATATTATTTATTTTCCTCACTATTAAGAGTTTATTGTTGCATCTCTACTATATTTATTTGGTCTATGGGTCACACTATCCATCTTTGTCCTGATGATGAACCACAATAAGTGGTTCAAAGCGCACTGACCTTAATACAATGATGTGAATTATCCGGAAAAGACTTTGCTTAAATCATGAATGACAGAAGCCTTCATTCTAAGACTATGTAATGTCTCAGAAATGTTCACCTTGAACCGAATGTGGGTCAAAGCTCCTTTAAATTTTTGCACTCTCTCTAGTCTAGAATATGGCTATAAACTATATGGGTTTCAAGATTATTGAGATAATTATGGCTCAGGTATTGAATTCATGACCTATGTGTGTGTATTCATCAATTGAGTTGCAATTATCACTTTCTTGAGATATGAAAACTTAACTCAAAACCTGGATATAATTGCAACCTAGATATCATTATACGATATTAACTCAAAACCTGGATATAATTTATACATATGAAGGATAATTACAAACATTGTTTTCACATAGACTTGGCATGATAATACAATTATTAATTTTTTCTATGCCCTAACCCTCTTAAATATTCCTCTCAAACCTCTCTTGGTCCAGTTAAGGGTTGGAAATGTCTTGACTCAACACAGGAGGAGCTACCCATTCAGAGTCTCGATTAAATTGTTTTTCATTAATGGCATTCTTGAATGGAATTTTGGGACTAGTTTACCCTTTACAAGGTGATGCTCCAATGAATGGAGGCTTGATTTGAGAAAAAACATTTTTTTTTTGTATTTTTGAAAATATGAAGGAAACACAGTGAATATATATTATTCTAAATGAAATTATACCTCTATGCTACTTATGTATATACCAGCCTAGGCTTAGACTAGCATTCATTGAAATAAAATATAGATAGTAAATTCAAAAATTTAAGATCAATCGGAAAAGTATTATCGAGAGCATAACTGCATACGCAAAATTTTACAGTGTTTCCGAGAACATAATAAAAGGATCCAAAATTTGATAATCAAAGGAGAATGTATTTCAGGTGGTATTACGACCTTCTTTGTTTCTTTACTACAAGATAGAAAAGGATGAAATCAAATTATTTGAAATGAGGTCAGTACTACTTGCAGCGTCCATGCACAAATCACCAATAACATATATGTATGAAATAAAAAGATTAAAAAAATGACCAGCAGAGTCAAATATATTAGTATGAAATCCATTAATTTGTGCAAGGACCATGATTTATAAAGTTATAAGAGAACCTACAAAAGTAGAAATCAACCTGTCAATCAGTAAAAATGTTAAATAATTAACACTTACAAGCTTCATATCAACTTCACATTCTTCTTCTAAAAGTTAATAGGACGCAAATTCTTCCCCTTTTATTTTAAAACAAAAACAAAATATTTCCTTTAGTTAATGTGGAATACCATGTGAATAAAAATGAATTATGGTATATATACAACATGTACTTTTTTTATGGTTTTTTATTAAACCAAACATAATATGGTAGCCACGAATAACATAAGTGCGAAATTTAATGAAAATTGAAACAAACAAAAGGAAAATAATATATATAATCCTATTGAATTTAGTTTTTTAACAGTAAAAAAGAAAAATGCTCATATTGAAATAGTGAGTCATATGATACCAAAACCACCCGATTTGACAACAACCACCATGATTAAGCTCTAGTTCAGGTTTAATGCAAACATGACTGAAGCATCAATGCATACGAGTTATGTTGGATCATGGATGAGCAGGCCTGATATTATAAAATAGGAAATAGAGAGAGTACAACAAAGGAAAAAATATATGCCATGAATAATGAAATTTTCTGAACCGTGATTCTAGAGCCCAAGCTCAGTTTATAAATATTACAAAGATACTGAGTTCCTTCCACATGTGAAATTCATTGGAAACTTAAATGTAACAAAAATTAAATGCGCACAAAGTGCCATTCAACTAGAAAGATGATTTCAAATTGTTTTTAATAACTAGTGCAAATTGAAATAAGAAGCACTGCAAATGCCAGCAATTGGATTCATTGTAGTTCAAAGCAAGTTAATAAATTTTGTTCGTCCGCTCATAACTATCCAATTAGCTCCTCATACGCAGAGTTAATTTTTTTATTTGTTCAAATAATACATCAAGTTAGTTGAAATCCGATTCTGTCTCTAAAATCCTCCTTCATTTGTGAAGTTATCCCCACTTCTATTGGTAACATTGTTGATTGTTGGCATTTATCAACAGAAATAACAAGATATTAGCTATAAAATAAATATGATATCCAAAATTATTAAATAAAACAACAAATAAGAATCACTGAGGAATGCTCCACGTAGGATGGCATTGGCGGAGGCTGAGAAATGTGAGACGTATCAAGGTAGAAATGTTGGACAAGTGTTTGAACGAGAGTGGAACCGTGGCATTATGACACGGGTATCATGCACAATGATATTTCTTTGACGGAGGACATGCTTGGAATAACGATGTTTGGCATAAAGATTGATGGAGGTGTGTTTTATTTCCTGCAACATGCCGTGGAAACCCTTTGATAGCTTTGACGTATGATCGTGGAGTCATCATGGAACAAGCGTAAATCCATCATGTAAAGGTTGAACGAGCATACCCCTCGTCGAAGTGGAAGGGTTGTGTTATGCAAACAGATCAAAAAATAGAAAGAAAGATAGATCAACAACTTATAAATTAGCTTCTTTGAGGGGGAAACCTCCTTTACATTACATAAATGAAAAATTATTGGATGATTCAAATGACAAAATCTCCTCTCTATATATAAGAGTCTAAGGGGTCACAATATAATCAGAGCCGAAATAACAATAATGTAAGGGCACAACAATAACAATAGTGGGCTTGTATGGGGCACAATAATAGCAATATGGGGACTACATGGGTACAAAAATAACAATAAGGGTGCTACAACAACAATAAAAATAAGGGGATACACTAGTATTATAGGGACCTAACATGCCCCGCTTCTTCAAATAAGTATTTTCCTCAATCCTTGAGTAGTTGTGGATGCTTCTGTATAAATTTTTCATCCTCCCATGAGGAATATTTAGTGGGTGAGTTCTTCCACTTGATGATATACTCTGAAATTGATTGATTTCGTAGCTTTCGAGTTGTTGTTTCCTTGACTACTTCAAGTTCCACTATGATTTTTCCTTCCTCGTCAAGTTCTGGAAATATTGTTTGAACTAGGAGCTTGTCACATGCAACCTTTTTTAAGGATGAAACATGGAAAATTGGGTGCACTAGGGAAGATGCCGAAATCTCTAATTTGTATACCATAGTACCAATATTTTGCAACACCTTGTAAGGACCATAATAATTTGGTGGTAATTTATTATCCTTCTTAGCTTGCTTGAGGGACATTTGTTTGTATGGTTTTAGCATAAAAATACCCATTCACCTACATCAAAACTTCTTTCGCTGTGATGTTGATCTTCATGTTGTTTCATTCGATTTTGCGCCAAAGTGAGGTTATCATCTAATAGTTGGAGAACTTGTTTTTGATGCTCAATGTGATCTTCCACTGCTTGAACCTTAGAATTTTCTCTCAAATATGATGTGATGGACAGTGGATGATATCCATAAAGTGCTATAAATGGTGTCATGTTTGCTTCAGTATGGAAGGAAGTGTTTTACCACCATTCAGCCATAGGTAGCCACTTGACCCATTGTGTTTTTTTATCAGATACAAAGCAACAAAGATATCCTTACAAACATTTGTGCACTGTCTCATTTTTCCCATGATATTGAGTATGATAAGATGAGTTATGAGCTAATTGAGTAGTCAGACAAGAAAATAATCATGTCCAAAAATTTCCAATGAAAATGGTATCTCTGTCACTCACAATAATATTTGGGTTTCCATGTAGCTTTTGAATTGTTTCCATAAATGCAGTATAAATTGTATTGACTTTAAATGGATGCGATAATCCACAAAAGTGTGCATACTTGGTAAATATATCAACTAACACCATGATGACACTCTTTCCTTCTGACTTGGGTAAACCCATGATAAAATCCATTGAAACCTCTTTCCAATGTTGACTTGGAATGGATAAAGGTTGTAACAAACCAGGGGTCTTAATTGTATCAAATTTATTTTGTTGGAAAACCAAAAATTCTACCACAAAATTTTAAATATTTGATTTAAGTCCATCCCCAAAAAAATCCTTCTTAACCATGTGGTAAGTTTTTTAAAATATTGAGTTCCCTCCTTAGGAAGAGGTGAGCAATTCCAAAAGAATATTTTTTTTGAGTTAAGAATTCTTATAAATATATACACAGTCTTTGTACCATAATGAATCATTTTTCCAGCTAAATGTATAAGATATACTGGGATCTTTATGCAAATTTTGAATGAGTTCCCACACTTCTTCATCATTCTTCCATTCGTCTCTTGCTTCGATTATCCAATCTGGTTGGATAATAGAAATGGCACAAATCAATGCTTCCACATCCTCATCCTCTCTTGAGAGTGTATATGCAACAACATTTTTCTTCCCTTTTTTGTACATGATTTGAAAGTCATAACTCAAACATATTTGTTACCCATTTTTGTTGCTCTTCTGCAGATAATCTCTTTTTTAAAAAGTATTTAAGACTATCATAATCCATTTTTACCTTGAAGAGTCTTCCCATTAGGTAAGGTCTCCATTGTATAAGTGCATGTAGTATTGCCAACATTTCCTTCTGATAAATAGTTTTTGTAAATACTTTCCTTTGATTGGATGACTTTCCAAATAAATGGGTCTTCCTTCTTGCATAAAAAAAACACCAATTCCATTTCCCGAGGAATCACACTCCATAATAAAGGTTTTTTTTAAGCCTCACCTAGCTAAAACCGGTGCTTGGTACATTGTCTCTTTAAGATGTTCAAAGGCGTTAGTTGCTTCTAGAGTCCAATAAAATGGACCTTTCCTCAGTAATGTTCTTAGAGGTGTTTTTATTCTCCCATAATTCTTAACAAACTTGTGATAATACCCTGTCAACCTGAGAAATCCTTGCAGATGCCTTATCATTGTGGGGATTTTCCATTCCTTAATGTATTTATTTTTTGTTAGTTTATATCGTATCACCCTCGTGAGATACAATATGACCCAGATATTGCACCTCCTGTACTCCAAATAAACATTTGGAGGTTTTTGCATCTAATTGTTTCTCCTCCAATATTTTGAGCACCCTGTCAACATGTTGAACATGATCCTTCCAAGACTTGTTGTAGATTAGTATATCATCAAAAAATACTAACACAATTTTTTTAAGGAAGGGTTTGAAAACGAAATTCATCAAAGCTTGAAATGTAGAAGGTGCATTGGTAAGGAAAAAATGGATGACCAAAAATTCATAATGACACTCTTGAGTTCTAAATGTTGTTTTTCAGAATGTATTTAATATTCATTATTATTTGATTATATCCTGATTGAAGATCCAACTTGGTGAAGTAAATTTCTCCATGTAATTCATCCAATAATTCATCAATGATAGGAATGGAAAATTTATATTTAATAGTGAGCTTGTTGAGCTCCCTATAATCTGAACACATGCTCCATGGCCCATCCTTCTTGTGCACCAATACTACTAGAGCAGGAAAATAACTTTGACTATGTTGAATTATACCGGCCTTTAGCATTTCTGCAACCATATGTTCAATCTCACTCTTTTGGGCATAAGAATATCTATAAGGCCTGATGTTTGGAGGAACAATTACTGGAATCAAATGAATAGCATGATCATGATCACGAATAGGTGGGATGCATTTGGGAGTCTCAAACACCTTGGAATGATTATCCAAGGATTTTTGGAGATATGGAGAAATAGATGATTTCGATGTTTTAACATGTAGTGAGCATAATTGTGAAATTATGCCTCGTTGTTATTTATTTAGAAGCTTTGTCATGAAATTAGAGATGATTATATTTCCTAGTTTCCCTGTGATACCCCCTAATTCAAATTCCTCTCATTCCCAACAAAAAATCAAGAAAAGTTCTTGAAAATTAAAAGCTACAGTCCCAAAATATTGTAACCATTGGACTCTTAGTACAACATCAACGCCACTCATTGGACTATTCAATACATATTCCCCCATGTTTAGCTTGATATTATGGAACTTTCCATAGAAATTTGTAGTTCCTCCACCTGCAACCATCACTTGAAACTCTCGTGCTGGATATATGAATAAATTCAATTCCTTTCCTACCTTACAAAGAATAAAATTATGGGTACTACCCAAATCAATCAGCGTTATTACCTTTTTTTTCTTCATAGATCTATCTTGAGAGTTTGAGGAGTGGTAATTCCTTCCAATGCATTACAAGATATGGTTGGATTCATTTCTTCCTTCTCTGGGGTTGGTTCCTAGTGTATATCCTCCTCTTTTATTGTTTCTTGTTCCTTTTCTTCCTCCCCTTCACAGTCTATGTAAAATAATTTCTTCTCTGCACACTTATGAACTTTAGTGTATTTTCTATCACAACTATGACAAACACCTTTTCCTGTTTTTTCCTCCAATTTTTGTGGTGTCAATCTTTTAGGTTGTGGAAGGCTAGGAGCAACAAAATTTCCATATTTATAGTTGTGATTGGTAGACTTCCTTGTTGCCATAATTTTTCTTTCAACTTTTCTTGCCACCCTGATTGCCTTCTCCAATGAATCAGGTTACCAACGACGAACCTCATGTTGGATGTTATCCTTTAAATTCCCTTTGACTAAATCAATCATATGCTCTTATGGAATATATTCTACCCTGATATTCAATTTTTTGAAGTCCTCAGTGTGCTATGCGATTGAATCCTTTCGTTTGATATTTATCAATTGGCTAAAGAGAGTGTTTCTCTTTGTATCCTCATAATGTGTTATCATTTCCTCCATAAAAATTAATGAAGTGAAAAGTGGTTTATCAAAAAAAATCCATAGATACCATACAAACTGACTGGGTTCTAAATATAAATTTTTAATGTGTACCTTTTTTGAGTGTTGCACATCATGGAGATCAAGTTATTGCTCCATTTGTAGTATCCATGTTACCAGATCCTTTACATAAAACTTCCTCATATAGATATTTGGAGTGTGGTGGTTCTTAAACCAAACATTGAGGTTTCTAAAATCACAATTCATATTCCCTTTTTCTTCATTATGATTTTGATGGATTACCTTGTCACCACCAGGAAGTCTTTCTTGTAACAACATTGTCAAACCTTACATTTCTAAGTTTAAACCATCCATGTATGCTTTTAATCCATCCTTAAAATCTTCCATTTTTTATTATATTCCATCCATCTTAGCTTCCATACCATCTATCTTAGCTTCCATATCATTTTTGGTTACTCTTTTCGAGAGAGAAATTTGTTTCGCTTGGTCTTGTAATTTTGATATATCATGTTGCAGTTCTTCCTCTTCATGTGTCATAGGAAAGATTTCTAAGGGCTTAATAGGTGTGGAATTATTTTTGGGAGTAATTATGTAAACCAATACTGATATCTATGCTTCAATATTCCCTTAGAATCACTTCAAAATGATTTTTCAAACAAACGTTATGCAATTTAAAAAAAAAATACACACATTTTTCTTGCTTTTGAGGAGCTCAATATTGAACCTGATTTATCTTTGTGATTTCGGATCCCCAATATTTGAACTTTGATCTTGTAGTATCCCTCTGAGACTTATTTCTAATCCCATGGGTCATACCTAATTTGGATTCTTCAAGATTAATTTATACCCGATATCCCATGATGACCAGATTATAGACTGGTTCAGTGGAGAGAACTTAGACGGAGTGCCACATGTCATTTTTCTGACCTTCGGACCTAAAATTTTTATACAAAAAACTATAATATTTTTAATTTCTATTACTTCTTACAGAATTTAGATCTGATGCCTAAAATGAAAGTTATGATGATTTTCCATAGGTCACCTATTTGAGACAAAATTTTGGAGCTTGAAAAAACCCTAACTTCTCGGATCATATCTTGGAAAATATAGCAAACCAATATCTGAAATTTTTACACAAATTTCACCAAGATTTCATCTCTACATGGTAAATATTTCAGCATCTGAAGCCTCATAAAAAAAATTTATAGTAAAAATTCCAAGATGACCTACTTGAAGAAGCGAAACCTTATAATCCAAAGCAGTAATACCAAATGTTATGCAACCAACTCACTAAATAGAAGAAACGATAGATCAATGACCTAGAACTTAACCTCTTTGAGCGGGACACCTCCTTTACATTATATATATGAACAATTTTTAGATGATTCAAATGAAAAAAACTCCTTTCTGTATATAGGAGTCTAAGTGGTAACAATATAATTACAGCCGACATAATGATAATAATGTAAGGGCACAACAATAACAATAGTGGGCTTCTATGGGGCACAATAATAAAAATATGGGGACTACATGGGTACAACAATAACAATAAGGGGCTACACTATCAATAAAAATAAAGGGACACGCTAGTCTTATAGGGCCTTAACAGGTTGATGAGCATGGCCATCATGGAGCCCTCCATTTTGTTGGGAAAAAAAAAAAAAAAATTTGAACTTTGATAAAATTCCCTTCACTTTAAAATCGATTTTAAGGTTTTTTCCATTTTAATAGTTTTGAATATTAATTGGCATTAAATATTTTTGAATATTCCCCTTCGATTTAAAATAATTTTGAAGGTTATAGCATGAAATAGTTTAGAATTATGTGATATGTTGGTTTATGCTATGTACAATATCCATGTTATGTTAAGATATGTTATTTAATGTTAAAATTTTATGTATATTATGTGCAACATACTTGAAAACTTAAAAAAATATTTATTTACATTTGACCATAATATATACATGATATGTATATGTCGTAATATATGTACATTATGAAATGTCATAAAGAGGCCAAAACAAGCCAAAACTAAACAATACAAAGGGATTTCATCAATCGATCTTTCCAAAATAACAAAGCCAATATAATACTTTAAAAGGTTTCAAGGTTTAATTCAGAGATTGAAGTCAGATAAAATGCATATTGGAAAGTTGTTGGAGGATCCACAATATTGGATGTAATCACAACAAGTAAAAAATTGTCCAGGAAAAGAAAACCAAGAATGACCATAGAAAAATTTAGAAGAAGGGTCCCCATTATTATGAAAATATAAAACCAAAATGGGGGTTGTTTCAGCTACAAAAGGTACCTTAGCCTCTCTTGATTATCTCCTCTTCTCTATGATCTCTTCTATCTACCTTCTATACAAACTTGCCTATATAAAATATAATGGTTTGGTTGAGATACATTAAAGGTGTATCTAATATTCCATATAGGGAAAATATAAAATAAAAGCCTAATATATCAAACTCCTCAACAAGTGTCTCCAAATGGTGCATTACATGTGAATCAGGAAATAATTCCTTATTTCCTAAATAAATCCCCATTTCAACAACAAAATCAAATTCCAACCTTTTAATTACATAAATTTGACTTAAATTAAATTAAGGGAACTCACTCCCTTTAGTAAATGTGGCAAGACATCCTAGGTATTTTTGACTTGAAGAAATGTTTCTACATCAAACTCCCAAGGAAAAAAATTTGTGGTCTCCTCGTCATGAGTCTTAAACTGTTGGTTGTACCTTCCAACTAGTTGTCTACATTTTTTCAATTACAGCTGCATATATTGCAATTTCTCTTTCTCCTATATCCCAAACTTTGTTTTTCCACCATACACTTGCCTCACTTTAGTGAAACTCTTAAAAATTATTTTTTTCTTATAAATAACTTCCTCATTAACTCTATCATATTTGTCTCTTGTAGCTGCTTATTTATTGATTTTGTCCTCAATATTCTAGGTTTCCATATTTTATTTTGCAATGCTCCACCTACCTTACTGATATACTCTCTTCCAATCAACTAATTTCTATTCATTAGAGAAATTTTGAGGTCTAAAATGGGCCTCCTAAGGAATATTGTAAAACAATAGTGGAAATAATGAAAGAATATTATATGACATCATCAAATTTTAAAGAGAAAAAGAAAAAGCTACTTTTTTAACTCGTATTTTCAACTTATCTCCCTACGGTTTTACTCAAATTCAAGTTGGAGCAATCATTGGATGCAAAATTTAATTCCTCATCTAAGGAGTACCCATGTTTTTTACTTTCAATGGACCTTGCTACACGAAAAATGAGATTTTTTTCATGTATTTCTCATTTTTCATGTAGCAGGGTCCATTGAAAGTATAAAATGGGTACTCATTGGATGAGGAATTAATTCGACATCCAATGAGTGCTCTTGCTCTAAATTTGAGTAAAAATGTAGGGAGATAAGCTGAAAATACAAGTTGAAAAAGTAGTTTTTTATTTTATTATTTTTTAATATTTTTATTTCTTATACTCCAAAAATATTGAATCATCCCCCATGGTTGGCATCATCATCTTGTATCCTATTAGTTCTTATAGAGTTTATTTTGGTTGTACATTTTTGTTTTGAGGGCCATTTTAGACCTAAAAATATCTCTAATGGTCGATTGTTTTTGTTTCTTCATTTTTTAAATTTTAGGTAATTTATTCATCAGAATACATAACTCATAAGTTTGAATGCCCAAAGTATCCCTTTTCTCACGTATGCCATTAAAATTAATCCTTTGCAACGTTTTTTCAAAATTTCAAAATTTTATGGCCTCAATTTCTATTTCACTATTCTCATAAAATATCATCCATTCTTCATCACCAAATATCTCTCCAAATATGTTTAAGGCACTTTTTTTCCTCCTCCATGGATTATTTATGAAATATTTACTTTCATCACCAAAACTCTCACTTTTTCCTACATCTGCACATGAAATAAATTTATTACAACAAATATTAAATCACCAAAAATCACCATCAGTCATAAGAATGATTGTGATCAAGAATTATACAGGAACGCAATAGAATACAAATATAACCATAAAAAAAGAGATGCAAGAGAAATAAAAATTTATTTCATTAATATTAAGGCACTGAAATATGCTCACATAAAGAATGAAATTAAAGTAGGTCAGGCGTGTTGGCCGGATAAATCGTTCTTGCGACCAAGACCGATCTCCCTAGTGTCAGAAGACAATCTAGCAACAAACGAACAACTAAGTTTGTATTTCTCTAGATATATTCGTTTTACAAATAAATGCTATGAAGGTGTCGATCCTACCTTAGATCCAAATGCTTATTTGTGGTCGTAGTGATTTCGTCGCATCAATAATCCTTCGTTGCAACAAGATCTCTTTTGTCGCAAGAAAGTATCATATTTCGTTGATCTGCAATCACAAACAAGAAAATATCAATAGCACCTGTTTAACAAAAAATCATAAAACATACCTATCATAGTGATCAAGGAATCTATGAAATAAACGATCAAACGACAGACTTATTGAAATAAACAATCGAATGACAATTTATTAAGAAAAAACGAGAACTTGATTGTATTAATATTAAAATAATAGAAGAACCTTACAACCTTAGCCTTGATGTTAGAAGACCTTCCCGGTCCGGCAGAGTCTCCTCTACTTTGATAAGTCTTGCACTCTTCCTTCGAGAACCTGAAGAGGTATGTGATCTTTCCTCTCAAAAGCTCAGCAGAAAGAAGTCTAAATCTCAACAGCACTTCATTTCAAAAATCTTAACTTAACTTCTTCAATCCTCCATTAATTTTCTTCTTTTCACTTAACTTAACCCCTTTGAGGCTACCCAATGCCTCCTTTTATAGATCAGATGAGGAGGTTAGGATTCCACCTTTAAAGGGATAGAACCCTCCTTCAAAGGGACGAGCTCCTCACATCGAGGATTAGTTCCTTAAGGTACGGGATACATGCACCTTACTAAAGCGTACTCATCCCCAAAAAAATCTCATCCAGGAACCTTCCCGAGAATTGACCAAAATTCAACTTTTTTATTTTTTTCTTTCGCGCATTTTGACTTTACGGGGTACCGCATGCATTACAACGTAAAAATGTGTTCTAGAAGCGAGTTTCTCTTCACATTACTGCGTGCCTAGCTAAAAATGCAAGAAGGTCTCATGTTACTGCGTGCCACGGTTTGAGAGATTTTAGGGTTTTCTTCGAGTTCTAAGGCTTGGAATGAGGAACAAGGTTGTAAGACTTGCGAGAGGAGGTAAGTATGAGTGTCGATGAGCTCATACGTTGACAGAGTGTTAGGGTGACACATTTTTTAGTGTAACGATTTCCCCTAAAGTGTGAAGTCTGGAATAGATGAAGATGAAGTATGTCATATATGAAGAGTGAAGTACTTTATCATTTCAAGGATCATCTGTGGACACCCCGAAAGTCGGAACACCTTAAAAAACATTCGATGAAAAATATATATATGTAAACATATCATCGGCGAGGTAGGCATTCCCATACTCGGATCAAAACTAACTAGAACTAACTTAAATTGTTACGATACGGGAATGATTTTGAATACATCTGAGTATAGAGATGTGTAGACATAGTATGGACGCAACCATACGGTTTATAAATAGTCCTTGTATAAATGATAAAAAAATTCCTCGCGGCTTTGGATGGTATAAACTAGATCCGGGGTCTTGATTTTACGCTTCCCGAACTAGTACGATTCTATCCATGTGAATAAATGTGTTGAAGTCGAACATGGTAGAAACCACTTGATTACCGATCAATGATGTGACTGTTAACAAGTGTGAGAGAAATACATTAATGTCAATGGCTCTCAAAGTACTCGGTACAATCCATGATGTGAATGAATGAGCTGAAGTCGAACATGTCACGGAATCATTCGATCGAAGGTCAATGATGCAACACTTTGTCGTCGAAGGTGAGAAACCTGCCATTGAGGTATGCGATTTCAAGGTGCGACGATTTACGGATCAACTTCCTAGATAATGAGTTGTCGTGATAGAAAGTGATCCATCGTATGCAAACCCACAACACGAAATCATAGATCAAGTTTTGAAAATATATTGGTAAGGGTGACTCGGGGATGGTCAAAATCAATGACGGATATTTTGCGAGATGAATGGTTTATTTAGGCTTGTCCTCTTGAACACATAACGACAACGCAAATGGCTTGGTAAAAATTGACCCCAAGCTAATACCCGAAGCCGGATGAGAAGACTTTCAATGTGGTTTGATTCGCTGATGGGCAAGGATTTCCCAACCCGAGGTGGACAAAAAGTGTCGTGTTCAAGAGTGGTTAACGGTTTTCTAAATAATCAAGATGTAACAAACGAGGTTCGTTTTTCTCTCTTTTCCCCCACCATTTTACGCTTCAGAAGTACCTCTTTATTTTTGACAAGCTTGAGGAGGATAACATTTTCTTGTTTATAAGCTCATCCTTCGGATGAGTCCAACTTAGTTTAAAGATTCGAACCTAAGGAGTGGTCCGTTCTGTTTAAAATTGAACGGGTCCTTTACGCATTAAATTTTAATGAGTCCGATATAGGAGAAACTCGGTGTTTTTCAATTTTAGGGATTGAGAAGAAAAAACTTAAGAAAACTCCATGGGTGTACTTTTCGTAAATTTAGTCTCTCGGAGCCCGAGAGAAAAGGGAAAAAAATAATGCGGGAGAGAACTCTATTGACCATATTTAGTCAACATATACCTTTTTCATAAATAGTCCATTTTAGTCGCAAGGGGTAAACTTATCTTTGAAGGACATTGTTCATTTACTTTTAACGAGTTTGAATAGTCAAGTACTCGGCAATCTTTTCATGTTTAGAAATTAAGAAAGGGCTTAAAGGAAACTCATGGTTTAAAACTTACTTGTAAGTTTGAACGAGTTCGAAAAAGGGATAAAAATGTACTCATATGGCCGACTTTCAATTTAATTTACGAGCGAGGAAAAGACGGAAAGAACTCGGCATTTTCTGTGTGTTTTACGAGAATGAAAGATAGCAAAATCATCTCGGGATTTTCATGAGTTTTAACGAAGTCTTGAAAATAACCAAAAAATTGACTCGAATAGGTTTCATTTTTACAAAATCTTGAAACGAGAGAAAAACTATGCTTCGAGTGGTTTAATTTTTACACAAGCTTGAAACAAAGCTTGTGCTTGACGCCCTAAGCATAGCTGCTAGATCACATGCCCCACGACTTCATTTCATTCAACTAAGTACACTGCGGTAATTAATAGCTAGATGGAATGAAGGTTCATTTACGAGATCATATGAAAGACCCGACCTAAAAACTAACCTAAGTATATGACTTAACATTTACGAGATACATTCAAAGAACTTGACTCAATTAGGGGAGGATTTGTTTCATTTTTTAATGAGCTCGACACGGGAGAAGAACTATGCTCATGGCAACGTGTTTCATTTTTTAACGAGGTTGACACGGTAAAAGGAACTATCCTCATAAACTACTTATTTCTAATCTACCTACATAACCTACGATTCATCTTTTAATGAGGTTGACACGGGAAAAAACTGTCCTCATACCTAATTCATTTTTTAATGAGGTTGACTCGGTAGAAGGAATTATCCTCTAACCAGCGGTTCGTTTTTAACGAGTTGACACGGAAAAGAAGCTGTCCTCATACCGGTTACCATTTTTTTAACGAGGTTGTCTCGGTAACGAACTATCCTCATAAACTACTTATTTCTAATCTATAAATCTACTCTCTACCATCTACCTATTGTTTCATTTTTTAATGAGGTTGACACGGGAAAGAAGCTTGTCCTCATGGAAGCTTGCTTCATTTTTAAATGAGCTTGACGGAGAAGAAAAACTATGCTCTAGACCTGCTTGATTCATTTTTTAACAAAGTTTGACACGATAAAAGGAACTTTCCTCACCACTCAACGATTCATTTTTTAATGAGGTTGACACGATGAAACTCTCCTCACAAAATGCGAGGATTCATTTTTTAACGAGGTTGACACGGTAAAAGGGCTGTCCTCGAGACTCACGTTCATTTTTTTTAACGAGGTTGACACGGTAAAAGACTTTCCTCACATAACTGAGTTGTTTTTAACGAGGTTGACACGGTAAGGCAATCCTCACCCTTAATGATTCATTTTTTAACGAGGTTGACACGGTAAAAGTAACTTTCCTCGGACTCACTTTAGTCATGGCTTCAAAAATTCTTCATCGAATGGAAGAATAGTTCTATGAAAGGAACACATGTCAAGGGACTCAAAGGGATAAGAACATCGTATTCAAATAATCCCATAGAGTTTTCCATGTCAATTACCTGATCTAAGTCATAGGAAGTCGAGCAAATAGTGAGAGGCTTGCTTCCATCGGTAACTACAAACATGGGACTAGTTGCCACATAATTAACCGTCGCTTGAGGTAGATACCACTTTAGAAATAGGAACATTTAGAGTGTTATATTATTGGTAGTCGAATAAAGACTAGGGAACGGAAAGCTAGTCTATAGTCACAATATTTCCATTGTGAGGGGAAGACATCACGCGAAAGAGTGTTGATACGAAAACTTTCATTGCATAGACATAGTCTCGCCCAAGGAGTAATTGAAATTCAGGGGCCTCGAACTACCATAAGATCAATACGGAACAATTTTACCTTCCAAAGTAATAGAAAACTTAGGAAGGATCCCTAAAAGTTCACTAATGGATTCTGTTAAAAGCTTTCGGATTATGTGTAATAGGCACAGACGGGGAACCCAAAAACTTTCAAACGATTGAGGATAAAATACTAACAAAAGCACCTTCATCTACATGTGTGTCTGCGGTGTATGTCCCTACCACCAAACTTCACAATGATTTGGAAAGGGATGGAGGAAGGAAGACGAGGTTACGTCGGTCTATTCCAATCAAGGAAAATACCTCGGTACTTGGGGGGGTTGTAGAAGAAAAACGGTGAAATTCCCCTTGACGTGAAGAATCTAATGTAACAAGAAGAACTTGTAGAAGCGTATGAAGTTCACTCTCTAGAGGGAGAGTGGGATCGACGAAAGTGAAATCGAATTGACCACTTGATCAACTAATGGATCATCAACACGAGTGATATGAGTTTCACTCTCCAATGGAAGAGTGGGATTAGTGTACTTGAAACTAGATCAATCACTCTGTCCGATTGTGATAGGTTGGGAGAAAGTTCTGGGGGTAACCGGTTGGAAATTCTTGCGGTGGAACAATAAGGTTTTCCAACAATTTTGAGCTTCATCCATGTGAGGGAAAATGTGAGTTTGATTACTCCCTTTGCATAACTTACAAAACCTAACTTTACCCTTTTTCCCGGGAACACGACTATCAGCAGTTTGATGGATCAACGGAAAGTAGTTGAGATTTTTCGACCATACTTCCAGACCTTTGGAATCTAGGGACAATTGATAAGGAAGTGGTCACCCTTACAAAGCCTACAAGGATGTTGGGTTTATGATGCATGTTGGAGGTTTGCTCAACACAACTAACATTCTGACCATGGTTGGTTGGTTTTTACTTCTTCCTTATCTTGCTTCTTCTTCTTCTTCTTCTTCCACTTTCTTCTTCTTCTTAGCCACCGGTTACTAGTGTCGAGCTTTTACCAAGCGAAGAGGAAGAAATGGAGGAAGAAATATTAGGCGAAGAAGGTAAAGAGATCGAAACGGAGAAGGTTGGTGATGTTGAGATGGTGAACTCGTTGTTGAGGTGAAGCATTCGGTTGAGGTGGAACAATTGGAGTATTCGAGGCCAACGAAGTTGAAAATAACCATATCGGTAAACCTATTGTAACTCCGAGGGTAATGACTTAATGTATCCCAGCCATATAAGGAGGACCAACATTTCCAAAGCAAGGAAAAGTACTAGGAATCTCATTGAAGGGGTTCCTTGGTTGGTAAATTCGAACGATTGCCATTATATTCAACTTGATGAATTTTATTAACAAATTAAAACTAAAATTAACAATTAACAATTCACCTAACAATTAAAATTCACAATTCACACCTATGGTGTCTAAAAGTAAAAACAAACAAATTAACACGCACTATCAAATCTAGGAGTCAAACCACACACAAACAGTAACTTCCCGTACTAAAAACACTAGTTGGTGATGAAATCCAACATCGTAGAATTTAATACGAGAAAGGGCGGTTGGATCGATTACCAGACAACACGATTAATGAAAGCAGTAGCACAAGTTTCTTCACAAAACCATCTCGAGTGAAGAGAACCCCCGAAGAGTCAGTCGATGCAGTCGACGTCTACTCCGAGGTACGAGTGGGATCTTCCTCACAGTCACCTTGGAAAAGAATCCTACTAGATTATGACCACTAAGGTTACCAATAGAAACAAATATACACAGGGAATAGTCTACGATTGGTACACACGCAAGTGAGGAGTAACAAAGCTCAATCCCCTTGAAGGCTCCTTGACATAATCCAAGGTTCTGTGACAGTGACCCAGGCTCACCGACAATGGTCAATATGAGGTTTACCATTTTTAATACGTGTATATACACTATCGTTCCCAATGAGGAAGGATTGGTCTACCTCCTTGGTTCAGATATGATCTCGTGCTTGTCTCCTTTAGGAGGAGCTTCCCAGAGAGCATACATGCGACAATTGGGTACCCTCTGCATGAGATGTTACTTGTTTGTTTTACTATCTTGGAGAGTTAACTAAAACCTATTCAAGACACTAGCCTAAGCTATGTTGGTGAAACATGACCCTAAAAATGTAAAAATTACTAGATGAATTTTTATTAAACACTTGTGTTATTTAGGCATTATTACTCAAAAGGGTAAATGGATATGAAACCAATGGTGTTATGACTGAGCCAAAGGCGAATGCAATCGAATATGATAATGTAATCTTTTCAATTCGATGAATCTAACTAAAGTAGGGAAAAGTTTCCATTCACTTCCAACAATGCAAAATATTGATCACTAAGAGAAAATACAAAAAAATTCTCTAATGCACTAATTTCATCGAGAAAAACTAATGCAAATCAATCCCAAACAATTTTTATTTTTGTGTTTTTAAAAAAAAAGCATAAAAACATCTAAATTCAAATCAAAGAAAAATTGATCTAAATCTATGATTGATTTTTTACAGAATGTAAGCTATGCAATTGTAATCTATGCACAATTCACTTGAAAATTATGCAAATGTAATCTATGCATATTTTTCATTCATATTCGAAAATGAAATTCTAATTATACGAATGTGATCTATGCGAAGATTATCAAACACAAGATGATTCTAATGTAATCTAAGAACCAATCAAGTTCAAGTCAAGAAAATTG
Organism: Pinus albicaulis; assembly: GCA_034641835.2. Lineage (NCBI taxonomy): Eukaryota > Viridiplantae > Streptophyta > Pinopsida > Pinales > Pinaceae > Pinus > Pinus albicaulis. The sequence continues at coordinate 1,403,848,627 of CM076570.1, forward strand.
GGTGAGAGTTCCAAAGATCAAAAAACACTCAAAGGCGATTAACACTCGTACACAATTTAGCGAAAACGCCCCCCCCCGACAAATGAGGGGGAAATTTTTGCAAAAACAAAGCAAAAAGATGGAAAATTGTGAAAATGCGAGACAAACCTCCAAGTAAAGACCAAAGGAAATCAAATTAATAATTTCTCAAAAAAGAGACTCAAAACACCCAATTAACTTAATGGAATTAATGAGATGAAGAATTGCTGAAAAATTCGAAACAAGAATTTTTTGATAGAGAAATACGGTCTGGGTAGATGCTAAGAATCCTAAATTAAATCTAAACTAAAATTAAAAAAGAAATCTAAAGTTTTCCAAAATTTTAACGGGGTGCGAGGCTTCCGAGAGGGTAACGGGTGCGGTACGCACTATTTACTAAAGAAAACATGCGAAGCGCCTTTGTCCAAGAAGGAAAAGTGCGGTCCCCGAGAAAAATTCAAGAAAAAAATGTAAAAGATTTCAAAATTTTCAAAAACGAGAGAAAACCTAAGCTACCTAGGCAGATGTCCATCAATCAAAAACTAGGAAAAATGTTTCCTCAAATCAAAATAAAAGAGAACCAAAAACAACAAAGTTCTTTCCCCGGTATGGTCGCCAATTTGTTGGCGGACCAGTGTTCTTGCGGACCGGGCCCGTCTCCCTAGTGTCGGAAGACAATCTAGCAACAAACGAACAACTAAGACATGCTCTCTAGATATATTCGTTTTACAAATAAATGCTATGAAGGTGTCGATCCTACCTTAGATCCAAATGCTTATTTGTGGTCGTGGTGATTTCGTCATGATAATCCTTCGTCATAGCAAGAGGACTCTTATGTATAAGAAAGTATCATATTTCGTTGATGCGCAATCACAAACAAGAAAATATCAATAACTTTTTGTATAACAAATAATCATAAAACATACCTATCATAGTGATCAAGGAATCTATGAAATAAACGATCAAACGACGACTTATTGAAATAAGCAATCGAACGACAATTTATTGAGAAAAACGAACTTGATTGTATTAATCTTAAAATAATAGAAGAACCTTACAACCTTAGCCTTGATGTTCGAAAGGTAACTAAGTCCCGGCAGTCTCCTCTACTTTGATAAGTCTTGCACTCTTCCTTCGGGAGCACAAAGAGAGGTATGTGATCTTTCCTCTCAAAAGCTCGGTAGAAAGAAGTCTAAATCTCCGCAAGCACTTGGCTCAAAAATCTTAACTTAACTTCTTCAATCCTCCATTAGTTTTCTTCTTTTCACTTAACTTAACCCCTTTGAGGCCACCCAATGCCTCCTTTTATAAGCGAGATGAGAAGTTGGGATTCCACCTTTAAAGGGATAGAACCCTCCTTGAAAGGGATGAGCTCCTCACATCGAGGATTGGATTCCTTAAGGTGTGGGATACATGCACCTTACTAAAGCATACTCATCCCCGAAAAATCTCATCGAGAACCTTCGAGAATTGACCAAATTCAACTTTTTTATTTGTCTTTCGCGCTTTTGACTTTACGGGGGTACCGCGAGGAACTATATTGCGGAAAAATGCATTCTAGAACACGGTTTCTCTTCACATTACTGCGTACCCTAGCTAAAAACGCAAGAAGGTCTCATGTTACTGCGTACCTACGAGTTCAGGAGATTTTTTTTAAGGTTTTCTTCCCGGTTCTAAGGCTTGGAATGAGGAAAAAAGGTTGTAGAGACTTGCGAGAGGAGGTAAGTATGAGTGTCCCGATGAGCTCATACGGTCGGTAGAATGTCGAGGTAACATTTTTTAACGCGTGCTGTTCTCTCGGCGATTGTAGGTTATCTGCGAGAAGGGATGTGAAAAAAAAATCCTGCGAACTTTGTTCACCATTGAGACTTGAGAGCCTATTTATTATTTAGAAACAATGAAAAATCATAAACATCTAAAATCCTAACCACAAGGGATGAAGCGCCAAAGCAGTGAGCCCCATTGGGATGAATTGGTACATCAACTACCAAGGGTCGTAGCTTTGAGATATGATATCCATTTGACATGCACAATAACTTGTTAAGAAAATATTTATCGAGGATTATAAATTTCAATTGAAAAATTTAGTGAATGTTTCATTTTTGTCACCATTTAAAAAAAAATGTCGTGTGAAATTCTGGCCTGCGGAAGTTCAAGACTTGGAAAATTGCCAAAACTAGTAAATCGTGTTACAATTAAAGAAAGCTGAAAAACTGAAAGAAACAATGGTGGGGATCCAAGTGGAATATGTGAGTGGACATAAATATCCATGGATCAATCTTCCCCCCCCCTTAGGAGTAATGGTCCCCATTATGTTGATTGCCTATTGAGATGAAGGAACTTTTGTTGAACTTGTTCCACGGTGAGCCACTTGCCTTGGTGTAGGAGTTGTCCAGCTTTAAAAACCTGATACATTTGGATATTATATAGGAGATTGTTCTTGATCCACGTGTCCATGGTACAATCAGTATTGGCATGTTCCATGTAGTATGGGCTTAGATCTATTGGTGTGAGATGTTTTGCAATGTTTGATGTGTCTAGTAAGGGTGGAAAGTATTGTCGGGAAAGGGAGATCCACATTGAGCCAGATGGTGTAGGCCAAGGAATGGTGGAATTATGAGCTCGAAGGAATTGTCCCCCACAGCCTTGGCTTTGATGGTGTACAACCCATATCTGAGTGGTCGAATCTTGCGGTAGGGCCCAACGAGGTGCTCATACTGCCAAATGTAACCAAAATGTTTCACTCAACTAGAACTTGTGTGGAACTAGATGTTGATCGCTTTGACACTACTTGTACTTAGCATTGGCTCTCTTAATATGTCCAAAGACTATTGGAAAATATTTTGAATGTGCTCAATGAATATATTAGCCATGTCGGATTCATACTCAACATCAACTAAATTCTCTGAGTAGTTGCAAATGGTATGGCCACATCAACGAGCGAGATAATGGTTGGAATCCCAACCCCATCCCGAGCAGAGGTCATCAAGTTGAGCTATGGAGTGCTCTATTGTAGTTGTGTTATGGGGAGGATTTCATCCCATGTACGTGGATTATTTGAATTTTACATGCACATAATGTGTATGATCATCTTGTTGATGACCTTTGTTTGGCTATCATTTTGGGGGTGGAAAGCCATGGATTTAGGGAGGTTGGTATCCAACATCGACCAGAGGCTTGACCAAATTTTACTAAGAAATGTGTTGTCTCAATATGAGCTAATAGATTATGGGATCCCAAAGTGTACCCAAACTCATTCAAAGCTTAGAAGTGGCTTTTGTTGTGACAGATCTCCTTGCCAGGCCACCATGATAGTCATCTTAGAATTGTTGATGACAGTAATACGGATGTCTGCCCTGTCTCTAGATGAAGGAGGGACTTGACTTGCCCCGAATCTCATACGACCATGATTTCCTATGGTCATTAAGATGGAGAGGGTAAGCCCTTGATTTGTTGATAGCAGATGACATTAGGAAGTAAATTCTCCGATGTACTTCCTGACATCTTGTCGAAGGTCGACCAATAAAAATACTTGTAGCACTTCCACTATTTTCTCTATGCGAAATGTCCAATGACCCGATTGTAGTTTTCCTCACAAATCATCTTGGCACACTCACTTTAAGGAAAACATAGGTATCCTAGGTGGCATAACGATTACAACCTAGAGGTGAAAATTTGGAACCTTCCCTTCGAGCATATTGTATGTGTTGTCGGATGCCGGATTACTCTTGTAAATATACAACCACATCAAGCACGATCAACGCTATGACCAACGGTTGGTTGAGGAATTCTACAACATTATTGATGTTTCCCTTCTTGTACTTAATGCTAAAGTGGAATTGTTGTAGGTACGTGGACCATTTATGAAGGTAATCATTACGCAACTTTCCTTATGTACATATTAACTTTAAGGTTGATGATATTTTTATGGCCGTTTCACTTCCCCATAATGCTAATGCTTCCATTTTCGGCGGGGAATTGCATAATGGAATACATATATTTTCATACGTGTTATACTTTCAAGCGTATGCAGTGTCTCAATGCAATATGCCACTAGATTCCCCTGGCGAGTAAGAACTACACCAATAGCATAGTTAGAGGAATGTATCTCAATCTCAAATGGTTACTTCAAGTATGGTAATATGAGCATTGTTCAAAGAAGAGGTGATGTTTTAACTCAATAAATTCCTTCTATTGGGATTTAGACCAAAGAAATTTTCCTTTTCTCCACCCTTGGTGACATGAATTAAAGGCAGAGTGATATGATAGAACCCCAACACGATCTTGAGGTAAAAATTGGCAAGAGGAGAAATCTATAGAGCTGTTAGAGTGGTTGGGGTTGTCCAATCTGGAATGAATTGTATATTGGTTGGGTCCACATGCACACCACGATCATCAATGATGTACCCGAGATATTGAACTTGGGTCATACCAAAAGGAATTTCTCAAAGTTGGAAAACAATTTGTCTTGTGGGGGTTTGAAGGACTTGTCAAATATGGTGGAGGTTCTCTTTCCAACATTTTGAATATTAGGATGTCGACAAAATACGCCACCACGAATGAATTTTTGAAGGGTCACAGATGTCTTCCATTGACCTCATAGAGGGTTGCGGGGAATTTGTCAACCGGAAGGCATGATGAGCCATTTAAAGAGGCCCTCTTCGGATTTAAAGAAAATATTCCACATCGGAGAACTCGATTTGTGCACGATAATAACCAAAATTTAATTCAATATTGCTGAAATATTTGCCCCCCTTGAATTGGTTTAGAAGGTCATAAATGTATGGGATTGGATACATATTTCGAGAAAATAAATTTATTCGGTATTTGATAGTGATACGAGTCTCGGGTCCCATCCTTTCTCTATACAAACATAATGAGGCTCCCATAAGGCGATGAACTTGGCACGATGTGTGCCATTTCTACAACAACTCTTGAGTTTCCTCTTGATCTCATCATTCTAGAAAATAAAGCATCAATATATCGGTCTGTTGGGTAGTGGCATGCCCAAGGTCGGATCAATGGAGTGCTTGGCACGACGATGCGGGGGTAACTCTCTGGGTGAGGTGAAGATGTTCATGTACTCCTCCACTGAACTTTTCCATATATTATTTTCATGTGGAGGAGCCCTACCTAGTGGTCGTGGATGTGGCCACAATATTATTCTTTTCCTAGGGAAAATCATAAGGAAGACAAATTTCCCGGTCAAAAAATGATCTTCTTTGGATTTCTTCACAAAGATCAAAGAAGCCGAAAGATGACTGATATTGCTCTAGTATCATGTATAACATATGTCCCAAGTAGTAATAATAATTAGTGAGGCATAGACTCATACACAACATGATGCTTCCACGAGTATGGTTGGCCTAATCATACATCACAAAATTCAAGAGGAGAAACATCTCACAATACCTCATATATGAAGGGATTGATGTTGTAGGGAAAGACGACACTGCGGTTGACACATAGATCTTGTCCTTGGTGAAGCCACCTGATGGTGTACATTTGTCGGTGTGTTATGGTTGGTAGGCCCATATTCTTCACGACCTCTGCTGAAATGAAAGGTTCTTTTGGCTTGTCTTGTCAACAATGGACTATATTGGAGAACCCTTCATCCACATATGCGAGTGGAAGAGGCGCTCCCTCTTTCGGATCTTCGGAGCTCAATATTTTGGATCTTGGTGGTGGAAAAGGTGGCATTGGGCTCCACCTCAATAATATGATTCCCTTTGTCATTCCTCTTGTTAGGTTTTAACTTAGCATTGAAACATTCATATGATTCGAAGCCTTCAACTCGGCCACCAATGAATGGTTGGTCGACACTCACTTGTTGTGAGTGGGGCTCTTATTGAACTCACATTATTTTCCCATGTCCTTATTTTTTTCTTCATGGTGTTGTTATTTTCTTGTGGCTTCAACGGGTTGTCTGGGTCACTGCCTTGGCTTTGTCCTATTTTCTATGGTTTAAGAATTTTGCTTTCCCTTGATTGATTCATAGATCCAAAGTCTCGCTTCTTCTTTTTATATTTCTTCTCGATCTTGACTTTGTATCGATATGTGGCTGAATGAGGAGATGTCTAGAAACTTCATCTCATACTGGATGTACTTTTGTAGATAGTTGCGACTTCCCAGTACCAAATTCCGCTCATAATCCTTGATACCCAACTTCATGCGAAGGGTATGAGAAAAATATTTGTGAACTACGGCACGTCTTGATCCCTTCCCTCTCACGGTCTTTGGTCCACTTTATGTACTTCTCTTCACTCCTCTGAAAGGGTAATACTACTCCTTAATGGCATCTCGAAAAGTCAAAAATTTGGATGAAACTAAAAATAATGATGGTTCCCTTTCATCCCTTTTATTATAGTAGGTTTCCCACTTGTCCTTGACATGGGAGATGAACTTTGAGGAGTGAAAAAAGTAATATTTTCCCAATTGGAAAAAATTGTGAATAGAAAAATATCCTTAATAGATTTAACCATTTATCTACGAGTATCCACATATATCATGCCTTAAAATATGGGGATATAAAAGTTGACTTGTACCTTATGTAGAATTATATGCTCTAAGCATGCATATGTCCTTGACCCACCTAATCTCACACTATATAAATTTATGAAAAATATTGAATCAATTTTTGTTAATCTTTTGTGGATAATTTAATTTCACACATGTAAACGCACTAAATAAAAACAATCGCACATAACACGATTTTTTTTAATCGGGGAAAGCTTGTTGAAAACCCCCACTATATATTATGTATCATGGAGATCATATGAAAATCTTCATACAAATCTTATCAAGCTTTCGGTATAGTACAATAGTCATACACTAATCGGGACCAATCTTGCAAGTCCATGCCGTCTACCCTGCGCTAGCCTACCTCCAGCACGGAATCCATGCTAAAGAATAGCTCTGAATGAATTCGAATTACCCATGCTTATAGCACCAAAATCCTCATTGGAATCCCCAACGTAGTAATGTGATGCAATCAATGCATCATTGTAGTCACAACAAATAGTATATCTTGCCCTTTCACCTATCTCTCCATTGAGTCTGCCTTCCAAACTGCCATGCACTATAGTTAGCGATGTATTGTTCACTTGATTAATGAGTTATTATTTGTGAATTAATTAACTAATTAATTCACTCCTCTCCTCTTTTTGTATCATTCGGTTAGACTGATCACAACTATTTCAAGCGAGTCTAAACTGAAGTTAAACTAAATATAACTCCATGAACTACTCTTTAAATATGTCATAACTACGCCACTTGAGTTCTAGCGATTCCTCCATGCATTAGCTCCAATAAACCCTTGGGAATTGCGTAATTCCCTCGGTCCATTGATGTGCCACATCTATGCAGATTGAAGTGCTCCAAGAGAATAAGTTTTTGTTTAGTGTACGATTATTATTAAGAGCTAATAATAATCGACATGCATCTATTTTTAGATCGGTGATCTATAAATAGACTTTGCTACGATATTCTAAAAATAGAATTTCATCTATTTTCCAACTTGACCAACCATCCACAAATAGCATCCTGCCAACACGAAATATAATCATCATGTCTAAAAATATACATATTCTAAAAATAGACTTGTGCCAAAAAATATCCTATGGGCCCACTTAGGGAAGGCTACTCTTTTCACTAAGCTCATCATCTTGTTCCCAGATAGCAACCTCCCCTCTCGACAAGATAGGGATTATCTTTCACCCCAATCCTTGCCTGTATGGTATTCGAATTTTCTCCTGGTGAGCACCTTCGTCAAAATATCTGCATCTTGATCCTTCGTAGGAATGTAATGAAACAACATGATCTTCTGCTGCACAAAATTTTTGATATGATGGTATCGGATATCAATATGTTTAGATCTATTATGAAACACGGGATTAATCGAGAGTTTAATGCAACCTACGATTATCACAATGTATCATTGTGAATCTAGCGTGAATTGAACAAACCAACCGGGATGTTACTCATCCGGATAGGATCACATGCGACTAGACTTGCTACCATGTATTCGCCTGTCGAACTAAGTGCCATTGATCTTTGTTTTCTGTTGTACCGAAATTGTCGTGAATCCCGAGACTAAAAAATCCCTCACGATGTGCTTTTTCTATCTGTTGGGCTTCTTGCCCAATCTTCATCCATGAAGCCATGCAACTTCACTACGATCCGTGTCTATACCATAAACCATACTCATATGTGCCCCTTTGAGATATATCAAAACATGCTTTTTTGCCTTCCAAAAGAGCTTTGGTAGAAACTAACCATCGCTTGTGAAAGTTGGTTCACGACATAGCACATGTACGGTCTTGTATTAACTAAATACATGAGTGAACCCACCAACTTCGATAAACGATGGCATCCTTTACTCTGCTTCGTCTTGTAGCATCCTCTTTCTTCCAATTTCCTGGAAGAGGAGTGTCGATGGGCTTAACGACCTTGCACGTGAAACTACTCTAGTATCTCCCGGAGCATACTTTGGTTTACAAATAGTTCACCTTCCCGCTACCATATTTCAAATCCAAAAGGAAATAATGAAGGAGGCCCAAATCCTTCATTTCAAACTCCTTTGCAAGATGTTGCCTTGCATGAGTGTATCAATTTCTCATCACCTGGTAGTATTTAAATCATCATAATAAGTAAAATGATTAAAATCTTACCCTCCACCACAATGCGAGGTACGGGTTTGCATCCGCCTCACTCTTAGTGAAGCCAAGTCTAGTGAAATAGCTATCGATCAAAGTGTACCAAGCACGGGGTGCTTGTTTCGGCCCATACAACGCTCTTGCAGTAGGCACACATGTGACTCGCTGCTTGAAGATCTCAAATCCTTGATTACTCGATGTACACCTCTTCCTAAATGAGCCCATTAAGGAATGCGAGTCTTCACATCCATTTGATGAATGTGCTAACCCATCTGCTTATTTGAGAGAGCAAGGATGATGCGTATGGAAGAATGCGGGTGCGACGGAGGTGAAAGGTTTCTTCATAGTCGATCCCCTCGATGCGGCGAAGCCCAGGGGCAACAAATCTTGCCTTATACTTCTTGATGCTCCCATCGGTAGCTTGCTTTAAATTGTAGATCCATCTTGATCCTACAACTTATTTTCCCAACGGCCTTGGAACAATCTTCCAAGCACGGATTACGACAATGGAGTTGTACTCCTCCACCATGGCATCTACCCATGTGAGCTTTCTTGTGCTTCTCCAAAATAAGATGGCTGCAATCACGATACACTTGCTCATAAGAGCCATGTATCTAGTATAACGGTTAGGTATTTGTCTACATTTGCGGTAATGATGTAGGAACTCCTACATTACGTAGCCATCCACCTTCGGTCTCTCGGCTTTGTGGTAGGCTTTACGCCTTGTCGATGTTGGTTACTTGCATTAATGGACTCCTCCTCCATGGTCTCATCTGTGGCTGATCCACATCCAAAGGCTCATCTTTGGGAACAAAGTTCCTCTTCGCATGCGAGTGTAGCTCCTCACAGCGACAACTTCATGGCTTTCACCTCATTGAATTTTATAGCACGTTGCACAACGGTCATGCGTATCTGGAAAATACACATGATAGTTATAGGGTGTTTAATGGCACCCCAAAATATCCCAACTTTGCAGTTGGCTCTGGCTTCTTCACAGCATCCTTTGTCGAATGTAAACGGATGAGCCAAAATCTTCATATGAGAAATATCGAGGCTTCTTACCGGTAAAGTCTTATTTAGGTGTACTCATGCCGAGTAATCTATGAGGACAATGGTTTTGCACATAAACGCGGTGTTGCATGCTTCTTCCCACAAGTGCATCGGTAGGCCCTGGTCATGCAGCGTCACTCATGAAATAACACCCATGATCGTTACTGTTCTTCCTCTCCATGACCCCATTCTCTTGTGGGTTATGAGGCGCTATGAGTTCTCTTCAAATTCCTTTTGTGCTACGAATTATTTGAATTCACCGAATGTATTCACCACCATTATCGCTCGTAGAGCTTTTACTTGCTTCCCCAACACCTTCTCCACCAATGCCTTGAACTCACGAACTTTGAGAATGTTTCAATCTTCCTCTACATGAAGAATATCCAACATCTACTAGAATAGTCATAAAAAAATATCACATAATACCTGTGTTTTTCTATTGAAGAAAGCGAAAGGTCCACACACGTTTGTGTTGAATTCTCTCCAAGATCATCGAAGCACGGTTCTCGTTCTCATGAAACGTGGTCTTCACAAACTTACCATAGTACATCCCTTGCCTTGATATGAGCGTGCAAGAGTACCCTTGGGAAGTCCGGTAGAAATATCTTTGCAAAATCTTCAAGCGCCATGGTGAAGATGGCCCAATCTCCTATGCCATAATTCGCCCCACTCATCTCGGCTCACCACTTCTTCTGGTTTGCCCACCATTGCGGCACGACCATCTACCTCCGGCTTGTAGGGTGTAGCTCGAACCCTATCTTCTTGGTTTGATCCATTTTTATGTCGGGAAGGAAGGCTTTTCCCTCACTGAAAACAACACCCTTAACCTACGTCTTCCGGCATTACGGCCAGAGAACAAGTTCTTCTTCAGACTTGGAACATGCATAACATTATTCAACAAGAATGGATTATTTGGACTCCCTCTAAAAGGTAATGGTCCCAATGCCGGGCACACTATACCGACCATCGTCTCCCATCTCTATATGCATCTGGAGGTCCTTATCCTCCCGAGTCACTAAACAACTCTTTGTCTCTCGTCATATGCAAATAGGCACCAGCATCGAGATAGCACACCAATCCCATAAAACTTGAAACTAAGCAAGAGTTAAAGGAGAAGTCAAGTTCAAATTGTGAGGCTAAGGCCTCTCCGGCTACAACTCTAGTAGCCTTCTTGTTCTTCTTCTTCTGTGGACAATTAGTGGCGAAATGTCTCCCCCGCCCATGGCATGATGAAAACGCCACTTTGGACAAATCCTGCTTCTCTCCTTTAACTAGATTTTTTAAGGATATTTATTTCCCTTCCCTTTCCTTTCTTTGGTAGCCAAAGTGAAATTATCTTCATCTTCATTCTTCGATGAAGATCCATCCACAGTACCCAGCCTTATCTCCTCTACGCACAGATCCAGCAATGCTCCCATCTGGTAGTTTCTCCCGTCGGTGATAGAGTCTTCGTAGCTATGCCAATAACCCAGGAAACCCAAGGAGATCCAAGCTCACCAACTCTTCATCATCAACGGTAACCCCCAAACTTCCCAGTTCATCCTTCCTCGGTGGACAAACTTAAATGAGGTATTTTGGAATCTATGGCCACCATCCACTTTTTATTTTTTTTGAGCTTGTCTTTAAGAGCCAAATTCCTCTAGTCACTTTTACTTTGGAACAAATTTGTCAAAGCCTTCCATATTAAGAATGGAGTGGCTTTCTCGTGAAGAGCTAGACAAAATATGGTCCTTCACACCTTCCAATAGAATCCTTCTTGTCTTTTTCTTTGTCTTCTTTTGTCATGCGTTAATCGTCTGACATCTCTAGATCCCAACTTAGGAACATCGCTATCGGTGAACTCCTTCGGTCCATTATCCTCCAACACACCTCCATCCTGTCCTTCAGGGATATGTAATTCGACTCCCATAAGGCATACCTCAATTGCAATCCATTGAAAGCCATTTCAATGTATACTCAACACGCACCAAGAATCATACCATGACAAATTCGAATTGTCCACTAGCACAAACTCACTTTACAATTGAAATCTTCAATTAGCAATGCTTTGATACCATGTAGAAATTATATGCACTAAGCATTCATATGTCCTTGATCCACGATCTCACACTATTTTTCATAAAGAAAAATAGTGTGAGATCGAGTAGAACATATGCATGCTTAGTGCATATAATTTCTAGACCTAAAGGAGTGACACCTCTAGAGTGGCTGCTAGATGAAGATGTGTCACCTGTGGGTAGTCGCCAAAGGACACGGAAAAGTTGTCGATCATCACGTTCCTATGTCTCTCAAGGACTTCTTTGAGCAATATTTTTGAAAGGATCTTAACTTCCTCATCTATATTTTCTCCCGCCATGAGAGGATATCGGGGTTTTGAGTTTGGTCTTGCAAAGGTTCAACTAGTTCGAGCCCTAAATCATTATACCCCTAACCTCATTGGGGACATGAAAAGAAACACAAAGAAAGAAAATACCCCTCGGATACCATTTGATCCAAAATTATACATGAACACAAAAAATATGCCATAAACACGGATATGCACTAGAAATAGGCGCAGTTTCATTAATATCAGTAGAAATATGTTCACGTACGGAATGAAAATAAAATAGATCGAGCAATGGTAGCTTATCTCTTAGAAGATATGTGGCGACTACATGTCTACGAGTTGTGTTAAAGTGAGGTAAAGAGCTATTTATTGTTGAAAAATAATGGAAAACCCTAAACAACGAAAATACTAACCTAAGAGATGAAGCTCCAAAATTGTGTGGGCCCCATTGGGGTAAATTTGTACATTGACTTCCTAGTGTAAAGTAACTTTGGCATATGACCTTCTTTTGATGTGCACAATACCTCGTTAGAAAGATCTATCCCAGCACTAAAACTTTTGACTACAAACAACACTTGCTTGTTTCAAAAAAAAATGTTGTTTATGGCCTTAAAATAGCTCCGAGTTTTAGGACCTAAAAAACTACCAAAAATAGTAAATTGTGCTACAATTAAGGAAACTAAAAAATTGAAAGAAACAATGGTGGGGGTCCAAGTGGAACATTAGGAGAATTTTGAGGTCTAAAATGGGCCTCCTAAGAAAATTATAAAATAATAGTGGAAATAATAAATAATATTTGATGACATCATCAAATTTTATAGAGAGAAAAAAAGAAAAAACTACTTTTTTAACTCGTATTTTCAACTTATCCCCAAATTTTTGCTCAAATTTCGAGGTAAGTACTCATTGGATGAAAAATTTAATTCCTCATCCCTAGGAGTACCCATGTTGCATACTTTCGATGGACTACGCTACCCGAAAAAAAAGAAATACATGAACAACATGATTGTAATCACATTTTTTCATGTATTTCTCATTTCCTTTGTAGGGTCCATCGAAAGTGGGCTCCTTTGATGAGAATTAAGTGCATCTAATAATCTTGTCACTCAAAATTTGAGTAAAACATTTGGGAGATAAGTTGAAATACAAGTTGAAAAAACAATTTTATTATTTTATTATTTTTTAATCTTTTTACCCTTTTTACTTAAACAATAGTGTGAATCATCCCCCATGGTTGACATCATCATCTTGAATCCTATTCGTTCTTATAAAGTTTATTTTGGTTGTAAATTTTTCTTAGGAGGCCCATTTTTAGACCTCAAAAGTCCCCTAATGTAGGCGGGTGTCCACCATTATCCACCTGGACCAAATTGTTTCCTTCTCTTCATTGACATCTACAAAAATTTAATATGTTCTCCCTCCAGATGCATTTTCCTCTCGCTGAAACATTGATTCATTTTTAATAACATGTTGGTTAAATTACTATTTCAATCAGTGGATTGACTAGTCATTCTTCTAACATCCTCAACTCCAAATTAAGGTTTTCATCCCTCATTTTATATCTTTGGAATATTCTTGTTTTCTATCATCATCCTTCTATTTTATTTCATCATCAAATTTCATTAGCAATGTATTAGAATGTTACTCTTCATCTCCTTCATCCTTCTTTTGGTTTTATTCGTAAATCATATTTTCCTTCTCTTCATGATTATTTCCTTCTCTTCATTGATGTCTACAAAATTATTTTGTTGTCCCTCCATATGCATTTTTCTCTTGTTGAACCTTTGCTTAATTTTTTATAGCCTTCTCGTGACATTTCTTATTGTATTCCTCCCCATTATTTTGTTCTAAAATAGTTATGTAATCCTCCTCAACCCTTGTATTAACTAGTCATTCTTCTAACATCCTCAACTCCACATTAAAATATGCACTTTCAAGGTTTTGATCCCCCATTCAATATGTTGGAATATTCTTGTTTCTATCATCATCCTTATATTTGAATTCTTCATCAAATTCCATCGGCATTGTACTAGAATTTTTCTCTTCATGTCCTTCATCCTTATTTTAGCTATCTTCATAATTTATATTTTTCTTGTTTACTCCAACAATATGGCCAACTTGAAATTGTTCTGCGATAGTTGTATTTGTCCATTGTGTATGATTTCCTCTCTGGTACCTTTATAGTACAGCTTTTATTTCCTTCTCTCATAACATAATATTGACTAAGTTCTTCCTTTATCCCTATGGCAATATCTAGAAACTTTCCTTCAACTTCAAGACTGTAAAACCTACAATCACACAAAAATATATAATTTTAAAAGAATAGGATCTCTAGCCTCCTTTGTTGTCTCTATTATCATATTTTCATGTTGATTTGAACTTTTAAACAAATACATAATACTCTCATAAGGTATCTCATAATCATCCTCATTAAGGATCGATCCTTGCTTTGGTTCACGGTATTGAACTTCCTATTCCTCATACTTAGGCTTGCTTTAATTCACTATTCCTTGACAAGCACTCATCATGTGCCTAAAATTTATTACAAATAGTTGTTAATAGTAACCCAATTCTTCATTATCCATCCATATATCTCGTATTATTCTTTCTTATAGAAGAATCATCATTTCATAAGTTTTCCCCTTCATCTTAGTCATTTCTTTGTCAAATTCCTCTTGAATCATCCTTTTCATCTTTATTTGAATTTCTTTGGATTTTTTCCTCCATTTTCTTGTGGCTTACACTTGAACCCTTTTCATGACCATCAATGGTAATTTTTAATCTTCGTCTACATAATTTCCCTCATCCACTTGTGAGTTTCACTAACGCCTACGTAATAGATATTCTTTGTCACCTTGCTACAAATACCTCCTGCAAACTTCGGCATCCTCTAAACTTGGCTTTTTGGTAACATCGGTTCTCCCTCTTTGGAATGCTCCACAATATTTCTCTACTCCTATAGGCTTCCACACTCTACTCACTCTCAATAGTTTCACCTAACCCTCTCTTTGGACAACTCTACAAAAATTTGCAACTATGGATTTGTCTCAAAAACTTCTACCCAACCTCATCGAGAAGGCTTTCCAAAAATTTACTCTCTCTCTCTATTTGTCTATGTGTGTGTGTGTGTGTGCGTGTGTCCTACAATCAATTGATACTTTTTCCAAATATGAACTACAAGTCATAAATATCATTCTTGAGATATCAATCTCATCAAATCCACACTTCGAGAACTTTTTGAGTTCTTAGTTCACACTATTGTGAGACTCTTCTTCTATATGTACGGGATAATTATCCTTAGCATAAGGTACATTAATTTTTCTATGATTTCTATTATAGGGTAATCCTTGCACTTTCTCTTTGGACCCTTAAGTCATTCCTCATTAATGTACTTCTTATATGTAGGCACATCCTTAATAGCTTGCAAAAGAGGAGTTTTGACAAAAGAATTCATAAGTTTTCCTACGAGGAGCTAAAGTCTCTTCATATGTGTGACCTTTCTAAGTGGTTAATCTTTCAAGATAGTGTGGAAATTGTAGAGCTTGTTGCAAAGGATGTTCCTTCCCTTTATTCTTCTTGATCCTTTATTAGAGGAGGAGAAGGATGGTTTTTTAGTAGCTTCTTTGATCTAAGGTTAATATCTTGGTTTGGTGTGTAGTATTCTTATTATAAGTAGGTTGAGCCTGGTTTTTCATCAGTAGGATTAGCGTTCGCGGGAAGTTGAGGTTATTTTGGAGGATCAATAGTTTGAGTCATATTGGGTTGTGGGGGAGGAGGAGGAGGCATACGGGATGGTGGTTGAGCCATTGGTGGCCTCCATAATTGTAAAAATTTGTTCTATTGAGGGTTTGGAGCTTTGGAATTGTAGATATGGAGGAGCACGTAGTTGATTTGTATACTACCATTGATTAGGCATGGTCCGGAGATGGAATATATTGATTCAAATTATGTGATTTAAATTAGGGATTAAATTGATTAAAATATTGTGGAGGTAGATATTGCATACTTCTTTAGAATGGCCTTGGCGTTGCTAGTATTTTAATTAATGAAGGACACTAACTCCATGCTTCCCTTTGCTCCTTGGTAGATGGTCTTGAGTCTGTAAAATGAGGGACACTTGTTAGTTGGGTGAGAATTTTCACAAAGGGAAAATATTTTCATAGTGTTAAGTGGGCAATCATTATGAGGGTACCTCTTTCTACATTTGGGGAAAAAGATGGAGAGAAGCTGTTTTTTTTTATTTCTTCCTACTTTTCGGTTCCTCTAAAGTATCCATATGAAAGGAATGTGTCTATAATTTTTATTTCATATATTCTAAAATTCCTCCTATTTTATATTTTTGTAATTGCATGGCAAGGAGAATAAGAATTTATTAGAATCGTACCATTTTTTCACTCCTTTTTACTAGATCTAGAATGGTTCCTAAAGATTTAATTCATGTACCTACAATATATTTGATATATATCTCCATTTGGTAGGAGATTAAGTATCTCAATGAGTTATTCTTTGAACCCTCTCAACATAACAATTTTTGAGTAATTCCTATCACGAGTGCGATTGTGTGTTCTTTTGTAGGCGAGTTGGAAACCTTTGTCACGGTCTTCTAAATATTCATTTTATATTGAATTCATTCTAAATATTTCATGTATAGTCTTGTCTATCTTTGTAATACTCTTTGTATTTCTCACTAAAGTTTTGCTTCATCTTATCCCAACTAAAGATGTTATTTCGTTCCAAGCTCATGAATTTTTTTGAGTGTTCGGTCCTTCAAACTAGAGGAAAAAGTTTGAGATTTTTATTATTATTTTATAATAATAAACCCTACACATAACATAAAACTCAAATAAGAAAGTGTTAGGATATTAAATAGGAAATCCATAGAAATAAGGTGGTACTAAAGGGTTAATGTTCTTAATTTCTACTTATCCATTAATTTCCATAATACAAAATTAAAAAACATCTCGATGTTATTTTTCTTCATCCATAATTTATTGAGATAGATCTCCCTCTCTTTTAAGGGGTTCTTAAATTTTGTATTTTACCTCTCCCAAATTTTATAAGTCTTCTATTTGATAAATTTAAGCAAGTTTGCGATAAAATTCCACTTTGGGAAGCTCAAATGATAAATAATATGATTGCATTGAATTCCTCTTTTTTGAGAGGATCCAAAATCTAACCTAAATATCACCTTATTTGGATAAGCGAGAAGTTAGTTTTTGAATTTGTTTATTATCCCATTTATATTGGGTTAGGTCGGCCCTCAACCTCGAATGGACCCTCATGGATGCACAGGAAATAGAAGACACCTCAAGCTCATTGCTTCCCGCAATTGATCAAGCTCTATTCTTCTCTTGTATGTTGTCTTGGATCCCTACGGTTCGACGAAATAAGCTCAAACAAAGATCCAAAATCTCGGGTACGAGGTTCGCACGGAAGTTAGGGTTGTGTTCTAGTCACGGGAACATATCCGGTCGATTCGGAAAGAGGCGCGAGGAGCGGTAATAGGAAAGGTAGCAGGTTGAGGAACCTTAGGCCATGGTCACGGTGTATTAATGCCACGACTAAGGCTGCGAAGAAAATTTCCCCTCGGTCGCGAGGCACAAAAAATTCTATGGTAGCGAGCGGGGACCCTTGAGTCGCCGGAGCTCGAGTGTTATGGTAGTAGCTAAGGCATCATAAGTGAAATTACATTACTCGATCCAAGTTCTATTATTCTCTTGTATGTTTTCTTGGAACACTAAGGTTTAACGTAATAAGCTCGCATGAGTACGCAATCTCAAGTCTTAGGCTTGCATAGAAGTTAGGGTTTATGCTCTAGTTGCGGGCACAAATCTGATAGTTACGAACAGATTCGATGGCTTTCTATAGGCAAGGTAGTGGTTTAGGACCCTTAGGCCATGGGAACGATTAATGTTGCCATAGGCTAATGCTTCAAAGACATATTTCCCTACATAAAACAGGCATAATGCTATGGTAGTGGGCGGGGACCCTTGGCCACGGGCTCAAAGTGTTATGGTAGTAGATAAGGCCCTCAAAGGTGAAATTATAGTGCTTCAAAGTTCTTGCTTAATAATAGAAGTGTTTTATAGTATGTTACGGCTGAGTGAAAATATATTACAATCATCGAAATTAGAGGTTTTGATATTTGGATGTGTTCCATGGCTATTCTAGTTGTTATAAAGATATGGATCATTGTACTCTCTTTTGCTGAATCATTTGATGACAACATTTAGAAGAATAATTTGCAAGGTTTTCCCCATAGTGGGTTTTGCCTTGGTCTACGACCAATAATGGTGTCTCTATGTGTGCATTATTTTCTTCCTATGTTCCTTTATCTTTCAGGAGTTTGTTGATCATGATATTATTGTTCTTTCTACATGGTTTCATATCTTGATGAATAATAATAATTGTAATCTTGAATAATGTTATGATTCTATAGGGTGAACTTAATGTGAAAAATAAAAGCAACTATCAAGCAAATATATTTAGCCTATGAAAAATAAACATCTCAGGCTTTAGGATATGATTGTTGACTTTCATCTGAATGTTCTAGAAGTTGCTGAAAGCTTAATCGAGTTGTCTCAGATATATTTGACCTCTATGCAAAGGTTCATGAATTTTTTGGGTTATATTATCGTACATATTGTATTGGTCTCATTATACTCTATGCGGAACATTTTATGACAATATAATAGAAGAATATTTTCAAGGGTTTTCCCAGTAGTGGGTTTTATTTCGTGGTCTTTGACCAAATCTAGTGTCTCTTTTTGATGTGTTGATTGTATCCTTTGTCATTAATTTTATTGTTATATATTTAATTATTTTTATGAATGGAAATACTAATTGTAATTGAAATATTTATATTTGAAATTTCGAATTGGGCTAAAGTAATTGATACAACACATGAACAATCTAAAATTAGCATGGAATTAAAGAAGTTTTACAACCAACATGTTGTGTTTTATTTCTAGTTCTTATTTCAAAGGTGAAGGCTTATTGTAATAATTTTCTTAACGTACCTCTAATTCAAGGCATTCATGTTGTTTATGATTTTTTAAAAATAAGTGTTAATGTAGGATACTAGATAGTAAATGAAGAAAGTGTGAAATTTTAGCAACTCCTCAACAATGCTAAAAATTGGTGGACTCTAGAAACACAACCATAATAATGTTTTTCTCCTATTTCTCTCAAATTTAATCATCAAACTAGAGTTCATACAAAATTAAGAGGTGATGTGCACTATGTGTGAAAATCATCATTTATCGCACTTATCATGCATTCACTTTATGCTAATGATCTGAATAATGATATTTATGGTTCGAGTAAAGGGAATCATTTCATGGTTGTTCACTAAATATATTTGTAAAGAAATCATTCAAAGAAAAATATACTTAACCAATGATAGCTAATCTAATTTTAAACTCCAAATCCATTTGTAAAAGAAAATTGTTATCACTAGGTTGTATGAAAAATAATTTAACCTATTACAAAATCCAACTAGAAATAGTTATTTCTAAGATCTAGATTTTTTCTTACGAAGAAACGAGATGTAGATTAGAAAAATCAATTTAAACAATTAATGAATAGCTAATAGAGACATGAAACAATATTAAGGAAGTAAGATATATGGTTTTTTAAGAGCCTTTGGGTTGTCCCTCCCAAAAGAACTCAAAAGCTCACAAAGAAAATAATTAGGGATGAGATAAGAAAATTTACATTGTCGTACAAAAACTAAATACATTCTTAAAATTAGGAAATTTCTTGAGAAATAAACTTCTATATTAGGATAAAATATAAACTAATTTGACCTATCCTACGTGAGGCTCAAATCCTTTGATTCATACAATTAGTGGTGAATCGTTCCCATTTATTGGTGGCACTATTTCCCCATAAAATCCTAAAATTAAGGGTAGTTTTTCCCTTAAAACTTACTTTAACCATGGTAGAATCAAATTTCTATTGTCAATATGGCTTGGATAACTCAAGCAACCTTAGTTTTAATGGTAATATTCAGGGGTACAAGGTACCTATCTTCTTACGATTTTTTTTTTTAATGAGAGTTTCTTTTAATTAACCTATAAATCAATGTGCTCCAATTCCAAAAGACCACAAAAACATGAATATGATCATAATACTTGAGAAACTACTTAACTTCCAAAGTTTACATCTAAAATATCAAGAATGTAATATAGAAACAAGGTCAAAAATGCAAGTTTTAGGTGAAAATAGGATTGTAGATAAGACTTTAAAATATCCATTATCAAGGTCCATCATTCCTTTAAACGAAATTATATAAAATTAGATTTATTTTTATTAACCAAAAGAGGAGCATAAACGACTTTACAAAGGGAAGGAAAATTACCTTAAAATAAGAGAAAAGACTATTCAAATGCAAAAATTAGAATCTATATACAAAACAAGGAATAATTTGAGAAAATCTTTCCAACCATTCCTATAAAATCTTGAAATGCCTCTACAACTTAAAAAAAATGAATCAACAGAGATGAATCCAAAATAAAAATGTCCTAATTGTAATAATTAGAGATGAGAATAAATATGAAAATCATGGGGTTTATAATCCCTATCTATGTAATCAATTTTTAGAAAAGTTTTGGAAGAAAAATATGTAAAAAATAAGTTTATGAAATTCCTAAGAAGCTAAACTTGTTTATACAATTTTCTTTTGAAAATTTTTTACAATATGAGAAAATGTGAAAGTCTACATTCACTTATAACCATGAATTTACTAACAAGTAGAAAACAAAATAGTAGGAAAGGGAACTACGAGATATTGTCATTGATCTTGACTAACATTAAATTTAGCAATCATATCATTGAAAATGCATCTATTTTCTATCACTAGTATGTTTTTTGAAGTATATATGAAACTAATCCATTATTGACTTAATTAGTACTACTATATGAACTCTTTTAAAATAGATAGGCTTGGAGAAATTGAATAGATCCCAAAAACATTTGTTTTCTTCCTTGGTCATTAGCAAAATAATTCATGTTATATAAGGTGTATATGTGTGTGTGTTTTTTTCTCCTTCACTTAAAAACATACTGATTGTTCGGCCCCAATATCTATTATTTACAAGTTGGCACTAATATGTTCTTGGGTAGGTCGATCATCTATTATATTATATAATTCTTAAAGGTGGGTATTTCTTGTGCTTATAAAATATGGTCTTATTTTTTGATAGCCCCATAGGACGGGATATATGTGAGCCTTCTTAAAAACCTAATGAAAATTCTTGCTCGATTATTCTTGAGTAATAGGTTTCCCACAAGAAGGATCAAGTAAAAAAATTAACTAGTCCGATGGAACCATCAGCAAGAATGTGTTTAGATCAATGTTCTAGATCATAATAATCTTTATCCATTTCCTTAGTCTTTGTTAATTTGATAAGTTATCTAGGGTTTTAAAATTAAGAGCTAAAAATTCCCTTATATGAATACATTATTTTCAAGTAGAATTCTTAAACACTTGTAATAAATTATAAGATAACCATTACATTCATATGAATTGTTGGACCTTGAAATTATCATTCACTTGCATTTATATTTTCACCTATATTTCCATATTACACCTTCATCACCTCCATTTCATTAAATTTATCTTACCATCACCACTATTGGGTTACATTTATGTTTTCCAAACTTTATTAATTCTTAGCATTTTAAGTGAATTTGTGGTTAAAAATTAGAAAATAATGTGCATATGCTTATACCTAACAAGTGGGATGAAATTGTTTCCATTTGTAGGTCGAAGCTTCTAAAAGACCTTTATGTGGCCTCCCAAAACCAAATTCGAATTTGAGTGGAGAAGATCATGGGATCATAAGCATATGTGTCTCATTTCCTTTTTGTATTGAAACTCTAAGATATGTGTCTCATTTTCTATTTGTATTGAAACTCTAAAAATACATGTATATTATCATTTCCTATTTTGATTGTAACTTTAGAGATAGAGGGGAGAGATTCATGGGCTCTCATTAATGGGGATAAATTCCCATATTTTTGTATAAATAGAAGTGACTTTCTCAAAAAAAGTGAAAAGGGAAAAATAGGAAAGAGAAATAATTATAGAGTGTTTTTTAACAATTCTTGAGATGGAATGGGATGTAAAGTTAAAGGTTTATCAATAAAGAAATTTAGTCATCAAGCGGTTGGTTTGATTTCACTTACGACAAGCTAGGAGTCAACTAACTTAGTAGCAAAGGCCCCTATTGCTTCTAAAGGAGGTTTTATTATGCTTTCTAGTTAGATTTCTTTCATTACGTTGAGTGATTTCTATTTATGCTTCATTTCCGGTTTTCAATAGTTTAAATGCAACTTGTGGAGATTTTCCTTCGAAACGTTTCGAGGAGATAGGACTTCGCTTGTCTTCAATATTGGAATAAAGATTGAAGTGCTAAGAAACATAGTTGTTTAGTTCTTTTGTTTTTTCCTTTTCAAATTCATTAGAAGATAATCGATTGATGTGTCTAATTAAGAATTTATGAAACCCATTTTTCCCATTTATTAAATATTGCATTGAATGGTTAAATGTCTTATAAATGTAGTGGTTGAATACATTTTGTTTTGTGTTATTTGCTTGCTAAGAACTAAAGGTGTAATTGATTTTTCTGAAGCCATTTCAAGAGGTCACAAACTTCCACAGTTAGATGAGGCTGATAATTCAATTATTCATTTAGTTGGTTTTAGTTAGAAGATCTATCATTTTATTGCAACAAAAATCTTCTTAGAAATGTTCTAAACGAAATTAACACGAACATATAAGCAAGGATGGTTAAATTATTAGATGTGATGCAATGCTTGAGTTATTTCATTTCTGAGAGTTATTGTAGTTCTTTAGCTTAGGAAGATGTAATGGTTGCTTAAAAACATTACCACAAAGGGGTCACTCTCTACATATTCGGTAAATGGAGTAACTAAACACATCCTAGGTAATTTTCAATTACATTCCTTTTTTTTTCTATTCTAGGACCTTAGCAAACTAAAGTACAAACAATTATTAAACTCCATCTCAATAGGGTCATACCTACAATTGAATGAAAGAGCTTATAACTAAAGAATGCAATGGTTGATTCATTTACGCTTTCATTGCAATTCTCAATTTTAGTCTTTTATACATCCATGGATTAGGATTAACGAAACAAAATAAATAGATGCTTCGATTTTCAAACTAGGTCTTAAACTAGCCCTTAGTTTTTTGGTTTGATTTTATGAAAATTAGATTAGTTTTAGTACACTTCCTTTTCTTTCCTTCTGAAATTAATTTAAATTCACTTAAGTCTTTCCATAATTCTAGATTAACCATCCTTAGATCTCAAAACAAAACCCCCCCCCTAAAAACAACATAAAATGCAAAACAATGAAGGAGTAGGTTTCTTAAGCACATATAGTGCACCACACTTCATCGAGTTTACTAGCCCTGGTGATAATTTATGTTAGCAATTTAGGACACTAAATTGACTAAACATTTGGCACCATTGCGGGGGAAGTGTAATTAGGAGACCTTGTTTCTTACATCTAAAAAATAATCAAATAATAATTTGTCATGTATGCTCTCCTCCTGCGCTTTATGTGATCTGGAAGATCGAGAAAAGAGAATTTTTATGTTAAAAATAAAAAAATAATAATAAAAAAATTGTTTTCATCATTTCATTTGATTTAATTTTACAATAAATTTTATAATTAAAAAAAAAAAAAATTAATTTCAATAAATTGTTTTGTTTAATAAAATATATATGTATATTTTTAAATCTTTGAAAATATAATATATATAATTTTATTTAAAAATAAATAAAAAATAAAAAATAAACAAAAATGAACTTGTCATATTTTCTTTATTAATAAATTTTAATAAAGAAAAAAAATCGATAGAATTCCATTTTCTTTATTGATAATTTATTTTTAATAAAGAAAATTAAAAAATAGAAAAAAAAATAGCAAAACATTAAAAAATCAATAAAACAACCAAATGTATTCAATAACTTCATGGCATGCTTGAGTACAGAAACGACTATGATCTTAGGGTCCTACACTTTGATTTTTACAATTAGCATATGGATCTTGCATACAAGCCAGGAAAGCCAAGGCGAGGGTAAATGCCATTTGCAATGGCCAATCAATCAAGTAGAATGGATTAAAAGAGGGAAAGATGGATCTTTATCTCATCAACAGTGGTTGTTGCAACGATTCAGATATTTCGACATTAAAAGCATTAAATTTTTAAGCATATTCATGGTCTGCCTTACCTCTTGGTTTTTCCCATGACGAAAAGAGGCCCACGCATGCGTGATGCCAACCTTTGGCTTAGCCTTGCACATATGCACAAACCTTCAAGCCAATAAAACCTCGACCATAACTCATGCCACAGTTCATACATGCCTCCGAGCTTCTCCACGCAACATTTGACCGGCCAGCCACTCAACCATGGCGCCTCCACAATAATTCACAGGGAAGAATCTTCTCTCTAGTATTCGACCTTAGATATCTATCCACAGAGTTTGAGTTCGCCGGGATCAAGTGCCGCAAAGGTTCAAACCAGGAGTCTTCAATTTTACAATATTTGGAGAACTTTATCGATAAGTGATCAAAGATATTTAACGAAGGTGTTCCACGAGAATAAAATGATGGGTAGATCCATTTTTGAGGGAGGTAATGAATTTGGTTGGATTAGTTGTTTCGATGGAATTTATCAAAATTCCACATACAGAACTGATAATCAAAACCTTTTTTGCAATGAGAATAATTTATTCTTTATAAACAAATAAATTTTCCAAAAAAAAACGCAATTGTTGTTGACATGTGATTTTGAAACACCTTTTTTGATTGACTGAGAATGAATTTCAAAACACTGATACATTGGTTTTTTCGGGAAATAGGGGCAGTTTGGCAACCCATAAATAGTTTTCTAGATTTTGCAACCATTAGAGAGATTTTTACGGTTCTTGAAATACTGTTGATTTATGCTGCGTGAAAAATAAATAAATAAATAAATAAAAATTATATGTACACAATGAATGGTTTCAACAAAGATTGGAAGAATGAAAATTAAAATGAGAGTGCTGTTGTGGCATTCAAACCATATGGCGAGAAGGCGAATAATCCCAGAAAAGGTATTCGATACAAATGCGGCTTGTAATGGAGAAGTATTCATAACTTGTTCTCCATCATTTGGGAATCTCTACATGGCCTGGACGGTACCGATGGGAGTATGAGAATGTTTTTTTTTTTTCTCATTTAGACTAATCCTAATCTTTCCATTTTTTTCTCCTCCCATCCCACCCACGGGTTTCGAACCGGTGACCTTACGAACGGAGTGCCTTAACGGTGCGGCCCATCGCAGAGTTTGTCTACACCACATGGGCGGAGTATGAGAATGTTTGTTGCAAGTACCTTTTTCATATTTTTCTACTGCTTATTAGATTAATTAGTATCGGATTGATGTTATCCACATTATTCCTTCCAACATTTTTATGAAATTAGTGGGGATAACATTTTACTTCGGTTTTCAATTAAAGAAAAAACAACAACAACGACAAAAAATTTTTCAATTGTTTTGTTTTTTTGTTTAATATATATATAAATGTAACATATATAATATATATTTTTTAAAACAAAACTTAAAAAATATATAATAATAATAAAAAAATTAATGCATCAATAAAATAAGTAGTGTATTGTTCATTTTCCTTGAGGAGGTACTGATTGATTTAAATGTCAAGACGTATTGTTTGCATTGGCATGTATACTTAAATTTATTTTTAGGATTTTTAGCTACGAAGCTTGTGCACATTCTATATTTGTGCGTGTTCTACGGCTAAGAAGCAATTATGCGAGTGAGAAACTTCTTGTTTCACCCAAATTTCTAATTAGCTTATATTTCTCTTTTGACATACGATTTCGATGATTCAAGCATCATTGGAAATATTTGACAGAGATCTACATAATGATAAAACTATTATGAAAGTTTGAAATAGTAAAGACTAAAGAAAATTGATGAAAAAAGACACAGTAACTTGAGGCACTAATTTTGAAATAGGTATAAATTCTTTTGGTTTTCCTTTGTGAACTTGTTTTCTTAGTACCAATTATTAGTTTTCGTAAATGTCATAAATAGAGAGATTGATCTCCTCTCTCTTTTGATAGTCTTACATTCCATTGTAAGATAAAAGTACTAGTTTTATTTTGCGGGTTTTAGGAAGAAGGATAGATGACTACGAGCGAATAGTGTCTCTCTCGAGAGAATACATTTATTTTACAAGAAGATGATCAACAAAAAAGAAAGAAACATCGATACATGAGCACATGCTAATGCGGAAATACGGATTCGAACACTTACAAGCCTTTCAAATGCCGGTGTCTCCATTGCATCCATTCTTCCTCGATCGATAAAACATTCACCTCATTTCCCCTTTACATTAGCCTATTTCATTTCTACTTAGTCATTCAATAAAATCCTCGTCTCATTTTTCCCTGTGCTCATTTTTTTTTCCCCGATCATTATATTTTTCTGTACCTTCTTTCTAGCCTAGAAATAAAACCATTTAGCTCCTCTACAAAGGGTGATTCATTTCATTTCCATTTTCATTGCCAAATAAACCTTGATCCACTACAAAATTTTCATCCATAGTCCATCAAAAATTATTCTTTCCGTATCGCGTTAGATGATGGAGGATTCCTTAAGGTCTCCTTCTAACAAGTCTTGGCCTATCGACATCAACACATTATGTAGGTCCCGAAGACTAGAGTCCTTAATAGTACCTTGAGGCTTGTTTGCATTAATGAAAAATTCTCTCGGTAATGATCATGGGAATACATCAATGTCCCTTGATGTTAGGATCTTGCAAGTGGCTCGACATTAGCCCATCTATTTGCGCTTCACAAGATGTACTTAGGTACCTTGGCACTCATTGACATTAATCATGAGTTTGACTCACATTGGTTAACGAAATTCATCAATGTTTGGTAATTCAACACATTTATTCACATGACTAGAATTGTACCATTGGATTTTGTAACGATTGAAGACTACATCATTTCGACGGTTGCAGCAAGAATCAATTTGTATGAGTAGCAATAAAGATCCCAATCTTATCATGTACAAAGAGAACAAATAAGCATATCAAACTCCTTTGATTTACATACATCATGATCCAACAACATCAAAAACCACACTCTTCGGTATAGACATGCAACTCATGCTGTTCCAAACGGTAATTTAAGGTATGTCATTTTCTAACTTTTTAACATATAATTCCTTGAAATACAGCTAGAATGATAATTTTTGGAAAAAAATGTTTCTCTTCCTCATTTCATAAAATTTCCATTATCTATAGCATCGAGTTTTGGAAATAAATTCATATTCATACTTTGCCACGTTCATATCACATTAGGAAACCCATACTTCAGAGAATCTTAACTATTACATTATTATTATGAGCATACAATGGATTTTCAAACGTACTCACAAGATAATTGGATAAAAACACAATCATGGTAAATACATAAGAGCCAACCATGATGCAAATCCAATAAAGATATACTTTGCAATAAAAATCAAATTATCATTATGCAAATATCAAGGTAAAAAATAGATTCAACAACAAACTATGGTTGTAACACAAGAACCAACCATGTTGCAATTCTAGTATAACACTTTACGAAGTATGAAGTTATAAAATGACATCACGCAAAGTTAAGCCAACGCTCGAGGATAAAAAAGAATTAATGTAATAGATTGCATGAGGACATGCAATAGCTTCATTGTGGGGTATGTTGGGTCTTAAAATTGTCATTCACTTCCATTACATTTTCACTTATATTTCCATAGTATCACTTTCACTCACCTCCATTTCATTACATTTATATTACCATCACCACTATTGGGTTACATTTATGTTTTTCCAAATTTTATTAATTCTTAGAATTTTAAGTGAATTTTTGGTTAAAAATTAGAAAATAATGTGCATATTCTTATACCTAAAAGTGGGATGAGATTTTTTGCCATGTATAGTCCAAAAGGAAGCTTCCAAAGACCTTTATGTGGCCTCCAAAAACAAAATTCGAATTTGAGTGGAGAAGATCATGGGATCATAAGGATATGTGTCTCATTTCCTTTTGTATTGAAAGTCTAAGGTATGTGTCCCTACTCATTTCCTATTTGTATTGAAAATCTAAAGGTATGTGTCTTATCATTTCCTATTTTGATTGTAACTCTAGAGATAGAGGAAGATTCATGGACTATCATTAATGAGATAACTTCCCATATTTTTGTATAAACATGGGAAGCTTTCTCTTATCAAAAAAAAATGTGAAAAGGGAAAAATAGGAGAAAGAAGATAGTAATTATAGAATGTTTTGTAACAAGGCTTGAGATGGAATGGATGTAGAGTTGTGAGTTTATCGATAAAGAATTTTAGTCATCAAATACTAGTTTGATTTCACTTAGAGCAAAGCTAGGAGTCGGCTTGACTTGATAGCAGGAAGGCCACTTCTTCTAAAGGAGGCTTTATTATACTTTATAGTTAGATTTCTTTCATTACGTTGTTCAATCATTTATGTTTATGCTTCATTTTCAATTTTCAATAGTTGAAATGCAACGTGGAGATTTTCAGCCACGAGAATGTTTTAAGGAGATAGGACTTCTTTCTTCGAGTTGGAATAAAGATTGAAGTTACGAGAAACATGGTTGTTTAGTTTACTATTTTTCCTTTTCAAAATCATTAGAAGATATGTATCAATTGCTGTGTCTAATTAAGCATTTATGAAACCCATTTTTCCCATTTATTAAATCTTACACTAAATGGTTAAAAGTTTTATAAGTGCGAGTGGTTCAATACATTTTGTTTCGTGTTATTTTATTGCTAGAACTAAGCATTGTAATTGATTTTTCCAAAGCCATTTCAAGGGGTCACAAACTTCACAATTGGATGAGATTGATAAGTCAATTATTCATTTAGTTGGTTTTAGTTAGAAGATCCTCATTTTATTGCAACAAACAATCTTCTTAAAGACTATTAAGACGAAATTAACATTTGAATATACTAAGCAATGATGGTTAAATGATTATGTGTGATGCAGTTCTTGAGTTATTTCATTTTACAGAGTTATTGTATTTCTTTAGCTTAGGTAGATGTAATGGTTTCTTAAAAACATTACCACAAAGGGGTCACTCTCTACATATTGGGTAAATTGAGTAACTAAACACATCTTAGGTAATTTTAAATTTCATTCCTTGTTTTTCTTCTAGTACCTTAGCAAACTAAAAAGAAAGTACAAACAAATTACTAAACTCCATCTCAATAGGGTCATACGGAAATTTAATAAAGAGAATGACGAGGGTACAATAGTTGATTCATTTCACTGCTTTCATTTAAATTCTCAATTTTTAGTCTTTTATGCATCCATGGATTAGGATTAACAAACAAAATAAAGATGGTCTCTAATTTTCAAACTAGGTCTTAAACTAGCCCTTAGTTTTTTTGGTTTGATTTTATGAAAATCAAGTCAGTTTTAGTACACTTCCTTTCTTCCTTCTAAATTTAATTTAGATTCACTTAGTCTTTTCATAATTCTAGATTAACCATCCTTAGATCTAGAAGAAAAAAAAACCTAAAAATAGCATAAAATACAAAACGGCGAAGTAAGGAGTAGGTTTCTTAAGCACATATAGTGCACCACAAATTCATTAATTTACTAATACACAGTCGATAATTTATGTTAGAAATTTAGGACACCAAATTGAATAAACATGAATTTTTGGACATATATGGCATAATGTTTGAAGAAATAAATCTTAACAATTCCACAAACTAGAAACCTTAACATTTCCAAAAACCTTTACAATTCACGTATTAGTTCCTATAAAATAAAATGGTTGGCTGTAGGCTTTCACTCTATACCATAGACATGGAAATGTAATGTGATCTACAATTCATAGCCTTTAGACCCTTCTTGCGAATTTCATTTCAAAATATTCTTCGACAAAAATGCCACAAATGGTGTTGGAAAGTTCATCACAATGAATCAAATTATGATGACATCTTCAAATTGCATATAGAACAAATTCAAATTAGGAACTTGTTTGTCCCTTAATATAGCCAATTTCCCACATAATTTATGATGTGCAAATGTAATGTAATAATTGAGAATCTAGATACCATGTTACCATAATGACTCATGAAGTGGAAGCATTCTCATACATCGAATAAAATGATCCATCCAAAAGTGGTGTGCAATTGTGAGAGAGGAACATCAATAACATCATATCATAACATGGAATATACTTGTCACTAAAATATGATCTAGTATGAAGAAAGTAACATCAACTAATATAATGGAAAAATATAATTAAATTGGATTAGAGAGTTAGAATTGTCAAACTTCAAGATTTAAGATTTTAAGGGTTTGATAAAGTCAAATATAGTTCCATTCTCCTAATTTGTAGCTTAGGACGTTGAAAATATGACATACCAAATTAAAAATAAATTACATAACATGATATTAAATTTTACTTACCTTATCTATAGTATTACCAAAGTCTTAATCCTATTGTAATTTTCATTAGCAAGACATAAGATTGTTGATTTATATAAAAAAATAAACCTACGCTTACAACTTCTGTTTGACAACTTGTAATTATAAGCATTACCACTAAACCCATCTACCACCAGTTTTTGGTTACACACTTATCGATCACATTTATTACCTCGACATTCATTGAACTGAACGAAGGTTGTCAATTACTAAGTTTTTAATGAAACTCCAGCTGTGGGATTGTATTTTGATTTGGACTCGATTTTCCGTGGCCACCGGTTCCTCTACACCTCGTCCGATCTTCGGCAATAAACAGTGGTGACAATCGGCGGGAAACCCTGTAATGAGTAAAACCCCTTCACTCCTTACGAGTTCTCATTTACTCGGTGCTAATCCACTCTCTGCAATTTTCTCATGTAAACAAATCCGTCTATGTTTTTAGCTAGAAAAGTCTGCAATTGGGTTTTTAACAGGCCTCAATCTCATTACTTTGATGAACAAGAGATCGGAGGAGAATTAGAGTTTCTCAATGGAGCTGTTTTACATTGACACTTTTGGACTGGTATGTAATTTATCATTTTGTTATTACATCCACTTACCTTCTTATTCTCCTTAGTCATTTACTTGTGAGACTATCACTTCATTCCTAGTACCAGTTTATATTTTTGTTTATCTCAGGAGTTGGAGATTCAAAAGCGGTTTAACCTCTATAGGTAATATAAATGATAGGTTTCAGTTTTACTTACATACCCATAAGAGTTAAACTGTCTCTTTATTTAATATTGCTACTCATCTACACTCGTACTAATTTCTTGGGGTTTTAACGCAAGAGCGTTCCTTCTGAAAGTTGTGTCCTTCTCTTTTTCTTTGGACACTGGGGTTCTTCGACTTCCACCATGGTTAACAAGATCATTTTAGCTCTAGGTATTCTTTCACTAAGGATTCCTCATCCACCTCTAGCGAATTAGTAGAACTCTCCTTACAGTGTGTTCGGTCGGTTAATCATTTCGCTGAAGAATTTTTTTTTTTTTTCCTAAGTTGTAAAGACTTAAGGGTTTCGGGCTCAATTCTTTTCAGTCATTTCTTCAAGTCTATGAAAGCTATACAGCAGAGTATCTTTCCAAATTTTTGTGTATATTTATAAATTGTAACAATCTGGGTGCTCGATATTCTATTTTTCTCTAAATACTATAGTCGTATTATTTAGCTTGTTCTTCAATTTTCTGAAGAAGGGTTTGTTTCCTTCCATCCGTAATGTTTTGGTTATGAATGTGCAAGAAAGAACGTTTGGTCATACTCTTTATGAAATAATTAATAAGGATATCAGTTATCCATAATATGCTATTACTTAACTATGTTACTTGGATTTATTTGATATGCATCTTTTTTTTAAAAATTTGTTATGATAGTTCTATCTGCTTCTCATAATTATAAATACTGTATTCATTTTTTTGAAATAATTTCATATATTGAGCCTCAGTCGGTCTACATTCTATTGCACATCTTAGCAATTCATTTTCCATTACAGCAGAGTTACTTCTCTTTATGTGTTAAATGACTTTTGTGCACTATTGAGTCATGGTTACGGATTTCTTTTCTGTACAATCATTTCTTCCTAGTGAAAATATAAAGTTGTATATAAGTAATATATTTAAATTTATTTTCTCGGTGACCGGACCACCCTAGTCTTTGTCCGTGTATAGCAGGCCAGAGACACGATTTGTTGTGGAATTGGGTTCCACCTCAAGACCGAAACTGTCAGTGTTCTCTGCCTTTAATAGATTACAATACCAGAAATTGTCAGTGTTCTCTGCCTTTAATAGATTACAATACCAGTATCTGTTAAAAATTTTGTTTAAATTTTTTATCAATAACTGATTATATTTGTTGTTAGTTTCTCTGTTTAAAGTTTGAATCAATAACTGAACATTTTCTTTTGCTTGTCATTTCTCTATTTCCGTTTATATAAATTATGTTCATGAATAGTATAGCTAATGTTATCTTTTTTATTATCAGATTTTCCTTTTGCTTTCGTAGTAGACCATTTCAGGAAAAACAACCACATTAAAATATTTTCACAGATTTTTTACAGAAGCTGTAAAGAACTTAAAAATTATTATACATAAGCATAAAAATCATCCTCATTTGACTTATGCTTTTACAACAAGTAATTTAATTTCTTTGCTTCTTCCGAAACATAGAACCTATGAACATTTATATTAAACAAACCATTTCCTATCTTAAGTTTACAGTATACTTAGAAACTTATCTGAATCTGCAGTCCATTGTTGATGTCCTCCCAACCTTCAAAAGAGGCAATTACATCTTGCTCTTTCCCCTGTGCCCCACACTGAAAGGTACAGGTTGACAGTAGATTTTTTGCTATGACATCAAGACCACTAGTGCAGTCAGTACCAGAAAAATTTATGGATTCTGAGAGGTTTCCACTAGTCTCTACCAATTTAGGAAACTTTTCCACTCTCCTCCTTTGTCTCTAACCAGAACCCCTATTCTTCAATGGGATCAGTCCTTTATCCCCAGAGGAGCAGGTAACTGTTCCAACTGTCCAACCAACCTTTCAGTTCTTGGAAAACATTTACCATCAACCATTTTACTTTTTATGGAACCACTTTCCATAACCAATTTTAATTTTTCACAATAACAATAAAGAATAATAATTTTCCAGAAAAACATTAACTGTAACAATAATAAAATTTCATTTAACTAGTTTAACAAGTAGTTAACACTAAATGCAGTTGTCACAACTTCGCCCCTGGAAGTAACATCGTCCTCGCTATTTCACTCCAGCTCAGAAAATAGCTCTGGGTAAACCTTGTGCACAAATCCTTCGTCCTCCCAGGTAGTCTCATCCGAGATGAAGTGCTTCCATTGCAGTTTAACCTAGGTGATGACTCACTTCTGGGGCATAATTTATCTCCTATCGAGTATGCGTTGAGGCTCGACCAGAAACTCGTCATCCAGATCTACCTGCAAACAACAATGTTTATAGTCAAATTTTCATAAAAACACATGCTTCGAGTTAGAATTTTATAATTCTATCCTACTTGAATATTCTACCAATGGATCACATGCTTTGGATCATGCATATATCGCTTTAACAGGGACACATAAAACACATTTTGCACCCAGATGTGGTTGGGAAAAGCAAGCCGATATGCCACAGGTCCTACCCTTTCCAAAATTTGGAAGGGTCCACAGAACTTCGGGGCTAATTTGGCACAAGAGGCCGACCTCAAGGTACTCTTCTTGGGCTTGATTCTCACATACACATGGTCACCTACTTCAAATTCTCGACAAGTACTCTTTTTATCTGCATATAAATTATGTCGATCTTGTGCAGCTTTCAAGATTTTCCTGATCTTCTTTACCTCTGATTCCATCTCAGCTAACATATTTGGCCCAAGCATTAACTTAGTTTCAAGGCTGCTCCAATTAATGGGAACACGGAATTGCCGCCCATATAAAGCTTCGAAAAGACTCATCTTAAGAGACTCCTCGTAACAATTTTTATAAGAAAATTCAACTAGGTTTAATTAATCTTCCCACTTAGTCGGCTGTTTCATTAAATACATGCGCATCACGTCTTCCAAAACTTGGTTTATATGCTCTGTTTGACCATTCGTCTGGGGATGATAAGTAGTAATAAATTTTATTTGGGTCCCCAAACTTGTAAACAAAGTTTTCCAAAATGCTGAAGTAAACTTCACATCTCTGTGTGAGATAACAGTCTTCGGAATGCCGTGTAGCTTGACTGTTTATCTCATAAAAATATCTGCTATCTATACAGTGTTGTAAGTAGACTGTATAGGTATACAATGTGTCTCTTTGACCATGGGAAACGCTTAATGAAGTCTAGGGATATGAACTCCCACTTCCATTTAGGTATCGGTATGAGCTGCAACAATCTTGCGGGATGTCGATGTTCCACCTTGACCTATTGACACTCCAAACATTTGTTTAAATAATTAGCAATATTTTTACACATACCAGCCCAAAAATATACTTTTCTAATAGCAGTTAACATTTTCTGGTATCCTGGGTGTCCCACATAATTACTCTAATGGTATTCTTTCATGATTAGCTCCATTAGGTCCACATGGTTTGGTACATACATCTTTCCTCTAAAATTTAGCATTTGTTCTCTATTAACTCCATATTCAGAAGTATTTTCTTAATTTATGGTCTTTTCCATTTGCTGCCATAGGAATTGATATTCTAGATCCTTCTGGGCTTCCTCTTTTAATTTATCCAAGAATTTAAATTCAAGTTGATTGTGGTAAAGTTCATAAACACAATGCATATTTCTACATAAAGCATCAGCCACCCGATTTTCCTTACCATTCATGTGTTGGATGTCCATATCAAAATCACTTAAGAAGGCATTCCATCTTGCCTATCGGGAGTTTAAATCAACTTGCCTGAAGTAACTAGTTAGACTGGTATGATCTGTCTTTAGTAAAAATTTATTACCTAGCAAGTAGTGTCTCCATACCCAGAGTGCATGTACTATTGTTGTTAACTCTAGATCATAGTCTACATATATTTGTTCATGTTTCTTCATATTTCTTGACTCATAAGCCACTACCTTCCCTTCTTGAGATATAACTACCCCAAATCCCTCTTTACAAGCGTATGTACAAACTTCAAATTATTTATTGGGATCAGGTACCCTCAACACTGGTGCAGTGGTAAATAGCTGCTTTAACCTCTCAAAACTATTCTAGCACTCAATAGTCCATTTAAATACTTTTCATTTTCTCTGCAAGCAGGTAATCGTAAAGGAAATTTTGGAAATTCCTTCAATAAACCTTCGATAGTACCCATCCAATCCCATAAAGGATCGAATATCTGCCACATTCTGGGGTACCTGCCATTCCATGATTGTTTTGATTTTCTCTGTATCAACATTTATCCCTTCTTCTGAATTAACATGGCCTTAATACTAGATTTATGTTTTGAAGAAATGACACTTGTTGAACTTAGCATGTAGCTGGTGTTTTCTTAAAATTTCCAACACAATATTTAGATGTTCTTTATGCTCCTCCTGGTTCTTAGAATAAATTAAAATATCATCAATGAATATAAGTACAAAATTATCCAGGAAAGGATGGAATATACCATACATTAATGACATAAATGTCACTGGTGCATTGGTTAACATGAAGGGTAACACCACAAATTCATAATGTCCATACCTAGTACGGAAAGCAGTCTTGAAAATATCTTCATCCTTGATTCGGATCTAATGTATCCAGATATTAGATCTATTTTTGAAAATACTGTGGCCCCCTTCAGCTGATCGAATAGATAATCAATCCTTCGTAAAGGATATTTATTTTTTACTGTTAACTTGTTGAGCTGTCTATAATCCATGCACATTCGCATGGTTCCATCCTTCTTCTTAACGAACATCACTTGTG
Source organism: Pinus albicaulis (assembly GCA_034641835.2). Lineage (NCBI taxonomy): Eukaryota > Viridiplantae > Streptophyta > Pinopsida > Pinales > Pinaceae > Pinus > Pinus albicaulis. The sequence continues at coordinate 1,403,884,668 of CM076570.1, forward strand.
CTCCCCAAAGGGACACACTTTGATGAATATATCCTTTGTCTAGCAGTTCCTGTAACCGCATTTTTAATTCAGTTAATTCTGGAACGTTCATTTTGTAAGGAGCCCTTGACACAGGTGATTCTCTTGGCGTTAATTCAATGGTAAAATCAATATCTCTTCTTGGTGGTAATCCAGGGATATTTTCTGGAAATACATCCTTGAAATCTTGTACCGCTGGTATGTTTTCCATCACAGGTGATTTTTCCTTGGAATTGGAATATCCCACCTGGATGGCATAAATCTAACATCCCGTCCCCATACACTTATTCATATGGGATGCTATAATAGGATGTAGTTGTAGCAGTTTCTTGATCCCCTGAATCTCTTTCCGTGTGCGATCTTGCATTCTATAATAGATAATATTTTCTTTGTAGTCCACTAAGGTCCAATGTTTTTCTAGCCAATCCATGCCCAACAAAACATCATAGGACCTTAATGGCAGTATGTTCAGGTCCACGTTTAACTTCTGTTCTGCAATTTCTAATGTACAGTTTGGAATTTTGGTTGTTACTTTTCTTTTTGCTCCTATGGCTAGCTGTACTAGCCAAGGTTTTTTCAATTTCTGCCCTTTCAATTTACAAATTTCCACTATTTTGGGATTAACATAACTTAGACTTGCACCAGGGTCTACAAAAATAGAAATAGATTGAGACATTAATTCTCCTTCCAACTCTATCATTGTTCGCTGATAATTTTCCTGTCTATCCTCCAACGTTGCGTTGATACGAGGTATGTTTTGAGCCACATTTCCTACTATAGAAGCCTCCTGTAAATTTGCAATTGTTTCAATTCTCGCTCACTGTGGGAAATTTTTGTAATAATGTGCCTCACCACACCCCCAACACTGCGGAGGTTCTTTGGTCACTTTCCCTTGCTCAGGTTTGCTAGATGCCTCTGTAGGTATCTCTTCAACTGGTCATCAGGTTCTTTGATGATTTCTTCCAAACTGCTTACTTACAGAGCTTCATGCAGAATTATTAGAGTTATTATTTTTGGTGCCTTGAAGTCTGAGTTGCTTTTCTGTCATTTTCTTGGCTGCTAACATTTTCCCATTTCCACTTTTGCCGTAGACTATTGGTAGCACATTCGTGCCTTACGAATGGCTTCAGCCATGGTTCTGGGATTTACGAATTCAATTCGCTCACTACAAGGAAAGAACCCTCTAGCACATGTTTTTGAGTAACCCCTTATAAAAATACCCCATACATCTGTTTCCAGCAGAGGTACTAGAAGAGGTTGGTGGGTAGAGAGTTTTTCGAATATTTTCTGCTAGGTGCGCTTATCATTCAACATCCCACCAGTGCTCCTTACAAGCGAAATCACCGGTACGCACAAAACATTGGCACACTAGACACTGTTCGCTCCGTACACACCTACTAATGTGTCATATTACTGTAGAGCACTAGTGCTTCAGAACTCTTATGTGCCGGTGCATCATAAAACAGTGAGCCAAAATAGAAAATGCCCGGTGTGGTATTAAGAACTCACACCAGTGCATCATGAAACAACGCGCCAAAACACAAACTGACTGGTGCATTCATAAGAAATAGCACCGATGCACCTATAAATAATGCACACTAGAAAAGGGTTAAAAAAAGAATTACGGCAAAAAATCCGGATTTTTCACTTTTTTCTGTGCTCTAGATCTTTCAATTAATGGTGCGCTCTACAAGAGAAGCCACTCGTGTGCACAAAATCTTCCATGTTGGTGCATCATAAAACACCATGCCAAAAGAGAAGTGGAACGATGCGTTCGTATAAACAACATCGGTGTGCCTATAAAACATGCATATCGAAAAAGGGTTAAATTTTAAAAAAATGTACGATCAAAAAACCACATTTTTCACTTTTATGCTCTCAATCATCGGTGTGCTCTACAAGAGAAAGCACAATTCGCACAAAACATTGGCACATCGAACATCATGCGCTCCGTACACACATGCTCGGGGCATCATAAAACACCACGCCAAAATTGAAATAGCTAGTGCAGTGTTAAGTAACTGCCTCAGTGCATCATAAAAAAACGCGCCAAATCGGAAACCGCCCGATGCATTCTTAAGAAACCGCACCGGTGCGCATATAAAACCCCGCGCACCAGAAGAGGGTTAAATAAAAAAAATATGGCCAAAAAACTGCATTTTTCACTTTTCTCAGTAGTCCAGAGTTCTCAAGCACCAGTGCAATTTCTCCTTCTCTGAGCCGCCTTGACATCGATGCTCCCATTGCACCCATTGCATGCACTGCTACTGTGCATTAGCCACTAATATCCAGCTTGGATTTTGCAAAACGGTGGGAAAATTTTCTTTTGCAAATTCTACAGCTAATATGCCTCCTCGACAATGAAAAGTACAGGTATTTTTCTAGTTTTTCCATAATTAATCTTTCTAGCAAATTAAAATTTGAAATAACCTTAAAATTAACTATTAAGAAAGAAAAAAAAATGTGTCGCATGGTGCACATGAGCCGTTCGGCTTGCACTGGTAAGCAATGTTTCTTGTAAAATTTACAGGCCGCACTGCAACCAATGCCAATGGTATCCACACTATTTCTGGGGCGGTACCAAAAGGCAGCCCGCATTATTTTAAAATTAAAAAAAAAAAATTGCGGTGTGGTCATTTAGCTGGGTACACTGTCAAAAATTGCGCCAAATGTGCTAGTGCTTGCTAAACTTAGCATACAACCATTTTTTCCTTAGATTCTATAATACCACCCTGAGCTGCTCCTTATGTTCCTCCATATTTTTTGAATATATAAGTATATCATCAATAGAAATAAAAATAAACTTGTCCAAATAGGGATGGAAAATATCGTTCATTAAGATCATAAAATTCGTTGGGGAACTAGAAAGCATGAACAGAAACACTACAAACTCATAATGATTGCATCGAGTCCTGAATGTTGTCTTACAAATGTCTTGATCTTTAATTCTAATTTGGTAATAACCCAACCTTAAGCCTATTTTAGAAAACATTGTTGAAACCTTCACTTTGTCAAACAAGTAATCAATTCTTGGTAGTATATACTTGTTTTTTATTGTTAACCTGTTTAGTTATCCATAATCGATGAATAACCGCAAGGTGAAATAATTTTTCCCTTACAAATAATAGTAGAGCCCCTCAAGGTGACACACTTGGGCGGATATAAACTTTGTCCAAAAACTGCTCAAGATGAATTTTAATTTCATCTAAGTCAGGTATTCTCATTCGGTAAGGGGCCTTAGACACAAGAGTTGCAATAGGTATTAGCTCTATGGAAAATTCAATTTCCCTTTTTGGCGGTATCCCTAGAATATTCTCTCGAAAGACATCCAAAACCTCCTGCACCACTAGTATTTCTTCCAGGGTGGTTGTCTTATCCTTGCAGTTAGTGAATCATACTTGTACATCATATATCTGAAAACCCTTACGAATTCATTTATGTAACTGATTAGTACTAATGGGTCGCAGTTTAATGGCCCTTCGGATCCCTTGGATTTTCTACCTTACACCTTCATCTCTTAGAAAAATAATGGTTTTGTGCTTGCAATCCACTAAGGACCAGTGCTCCTCGAACCCGTCTATTCCTATGAGTATGTCATAGGATCCTAAGGATAATCTATTCATATTTAACCTAATATGTTTCCCTCCTATCTCAGTAGGTCAGTCTTCAACGTTATCTGTGACTCTCCTTTTTTCTCTAGTGGTGGGCTGAGCTAACCATTATTTCTTAAAATTAGCCATTTTAAAATGACACAACTCATCTATTTTTGGATTGATATAACTTAAACTTACACCTGGGTCTACTAAAATGGAAATAGGATGGTTATCCAAGGTACCTTCAAATTCCACCGATGAAATTTTATATTCCTCCTGATGGTCTTCCAAGTAGCGTTAATTCGTGCCATGCTTCTTGCTACTTCCCCTACCATAGAGGCTTCCTGAATGTTTGCATATGGTTCAACTTGAGCATGGTGGGGATAACTCTTCTAATAATGAGTCTCCTTGCAACCCCAACACTAAAATGGCAGTTTCTGAAACTAACCAACTTGTGGTTTTCTAGATGCTTCAGCTTGTTGAGTCTCAGTTGATACCTTAGGTTTTACTTGATTCTTTCCTCCATATACATTGAACTGTTTCTGATGTGCATTCTTGATTTTCTGATGGTCTAGCATTCATTTTGTTTTGATTTCTTTTTTCACTTTCTATTGGGCCAGAGCTTACACCCTTCTCCTTTCTTCTTCATCTAATGATAGCAAATCTGGGCTTTTCAGATAACTTCATCCATGGTCCTTGGATTATCACACTTCAACCTTTCTTTCATGTAAAATGGTATGATTCTAACAAAACATTGTACCTTATGTTTTTCCACTCGAATGTAGGGTACATATGTTAATAGATATGTGAATTTAGCTACAAATTCATCCATTGTTTTCTACCCCAATATTAAATCATGAAATTCAGGTGTTTCTTCATAAAAATGTTATGTGAGATATTTTTCATTAAAATGCTTCTGAAAATTTTCCTAGGTTAGCTCATGTTCATTAGTACTTCATACTATTTTTATCTCCTCCCACCACAGGGTGGCCTTCCCGTGTCATTGGTAAATTTCTAACCATATTCATATTAATTAAATAGGACTCTATTTCCTCCTCTGCCTCTCCTTAGAACATTTGAGTTTTAATTTTCTTAAATTCACCCTATAGCTCAACCTCTTGTATATTTTATCCTCTTCCACCTGAGACATTTTCGTATTCCTCTTCATGGTCCATTCTTCCCCCTTCATCCTCTGGGAAGCCTTCCCCAAACCACTGTGTCTCAGCCCTGTTTTCATCTTTTAGGTTGGGCTTTGAAATTATCTAATTCTTCCTATCATACAAAATCTTCAATATTCATTAATGATCCTACCTTAATCTTTCATTTCTGGCTCGTAATTTTGTCATCTTGGCTCGTAGTTGTTGCACCATTTCCAACAATAATGCATAAGTGTCATGAGGGTCATGTTTCACATTAATCCACATCTATGGATTTTCTTCAAAGTGAGGGGGCCTTGGCAGTGTCATTCTTCCATATCATCTTCTCATTTTGATTCTGTGCACATTAGTAGTTTTGTTATTACATCACTTTCCTAAATTGGCCTTAGTGACATTACCTCTTCTTTGATACAAAATCACAGCATGTACAACTACATCACAATTATTAGTTATCACAAGAACTTACCTATGCAAACATAATATTTATCTAGGTGACATAAATGACTTTAGGTAATTAAAAAAACATTGATATCAACATTCTCAATATTACAATTTACATTGCCATGTAGTCTATTTTACATATACTTAATATGGTCATTGTATATGGTTCTGTGATCCATGTTGTATATGCTATGTGAACATTGTTATATGTTGAACCCTTATTAAATTACATTTCCTACCCAAATTTCATTGGACGCTTCTCGAATAGGCCATCCGGTTGTGTCCCAGGACATTTGTGCTCCATTGAGCCGCATGATTTCACCACCTAAATGGACAGTGGGTAGCTTGCTCAGGATGGTTAGGGAAACTACCCCACCCCTCCTAGCTTTTTCGTTCATTTTATTCAGTTCTCAGCCTGAGGATTTTATCTGCAACACCCTCCAGGTTAGGGTTTCTTGTCCACGACCATTTGGTCATTCGAAATAGTGTATCATGTTGCCTTTCCTTCAGGTGTATGTCTCTCTATCGCTCTTGCTTTTTTTCCTCCATAATTTGCTACGACGTTTTGGGATGGTGTAACTATGGTTCCAGATTTTCATTCAGCTTCATGCCGATAGGTAAAATCTTATGCTTACAGTTTATTTTTTTCTTTTTTATTGTTGGATTATGGTAATTATATTTTGGATGATTCAATTACACCACATGTGTGCGCACGAGATCACTTTTTCATTGAAATGGCCTTGAGGATCAGGTAGGCCGTGCCCATAATTTCTTTTTTGTTTTAGGTTAAATAATTATAGCTTTGTGTTAAATACTTTCCTAATTTTCTATATTATTATTTTTTTTTTACTCAAGTAAAATGGTAATATTCACAAGTTTTCTTTGTTCTTGTTCCTCATGCCCTATCATGCTCACAACAAAATCCTCTTTTAATTCTCGAGGTCCAATCTCATTTCTTAAATATGGTTTTGAGGACAATAGATAGTTTTTTCCTCTTCTCATAGAAAAGGCTTTAAAATCTAAGTTATAACGATGAAGTAATTTCATAATTCTACGTGTGTATTATTGAATAGGATAAAGGAGCTTAGGGTTTTTCTAAACATTGAATTTCTTTTCAAGTAATTTTTGAACGCCCGAATTGAAGGCTTACAAACTTGTATAGTTATGTTTCAAGCAGTTGTTTCATGGCCTTACATTTTCAATAGTTACTGTCAACAAATGGGATTTTGGTTTCTCGCGATTTAAATATCAATTATATTTTTTTGTACTATTACAAGTTCAGTCGTAATTGTCAATCTCCTTCTTCCTTTTTCTTTTTTCGTTTGCAATTAATCACTCGACAAGGCTTCAATTATTGACACTGGGAGCTCGACCCGCTACCCATTCGGTTTTATACTATCTTGACTAGTCACTAAATTGTTCCTGCTAAAATCCTTGGTTATAGCGGGACTTTAGCTTGAACTTCTGGTCTTTTCGCACATGATAACCTGTTCCAATCGTTGTTTTTGAAAAAATTTCCATTCGGAAGATTTTTCTTCTATTAGTTGGACCCTACAGGTTTGGTCATATTCTAAAGAATGTTTCAAGTACTATCTCTTAGGGAAGTAGTCACATTTAAGTACACTCACTTCCGTAACTGTTTGAAAATAAGGAAAACTCTCCTAGGGTCACTATTATTTTAATAGAAAAAATATATACAACATACATCACCTATTATCTGATCTGCCCAGTTGAGAAGAAACATGGATTACATATCTTAGACCATTCCTTTATTATTTTACCACAGAATACATATAATATATCTTGTACTATTCCTTTATCATCTTAAAAAATAAAATGGACAGATTTCTCATGAAATGATTCTTTATCATTTAAAAGAAATACAAATGTAGATATTGACCATGCGAGTTTATTTAAAGGGATTACAGATTACATCTTAACCTATTACCCATAAACCCAATATATGTGGGTAGTATTTAGGGTTCCTTATAAATTTTTCCTTAAACATAGTGACACGCTATTCTTAATTTACTATTGATGAATTGATTTCAAATTTGTTCAGAAACAATAATTACTTATTTTATTTAGATGGACTTATTCAGATACTCCTCTAGAAATACGTCTCCTCCCTTCCAACGAGAACGACAGTTATGTTGGATTCTCCCCGCGAGCTTTGCACTCCTCACACTAGTTATCTATCTGGATCTGTCTAGAAGCATCAATGTTTCCTCAGCCTTAAACTTCTTGACTCTTGTTTGTAATAGAGGTTCCAATGGGTCCAATCCAACTCAAGAATGCTCTGTGGGAAGTGTCCTACCAACTGATACAACATCTTGTGGAGGTGTAGCTTTTTCTTCCATGTCCTTTCAATTTTATCCTGCTTCCTCCTCCCCCAAAGAACAAAGGCTAAGAACCTTTCAAGAAAGACAAGAGATAACTGCCATAACTGTCTAGAAGTTCGTTAGAATTTTTTAGGCTATTTCAAGGAGTTCCTAAACCTATCTCTTTTTTCAAAACAACATTAATAAATATTTTACTAAATTCCTTTATCATCTTAAAAAATAAAATGCATAGATTGCTCATTTATTGTTCTTTTTTAGTTAAAAGGAAAAAAAATTCACAGATTTGTCATGTCAGTTTATTAAAAAGGTATTACACAGTACATCTTAACCTGTTACCCATAAACCCCATCTCTATGAGTATTATTTAGGGTTCCTTAGCAATCTATCCTTAAACATGGTAACATGTTATTCCTAATTTACTACTTCTGAATTGATTTAAAATTCATTCACACTAAAGAATTATTTATCTCATTCAGATGGTTTGCTTCAAATAATCCTCTGGAAAGACCTCTCCTCCCTTAAATATGGTTTTTTTGACAATGGATATTTTTTCAGCTTGTCATAGGTAAGGGTTTGACATCTAAGCTAGAGTGATGAAGGAATTACATAATTATATACTTTTATTATTGAATAGGACAAAATATCTTAGGGTTTTTGTGTACATTGAATTTCTTCTCAAGTAATTTTTGACCTTATGTCTTGAATTCAAGGCATACAAAATTGTATAGTTATGTTCTGAGCGGTTGTTGGCTCTCATTGACTTATGTGTTTTCATTTTCTAAATAGATGTGACTTTGTATGTTATAAACACAAATTTTCTCAAATTATGATGGCTATTGTGCTAATTCATTCATGGCCTTATGTTTTCAATAGTTACTGTGAACAAATGGGTTTCTGGTTTCTGGTTTCTCGATATTTAATTATGAATTGTAATTTGTTTTCTATTGCAAGTTCAGTTCTAATTATAATTATCCTTCTTAATTTTTCTTTTCCTTTTGTAATAAATCCCCCGACAAGGGTTGAATTCTCAACATCAGGAGCTCAAATTGTTGCCCATCTGATGTTATATTGTCTCAACTAGTCGATAAATTGTTCCTGTTGAAACCCTTGGTTACCAAAGGACTTTAGCTTGAACTTTTGGTCTTTTGGCACATGATAATTTGTTCCAATTATTGTTTTTGAAAAAAATCACATTTGGAAAGTTGTTCCTCTGTTATTTGGACCCTACAGGTTTGGTCATATTATAAATAATGTTTCAGATATCAGCCCTTACGGAAGTAATCATAGTTAAGTACACTAACTTCCGTAATTGTATGAAAATAAGGAAAACTATTAGAGGGTAACTATTATTTTAATAGAAAGAATGTATAAAACATAAATTGTCTATTCTTTGATCTGCTCACTTCGTAAGAAATAATGATTACATATCTTAGACCGGTCCTTTATTATTTAGCATAGAATACACATAATACATCTTGTACTATTCCTTTATCAGTTTAAAAAATAAAATGCACAAATTTCTCATTGAACCCTTCGTTATTATTTAAAGGAAATGAAAATTCACAGATTGTTCATGTTGGTTTATTAAAAAGGTCTTATAAAGTACACCTTAACATGTTACCTGTAAACGCCGTCTCTGTGAGTACTATTTTGGGTTCCTTAACAATCTTTCCTTAAACATAGTGGCATGTTATTCTTAATTAACTACTAAATTGATTTCAACTCTATTCACAAACAAGAATTATTTATCTCATTCATATGGACTAATTCATATACTCATCTAGAAATACCTCTCCTCCCTTCCAAGGAATTCTCCCCCCTGAATTTTACATTCCTCAGACTAGTTATATAGTTCGTGACCCCTATCTCGATCTTTCTACAGGAATTAAGGTTTCCCAAGCTTGATACTTGCAAAATCTTGTTTGTAATAGAGGTTCCATTAGCTCCAAGCCACCTAAAAAATACTATGTGGGAAGTCTCCTTCCGATCGGTAAAATGTCCTATACAGGCGTACCTTTCTCTTCCTTGTCATTTCAATGTTCTCCCCCCTTCCTTATCCCCCACAGAAGAAAGACTAATAACCTTTCACGAAAGAAAAGAGATGACTACCATAACTTTCTGGAAGTTAGTTGGAATTCGTTAGGTTCTTTCGAGGAGTTCCTAAACCCGTCTCATTTTTCATAACATTAATAAATCTGCTAATTTTTATCTTATTATCCGACTTATCCTACTTTCATTTTTTTAACTTGTAAAGAACAAACTATCATTAATAAAATTATTGACATGATTTACATTTACGAAGGATGTTACATAAACCTCGTTTAAAAACTTCTAGGTAAAAATATTTAGGATACATTTTGAGGGATAAGTGAACATTTTTAGTGGCCTTAACCTTTTTAAGGAACTACATTCCATAATATCCATGTTGATATGATTTTAGTGGTGCAATAATCTCGTCAATCCAAGATCATATGAGAAATGTATCCTTCATTAGAGTTCATCTATCGAAATTGACCATTTTAATCTAAGAGAAAGATACCATATCAACCCTCATTATATATAGAAATGTGGCTAAGCACATGATATTGAAAAAAAAGAATCGAAAAAAATTAATATGATAACTTTTGCTAAGAAGTCAAATTGTTATCCTAATTTTCTTTTTAGATTAGATTTAAATAAAAATTCACAAATTTAATTTTTTTTCTTAAATAATATCAAGATTTTGATATCCATTAAGATAGATAAACAACATACTTTAATCTTTAAAAAAATCCTTTTTTAAAAATAAGAACAGAACTATTTAAAATATTTTTTTTTCCATTTAGAAATATTCCAACAGAAAAAACTCTTTCAATTCTATGCCTATTATTTCCACAACTTTCATCATTTTATATTTACCAGCATATTAATACTTTGATAAGTCCAAGTGTTTCGAATATCATTCCTCTTGGCTGTTAGGTGTAGCAATGTGCTTTGCAAAGAACACATGATTGTCTCTTAATAGTTTTCAGAATTTATTTTGCATAAACAACTCTGAGTATTGTAGTTTGTTGTAGATTATTGGTGAACAACTGTACTCTGTTTTGTTATATCAGCTAGTCATACCGTTCATCCGGCTTGCTAGCTGAGGGTTCATCCGGCTTGCTTGTTGTCGAGTCATTTCAATCACATGGAAATGATTAGTTATATTTTGGTGGCGGCGGTGGCGGCGGCGGCGGCGGTTGTTACTATTTGGTTTATTTAAAGTCCACTGAAACTAAATTTTGGTCTATGTATAATATTTATTTAATTTACAAACAACAATTTGATTATATTTTAATTATTATTCTTCAATAATAAATCTTTATAAAACAAATTATATTTTAAATATTATTATTTTTTGGATAATATAGGAGAGTATATATATACTCTCTATTCCATCTTGGCAGGCTTTGCCATTCTCAAACTAATGATTTTACCTTCAAAAATAGTTCCCAGAAATACAAATCTAGAAGAAAGTAACATTGAAGAGTCTATAATAAATCTTTGTCCGAATGAACTCTAAACACCTCTCCTTCTAGAAATACATGATAATTAACGAACCAACGGAGTTCCAGGGATTCTTTCAACAAAGCTCCGCCAATGGAACCTTTGCGTTGAACCAGCATCGATGGCTAAGATAATCACTTTAATGCCTATCAATCTATTATTTTTCATGTTGTTCTGGTAGTGAATTCTAATCGAGTTGTTTCAGTATTGGTACGCCGGTGAGACCCCACAGTAGCGTTCTGGTTTCGGCGGAGTGATTGCTGGGATACATAGGTCATCCCGAGAGTCAGAGGATTTTGGATAAGGTTCATTGATCTTCGGGTATTCCGATTTGAATTGGTAAAGAATTAAGTTGATAAAAACTTCCAACTTAAATTCTCCTCATATTCAAAGTACTTAGAGATCTTTCACGTGGAAAATCCGAAAGTGAGTACAGGGATAAGAATGGAGAGATTTTTTTATTATTTTTTAAATACCAGCCATACAACTAAACAATATTATCTGGAAAACCAAAACAGAAAACATCGTCTTAGCTGCCTTATCTAATTTGCTCTCCTCCCCTCATCTAACATTTCTATCTCCCATCATCAGAAAATTTGATGATGGGAGATAGAAATGTTAGATGAAAATTTGATGAAAATTTCTATCTCCCATCATCAGTAAACTGAGTTTGATGAAAATTTCAGTTGGGATACTACGTTTCTACACTACTTGACAATTGGTTACAAGTACTACATCATTCATTCGTTAATTCAGAATCCTTTAGAATTTGTATGTCGTTAATTCCTTTAATTCTATTTAGTATGATTTCCATTCTCTCATAACTACAATTTCAATTTTTAGAAATTATTGATAGTTGAACTATTTGAACTTCTAAGTTCAATTACCTACCAATGAAATTGATAGTAATAAGGGAAATTGTCAGTCATTCATTAATTCAAAATACTTTAGAATTTGTATGTTGTTAATACTTTTAGTTCTATATAGTACGATTTTCATTCTCTTATAACTACGAATCCAATTTTTAGAAACTATTGATAGTTGAATTATTTGAATTTCAAAGTTCAATTATCTACCAATGAAATTGATAGTAATAAGGAAAATTGAACATTTGAGGTAGGAAAAGAATTTTACAGTTTTTCCTTTATGTTCTGGATTAATATAGGTTTTTTTTATTCTTTAACTTTTAAGAATACATCAAAATAAAATGCATTATATCAAGAATATATTTAGCAATATATACATGTTGTTTATGATCATAATCCTAGTTGTAAATCATTGAAGTCATAAATATGCTTATGAATTAGAGTCTCATAAAGAATGGTTACACAAAGATCATATTATGTTTTTAATCCAAATTTCAGCATGTTAAAGGTAATTGTGTATTGGTGATTTTCCAAGAAATTAAATATATAATGTGCTCAACCATTGCCAACTTAAGGGAGACCAAAATTTAATGGGATAAAATGTTAATGATATATTATCGTTTGATTCATAATGTCTATGCATTCATGGATGAGGATGTACTCATAGATGATAGAGGATTTGTGATTTTCTTCATATTGATCTAACAAGAAAATCCTTCTATAATTACATATTATCAAATAATTAATATGTTCTCTAATAACTACAAGATATATTAGAGACAAAAGGAAATACATTTGAAACCATGGCCCAATTATAAGATTAGTACACATCAAAGTGATCATGTGATAATTAACATGACCTATAACATTAGTATTCATATCCTCATCAAAACAATTTTAGTTGTTATTCATTCTCAAAAACATAGGTGCACAATTTATGGAGTATCTTGCTCTAACTAGGAAGCAAGACGGTGTAAAGCATATGATTACAAATAGTTCTTCATTTATGAACATCATGGAAGAATCAGAACATAGGTGCACAATTTATGGATTATCATGCTCTAATTAGGAAGCAAAATGGTATGGTGTTGTGCATATGATTACAACTCGTTCTTCCTTTATCAACATAATGAAAGAATGAGACATCTTTAAATATCAAATTTGCAATGTTCATTGTCCCTTACTTTATGATGTCATCAATTCATTCACCGATAATGAAATACACTCATTCTTTGTGGCCGACATTTCTTTTAAACACAATATATCTTCTTGGATATTCATTAAGAAAGAGCTTATAATGATGTAATTGACTCCAAGGAGAAACCTTGTCATATCCAAAAGTGTTCAACAAACCACAGGATTATTATGTTGTGTGGTGATAATACAATTATTAAATGCAACCACAACATTAATTATACAAGAGGTGGTGATTTTGAGAGCAATCTGAATAAATTTTTGGAAACTCTCATGGAGTAGAGGTCCTCAGTTGGGTACAACACTTTGGAATTTGAGATTCGTAAAAAAAAAAAACACGAGAGAACAACAAGTTTCATATTCCAATTGCCCCTGGAAATATTGAGTAGCCTAACCATTAGTGGTTTCATATTTGCATAGCCCTGTAAACGCAACGACAAAATATTTCAAAATAATGGAGTTTCCTGCTTTGCGTTTCTACATGGAGACTTGAGATGAATTAGTTCTACGGGAATTACCGGTTCGCGACGTCCGTGCCACCATAATCGCGTAAAAGAATAAATATCATTACAAATACCTACGTTCAAAACATTCAAATATAAATCAACCTTTTTGTTATATTAAAAAATATTAGAAAAAAAGGTACAGATCAATCACGTTATATATATTTTAAATCTAAATCAACCTGTCTATCACTATAAAATGACGTGCTAAAAGCCTTCCTACACTTCCTTCCGCATTCGATGGGGATTCTTAGATTGAGGTATAATAGTGTGCAGAGCTTTCCACAATCTTTTCATAAAATCAACTCTGCATATAATTAGAGGGAACTTTATTATACAAATTTTTCTATCAAAACGCTATTTAATATGGAAGAGAAAAGCGTCAGTCACTTTATGCTCACAGCCAAATTTGGAGGTACGTTGGAGAGAAGGAAATGCCAGCATACACCACCAAATTTGACACTTGGTCCAAATTAATGACTACCATCCTTCAACCTGTAAACGACAACGTTGGCTATCCCAATTTAGTTGACTTCAATTTGGTGTTTTCACTTATTTTTTTCTTTGGAGTTAGACTATGTTGGAAATATTCTCAACTATCGCCATGAATAAATTGGTATCAGCTCACTCTTGAATTGAATTTTGTTGCAGGGAGAGATAAAGTCTAGGTTTCAAATTAGCATCTGTTTTCACGCAAAATCAAGAAACAAAGTAGTGAGCTTTTACTATGCGTTATTTCTTACCCACCTCATTCACTTATCTTTTGCCCTCACTTTGTAGCCCACAAGTTTTAACCTTTACCTCTTAAGACTTAGCCGAACTTATATTTAGCAAGAAAAAATTGATAGTAGTGTTGGTCTGAATTCTTTATTTGCATTATTTTGTCATGTAGATGACCCAATCGATTTTGAAGATGTAGTAAAAGAGGAGAAATGGATTGAAGCAATGAATGAAGAGATAGGAGCAATAAAAAGAAATGACACATGGGAGTTAGTGGACCTCCCCCAAGGAAAATAAGTTATTGGAGTGAAATGGGTCTATAAAACCAAGAGCATCATTGAAAGCAAGATAGAAAGGCGCAAAGCAAGAGTTGTTGTCAAAGGCTACAAGCAGCAACAAGGAAGAGACTACGAGGAAACCTTTGCACTAGTTACAAGGATGGAGACAGTGTCGACCGTGCTCTCAATAACAGCACAACAGAAGTGGAAAGTTTATCAAATGGATGTGAAGTCAGCATTCTTGAATGGCGTGTTGAAAGAGGAGGTGTATGTTGAACAACCTCCACGCTATGAGATAGAAGGCTAAGAACACAAAGTGTGTAAGTTGAAGAAAGCTCTTTATGGGCTGAAGCAAGCACCGAGAGCATGGTACAGTAGGATTGATGCTACACAATACCTCACCTAGCCTCTCTCCTTGAACTTGCCCTTTTGGTATTCCTCATTCCTTTTGCTACAACCTTTTGAGCACTCCTTACTCTATGCTTATTCACTTTCTCATCTCCTCTCAAGATCTTCACCTACTCTTTCTCTCTAGACACCTCTACCCATATTTGCAATTGTGGAGTTGTCAAAAACTTCTACCTAACCACAACTAGAAGTTGTTCTCCTCTCTAGAAACTAGGAAATACCACTTCATGAAGATCAATTCTAGGGGATACCTTGAAAAAATTTTCGAGTGATTTTGATCATCGAATTTGTGGGTTATAGACAAAAAAATAACTTAATTATGTCTATGGTAACAATATACTCCCAAACTACATCTTACGTACCCCCAGTTTACAAAGGCCCACAAAACAAAGGCATTATCCCTATTGGATCTCCACGACTTACAACGATGTTAGTAAATGAAAATGACAATTGTCATGAAATCGTCCATTTTTCATGTCCATTAACTGATGGGACAACCATGATTTCTTGTTAACACTCAAAACCTTTGGTTCTTTCCTAAGAATTGGTGGCAATAAGAGAGCTATAATTGCCACAAATTGTCGATTTTGTTCAACCTCTTAGTTGAAGGGACTGCTTATTACTATTATGATTGGCTAGGAAAAGGTGTTATCGACTAATCTCATGATGTCTTTGATCATCAATGGTTAGTAGATGGGGAAAATTTATGGAAAAGAATCTTGTCACTATCGTGCATTTGAGCATGATAACTTAGCTTAGGAATTTCCAATCATTGATCTATGATGATCAATGATTAAATTTCCTCCAATGTGAATACATACTCACAAGTTGATTTATACTTCCATTGTGCCATTACACATGTAACTCTTTCTGGTTTCACTCATGGCCTCTCGATATCCATTTGTAACATATTAATACAAAAAGGTTTCCATGCATAAAGTCATGCACAAAGGTACACAAATTCCCATAATGACAAGGATACATAGAAATCACTATTTTATTGATATGAAGCTCAATTACATTTTAATGCCTCACTAGGCCTAACCGTCCTTGGCCTCTTGACCTATTTACTTTCTATGCCTCAAGACACAAATCTAAGAATTAATAGAAGGATTGGATCATCTCATGTCCAATCTATACTCAACCTACCCATAAGATCACTCAATATCATAACAATACACAATAAACCCTATCATTTTCACAAATATCAAAGAAATTATGTCCTCCTACAAAACATTATAACATCTCTCAATATCATAACAATATACAACAAACCCTATCATTTGTTCACAAATATCAAGTAAATCGCATCCTATAAAAACACTTTAACAATTCCCCTTCTAGAAGCTTCAAAATTTTAAATTTAATTTGGGGGTCGAGCATTTTATTTTCGTACATCAACACACACTGTAGTTTTCTCGCATGGACCACAATGGCGATGCATATTTCATGGGCTATATGATAATAAATGCGGTTGGGCAGTATATGCCTATAGTTAGATTTAAATGAATTTAAATCTAACGATAGGCATATACTGCTCAATTGCATTTATTATCCTATAGCCCAAGAAATAATAGTCGCCAACCACAACTATTGTTGGTTGGACCTAATTCATGAGAATGTATTATTAGTACTAAG
This sequence comes from Pinus albicaulis, assembly GCA_034641835.2. Taxonomy (NCBI): domain Eukaryota; kingdom Viridiplantae; phylum Streptophyta; class Pinopsida; order Pinales; family Pinaceae; genus Pinus; species Pinus albicaulis. Next base: position 1,403,901,354 of record CM076570.1, read on the forward strand.
GATGCCATACTCTATTAAATATGGTTTAGTGAAGGCTCACATGTTTCAACTCATTTAAACACTTTCATCATTGGTATAGTCAATGCCATTGTACACTTTTACTGATGGTTTAGTTAAGGTTGATTCTATTTTTGTTTATTTGCTTTTAAATATAGTGATAGTCATATACTACCCAACAAAATTTATTATCATATAGCCCAAAAAATAAGAGTCGCCAACCATAATTATTGTTGATTAGACCTAATTCATGAAAATGTATTACTAGTACTGAGGATGCCATACTCTATTACATATGGTTTAGTAAAGGCTCACATGTTTCAACTGATTTAAACACTTTCATAATTGGTATATTCAATGCTATTGTACACTTTCACTGATGGTTTAATTAAGGTTTACTCTATTTTTGTTTTTTATAATTTGCAAGTGGTTTTTGATGACCCCTGTGTATTTTCTTCTTATTTTAATTTATCGCCTAGTGAGAGGTTCTGTTTCCTATGGATTTGCAAGCGCTCGTAGTTTTTCCCAATTGTTTTTGTCATCCTACGTCTAGATTCCTTATCTAGACAAAGGAGCATCTACATTTAAATGTTTGCCATCATTGGAATAAGGGTATTGTCATATTTATTTTATCGTAAAATGTGGCATAAAGGTAGTTGAGTATTAAGCAGTTTCTTTAAAAGAACAATACAGAGATAATATTTAATACATTATCATTAATTACAATGATTGAAAATGTTGGAAACCTAATATGTTTGGTCGGACTGTCAATAGTTATGGGAGTTGGACAATTAGCTAGTATTATGGTGTGGATGTTAATCATCATAGACTTATTGAGAATGTCATATATATTAGAAGTGAATATATCTATGTATCTATATATATATATATATATATATATTAGGGAAATTCAAGATATTTCAGAAAAAAATATTTAATTTGAGATATGTAGTTTCATATTATGTATATTTATTTATATGATTTTGCTAGTTTATAATAAAAAAGAAAAAAAAAGAAGAAAAAAAGAAAAAAAAATACTCATTTTTAAATGCTCGTTATTATTGGAAAAAAGGTATTATCATATTTTATTGTAAAATTTGTCATAAATATAGTTGACTATTAAACAATTTGCTTTAAAGAACAAAATAAAAATAAACATTAGTCATTCAATAATATTAATAATTGTGGTTCAGCTTATTTGGATGTCTAATGACACAATTCAAATTTTTTTTTTTTTTAAAGCATTTACCTTTATGAGATATTAACAAGAAAAGTCATACAAGCTAATACAATATGTTTAATTACCCCGATCAGGGTGGCGGAATGCGAGGAGGAAAATGCCATCTGTAAGGCATGTTAGAAGGTAATTAAGGAAGGTTAATGGTAAGGAAGTGGCTCAGTTCACATGTAACTCACCCACCATTTCAATGCATTCCCATTATTGCATCAACAGGCTTGACAGTCTAGCTCTGTCTCGACAGCAAGGTAGGAGGGTAATATCCTTTTCCAGTTATGGTTGTCAGGCTATTGCTCTTTGCACAGGAGAAAGGTTTTGTACAACGCCAAGGAGATTGAAGGAGAAGGTCCGGCTACGTTTACTAACAGGGTATGTTCTGGTTTCTCTCATTATGGCTTCTAATCTTGTTCTGGCTATGCGATTCAAGAAGATGTCTTCTGCTCCTATGTCAAGCACTGTCACAGATGTTGACTGTTCTAGTTCTCAACTGTGCTTTTTAGACTTGCATGTCATGATAGAAGGCATACACTTTCATTTCCAGCCCTGCTTTCGAAGCCCTAATTTCATTTTTCTGGAGTTAGAATTATGGTTTCTTTCCAATGCATGCAGCCTTAGGGATACTTCAAGGTTATCTGTGAAAACGCATTCTACTTCTATAAATCTTGCATACATTCAAAAAATGAGTTTACAAATGGCTCATACTGGTTGTTGGGGCCTTGTTTTTTTATAGGGTTGTATCACAGTGTGCTTATATTCTCTCTAGTGCATCCTCAAAATGTTGTTGGCACGAAACCTTCATGGTTTTCTTCCGCATCCTTATAATTCTGGTCTAGGTTTTATGCCTATTCTCAGGTTTTATTTCTGTAGTTACAGTATGGTCGAACCTGATAAGCTAGTTCCTAACATCTTTAAGTCCGGTCAGGGTTTTTTGTCTATACCTAGGTTTCGTTTATTTAGTCGCAATATTGCTGCACCAAATTGTTTTTAGGTTAGTTATATAGTTGCTCAGAAATTTGGTGGGAACAATCTTTTACTTGGTCATTTCTTCAATTGTATGATGTCCGAGTCTGTTTTCCTCTAGGGTTATAGTTATGGTTTCAGGATTCTTGTCTTGCTAAAACTTACCATGAGTTTATCTGAAATTGAGGTTGGGCCTGTTTATTTTAACTTGTGTAAAAACTTAAACTCATTTGTTTTCCATAGTACCATTCACAGCTTCCATTAGTTTGCTCAGTCTTATCTCACTCTCTGTGCATCTGTGAATGACGACTCAGCCCAATCTCATATGCTACGAAGGAATCAAGAAGGGATGTTCTGGCATCGTGATTCTGAGTTTTACTTAACCACTATTGTTCCATGTACAGGGTCCCTTTCAACCCACAGCAGGAACAAAGATACTCAGGTTACAATGACAAAAGGAAAGGGAAGAAAAATCCACACAAGCCAAGTTGCAGAAACAAGCAAACAAGGAAGGAAAACCAACCAACAGACTATTGAAAGTTTAGCAAGAAGCTATGAAATTGGAATTCCTGTAGATATCTGGAATACAATCCAAGGATGGGAGGGAGATACTGATGATGAAGAGGATGAAACCCAACTTGGAATAGACTTCCTCTCAGACCCAGGTAGTACATGAGGGAGAGCCTCTCTCTTTCAACAATCTATTAGAACATACTGGAAGATCAAATGTGTTCTTGAAAAAGCACTAATGAGTACACAGGAAAACAACTCAATTCTTCCCTACTGTTTGAGCTTTAGCAGATGAAACAAGGCATGAGGGAAATGACAAAGGTGTAGATCCAAGCCAATGCGAGATTAGCACGGATGGAGCAACAACTGCAAAACTTGCAACAAGCTGAGATGCCAGGGTCAACAGCGAAAGACCCTGCACCAGTTGAATCATCAAGATAGTTAAATTTCCTTTTAATATATATTTCGTATGTGTTTTGATGCTATTATGCTTACTATATGTTTTATATGCAGTTTTCTTGGACATAGTAAAAGACTACTAGCAGTAATCAGAAGGAAGAAACAATACCAATTTTGGTTGGCTTTTAACTCTTTGAGGTGGCCAACAGACCTGGTTTCCTTCGGGAAGGTTGAGGCTATGAAACATTGCATCTATTGTATAGCAACTTGCTCTTTACAAAATAGAAAATAGACAGGTCCCACGAAATTTACAAAAAAAAAAAATATACAATATGTTTAATTTTTATTATTTAATCTAATTCTTTTATAAACATCAAATAATAATATATAATAATTTTAAAATTATGAAATAATTATAAATCTAAATAAAAAGAATAAAACCTAATTACTTTAATTATAAAAAAATAATAAAACCTAAATTAATAAATCCAAAATATTAACCAATAAAAAATAATAAACCTAAATTCATAATTCAAAAATATTAATTAATAAAGCCTAAAATAGTTAACTTTTTACATAATAAATCAAATAAAATCAAATCACTTGACGTTAACCAGATGGATTCTAGTTGATTTTACTCTCTGTAAAATCTACAAAATAATACAAGTGTTTGTGAATAATGGATATAGTAGATCTGAAGGCCTTGAGGCTTTTCAAAAAGCCTATAAAAGGTTAAGAGGAAAATCTACTAGGGTTGTTCGTATCTCCAAGGTTCATCTCCACTTTATCCAAGGGACTTGGCACAAAATTGCACATTTCCTTCGAAAGAATAATTTTTCCTATTAGAGACTCTCTTTGATCTCTAAAGGACCCTATTGAACCTAAAGATCTTAAACATGTCTACATGGTTTCTTTCTCTTGTGGCACTCCCTATATTGGGGAAACAGGTCGATCCATTAGACATCGAATCCAAGAGCATGTTGCAGACATTAGACACAATTGATCCCACACATTTTCTCTTGAAGAGCATGTTGAGAAATCATGTCAACATGTATGCATTGAGGATTCCAAAGTCATTGCCAAAGTTGATCACTTCCACCATAGGAAGCTCATGGAAGTTATTGAAATTGAAAGGTGTGCTAAGAATGTAAAGAAGGATGACCGATACAAATTGTGTAAGAGGTCGACTCCTCCTCTCTTTAGATGATTTCTCTCCCAATAGTTGTTTGAATAGCTTATCCTCTTTGATCTATTTTATTATTATTATTTTATTTTATTTTATTATTACCTATATTTTTATTTTTAACTTTTATTAAGGAAATAATAATAATAATAATAATAATAATAATAATAATAATAATTCGTAAACCTTTTTTTATTTAAATACTTATTATAATTAATGAGTTAATAAAGCTATTTTTTATTTGCTATTTTTGAATGGTTATAACTGGGCAATGATGCATCCATAATATTTATTCATTAAGATTGATTATCTTTTTCACCTTGTCTTGTGTTATAGCCAATGATGCATTATTAAGATTAATTATCTTTTTCACTTTATATGAACAACTATAAACCAACTAACAATAATGTGATTAACGTGGAAGATACATTTTCTTAAACCTACAAAATAAACAAAATTCTTCTAAGATTATGAAGAACTCTATCAAAATTTTTATAAAATTTATGTTAGAGCTATGAAACTTCAAAATTTAAAGTATCCCATATATTCTTGAAAGTGCTTTAGATAAAAAAAAAATCAAACACTTCAGTTTTAAAAAATTTTAACATGCAAAATCTAGGCCAAAAAACTGCGGTCTGCTGCTTTTATGGCGTCGGTAGACAACGCCAACATTAAACACACGGGCTCGTTTAAACATATTAAACGCACGGGTGAAAATGCGTAATGTGAAATTAAAGAGACGGGAAAATGAAATAAATTATTCTTAAATTAAACGTGTGTTTAATATGCCCTGAAATAAATAATTTTTAAATTATACTAGTTATTTTTTTTGGATTATTTGTTTCTGATTTATGTAAAAATAAAAAATCCTCACAGAAAAATCAAATATAAACCATACCTGGTCAAAATAAATATATATTTTTAGATAATATTTTCTATTATTTAATTATATAATATTTCATTGGATTACAATAGTTTCATTTAATTTTTAATCATATTTCCATACATCTGCAAATATTCTATGCGGTCATTGAAAACGTTGGAAACCCAATCGGCTTGGTTGGCATCTGAATAGTTATGGGGCGTTGGACGTTCAATTAACTATCATTGTGGTGTGGAATGTTAACCGTTGCAGGGTTATAGGGAATTCAAGAGAGGTTAGAAGTTGAAATATATATATATATATATATATATCATCTTCATGAAAAGCTTGTTTCTCATTCTGGCTTGCACATACAACAGAAAAAATATTCAATTTGTGGTACAACCTTTCACAAATCTTCACCTCTGTTCTGTTGTAAACATGGAAATGCAAAATTCGGCTCTTGATGGATCATGGTGGAGCGAACTATCGCCTAATTTTCCAAAGAAGATATTAGCTTGGCTACCCGTAGAATTTGTGTATAGATATCGCATGGTCTCCAAGCACTGGAACGAATTTCTTTCTTCAAACGACTTCCTAACAAAGTGGGCTGACGCGCCTGTTAACGGGAAACAGCCACGGCTGGTTCTGTGTAATAGGGATCCCCAAATGCCATGGATGGCTTTCTGTTTCTCCACACGCACATGGATTAACTCCTGCTTCACCCTTTCATTCATTGAGGACTGGATATCGGAAGCCTTTGACAACTATATTGGTTTTTATTGTAACCAGTCTGTTCCAGGACTCATGTTCGTCATGCGAACTGATTCCTGCGAAGGCAGGGTCTGCAATCCTTATACAAAAGCGTTCGTCGATATTCCGGCGCCACCCGAACGTCCCTCCTTTGACTGCATCGTTGTCGATAATTTTCCTAAATCTGACACCACATACAATGTTGTCGCTGTTGGGAGCGAGCAGCCAAGTCGCAATAGTGAGTCGGTCCAAATTTACGACCCTTCACAAAAGAGGTGGAATATCGCGGGCTACTTTCCGGAGGATTTAATATTGGAGAGTGAGCTTGTTTCTTACCGCGGATCATTCTACGTTCATTGTTGTCATAGCACAGCGGTGGAAACTAGTTGCATTGGGGTTTTCACCATCCCATACGAAGGGGACGGTTCATCGAATGCTTTTTGCACCATTCCCTGAATTAGTGCGGAATTGGAAACGAGATCACACTGTACTGTTTCCGCCACGGATGATCATGTGCGGGTCCCATGCACTGTTAGTCGCTGCCAAATTGATGCCCCGTCAAGTTGAAGGAGAGGGCGAGGTTGATAGGGAAGTCGTGTTTATTATATGGGAGTTTATGGTTGAGGAGGGCCATCCCTCCACCTCACCGTCGTGGAAATGGGGGGAGATTGCAAGGATGCCTTCTTCGTTCTATGAGGATTTGATGAAAAAATCAAATCAAAACGAATTTGATCGCAACTGCTGCGTTGGAGTCGGAGACTACGTGTGTTTCTTGCCTGCAATCCACAGGCTTCGATCAACAGAAATGGTATACATGGTTACCTACAATTTGATCAAAAACAGGTGGGATTGGCTTCCCGGCCTTCCCGCAAGCCATCGCGGTGTGGGAACGGAGTCTCACTACGCACCATTTCTCCAAACAATGGCCTTTGTGCCATGCCCACATACAACGGTCCAGTAAGGGAGTTTTCAGCCAGGTTTTTTACGCTAAAAATTTCTTCAATTCCTGAAAATGTGGTCTCACTCAAACATCTTAATTAAAATTACTTCAATTCCTGAAAATGTGTACTCACTCAAAATTTATCTTATGTTTTATATGAATTATTTTTGTAATACCTTATATTGCTTTTCGAAATTATTATGGTGATTTAATATATTAAATTTGATTATTACTACATATTTATGGAAAAGTTAATAGACAATTTTTATTTCCAGCGACTAGTTTAATGTTGACTGACAATCCCTTATGCGTTTGAACATACCTTATTCCCTTTTAAATTTGATCTTCTAAAAAGATTAAAAATTGGAAAAGGTAGAGTAAATATATAATAGATAAATTTCAGGTAGTAGATACATGGTAAAATAAGATTTTAAAAAAATTGGAAAGATGTATTAAGACGGTCTTGGACAAAAAGATTTGGAGAAACCTATTTATCAATAGGTCATAAAATTAATTGTTTTATAGATGGGCTATGTCATAATTTCACTAAGATGAGATTTTATGAATATTTTTCATTTCTTTAAAAATTCATAACTCTAAAAAGTGGTGTGACATATTAGGAAGATGAGGTCTTATGAATATTTTTCATTTTCTAAAAAAAATCATAATTCTAAAAAGTTGTGTGACATATTAGGAAAATGAGACCTTATGAATAATTTTCATTTCTTCAAAAATTTATAACTCTAAAAAGTGGTGTGACACATTAGGAAGGCATACACATAAAATTAACTTGGTTTCAGATATATTACAACATAAGCCTAATAAAACCAAGGACTCTTCTTGAAAATAAAGTGGCAAAGGGAATAAGGGTAATTTTAGAAGTTGTTCAACATTGTTAAAGAGTTCCTAGATGACATGCAAAAATGACCCATCTTTAGAGATTATGCTTCTCGTGATTATGTGGTTGATTATGACATTACATGCTCTTTATTTATCAACATGTTATAAGGAAAATCAATGAAAATTTTCCTTTTCTTGCAATAAATGAAGACATTGTAAGCTCCTCCTTTATTGATGTCCAAAAAGAAAGAGCACATACTAATCATTTGTCAAGGATGTCATAGATCAAACTATTTATCCCATCATTTTCTCATGTATCATTATTATTCTTTTCCATTGAATTTTCATCTTCCCTAAAATTGTCTTATATGAGTATATTATTAACTTTATTTTTGGCACTCTCAACAATATTCTTTTTAACAAGACATCTACTATATACTTGGAAATAATGCTTACATTAGTAAATAAGTAAGGTTTAGAAAATATTAAATTTCATAAGTGTCATATATGTGCTTGATGTAATTATGTAATCTAAATAATTTATTATTTGTGCATATTTTTTTTCTTTCTTCATATTAGAACCCATTTCGGCTCTCTCCCTCATTGGAGATTCCACCTTAGAAGCAAAGTATATTGTTACATATAGTAATGTAAGTGCATATTTGTTTTCTTTCTTGGTATCAGAGTCCATTTGGGCTCACCCCCTCATGGGAGGGTCGAGGTCAGAAGAAAAGTACATAATCCATATAGTAATGTGAGTTTGTGTTGTGTAAAAGTGATTTTACCTATTTGTCTATCGGTTGATGTTGTTGTGTCTCTATGTCTGCCATAAGACAACCATATTAGATAGCCATTAGAAACTCATTTCTTATAGAGTCTTGGTTTACCTATTTGCAGGCCTGTGAAAAATCTAGCATGAGAGTAAGTGACAAAAAGGCCAACGCCTACACAAATGATAGCCACCTTCAATAATATATATTTGTGCTCCGTGCGGACTGAGGTTGAGGTGGAGCTGTCCCAAGAGAAAATGTTAGGAATGTTGCATGTGGGCTCAAGTTCTACAAGGAGTTGAAGTCGTTGAGTCTAAATTGTAGTGCTGCATATGTTGTGCAGGGAGTGAGAACGATCCAACGTTGATTGGGGTTCAAGATCCATGTCATATCATTGAATCCACTATCATATCATGTAGTTTAACTAGACTATTTTTTTACCTTGAAATCATGGAACTTCCGGTAAGATTTTAAGAAACTCTAATAAAGATTTTTGTAAATTCTTGCTATAACTATGAAACTTTAATATTTTGGGTGCCCTAGAGGTTTCTGATGGTGCTGAATCCATTTCCACCATTAAAATCATGATTCAAACACGGTTACTATAAGATTTCTTAAATGTTTTTGGCCCATATTCTAGCCAATTTTAACCATTGGGGAAATTCCTCCATCTCGTTAGACAAATCCCTATTATATTCAAATCGAATACAAGAACTGAGGTATATTTTTGTACATTTCATATGACAGTGGGCCAAAGCAGGGACCTGGCAATGGGTTTTATAGAACCGCGCATGGAGATCGTATCTGTTAGTGATGGAAGCCATTGGATCTGTTGCACCGAATCATGTAGTTAATTAATTTTACATGCTGTCTATGGATACTAGCAACAAAGAACTGTAAGGTGTGACACTCCAAGTCTACTGTCTCAGCGTATATCTATAAATATAATTTTGTATTCGTTGTTCTGCATCAATATGATCTCCACTATCAATTTTATAGTGCGTTGTTGTACACAATCTTGAATTATTTTCATTTGTTACATTGCTGGTGTTGTTGCATCTTCCAGTGAAGTATTTTTGTCACATTTTTTCTCTTTCTAAACGTGAAAGGTAGAAAAATCCTTAACAATGAGGACCTCAATTTTATAGCGCGTTGTTGTACACAATCTTGAATTCTTTTCATTTGTTATATTACTAGTGTTGTTGCATCTTCTAGTACAGTCTTTTTGTCACATTGTTGTTTTTTCTAAGTGTGAAAGGTAGCAACATACTTAATAAGAGGACCTCACATTGTTCAAGTTTAGAATTCATTAACGAAAATTAGTTATCCTTAAGACACCTTAAGATATGCAGCCAAAATTTTGCACATAAGCACCAATTGTTTCCCATACGAATAAGGAGATTCATATCTACGTTAATGTCAACTGAGGTTTTGATGGTTAAATAACATTATGAATTTTTAGTGGTAGCGTTCCTATATCATTAAAAAAATTTACCCTATATAAAAGTTGAAGGTGTAAACTCAATGAATTAATAGAGAACCATATTATAATTTAGTAGTTCTGAAAGTTTTTTTGTTAGCCAGAGAACATATTGCTAATTCAATTATGTGGGTCCTTTTAAATGTCGATGGGTCTTGTTGTGCTTTAATCTTTAAGGACATCACTTACATGTTATGTTTATGGAATCCATGTATGAGACAAGTCAAGTTTTTTGATCAACTCTTGAACACTATTGGAATTTTGGGAAATTCCAAACAATAGAAATGGAGAGAGTAAACTCCTCTCCTCTAAACACAGAGAAATTTAAAACAAAAATTTTCTTCTGGACAGAGATGGCATGAAAATGCTTTCTTCTATTTCATTAACAGAATTTAAAAACTATTACAAAAGTCTTCCTCAATACAGAGGGATTCACAAAATATGAGTAAGACTGCTACAGACGCAGTGCTCCACAAAACAAATCTCTGTCTCTCTCAAAAAAATCTGTCTCATAAAATCAACACTGCTGTGTTTTCTTCTTCTTCACGCACTACTGTGCAAAACAAAACAAATAACATAACATTTTCATTGCCTCTCGGGCCTTTTCTCTTTATATGGCGCAGCGGGAACAAAACCATAAAAACAAAGAAATAAAACAATTACAAAAGAAAATCCTTTGCGGAACATAAAATTTAATATAGGCACGACGTACGAGTGGGGACCACATCGCAGTCGGCCATTTGCGATGCGCGATATTGGCGGATCAAACAAAATGCGATGGTAAGATATTGTGATGGCACGATGGTGCGACAATCACAATATCTGTGATCAAACATATGGCGGAAAAATTAGAACTTGCGATGTTGCGATGGTGCGATGGCGCGACGATCGCACATCACAACTTTCAATGGCAGAACATATAGCGGAACACATTTGTAACATGCAATGGTGCGATCTTGTGATATTGCGATGTTGCGATGGTGCGATCTTGTGATATTGCGATGTTGCGATGGTGCGATGATCGCACATCGCAAACATCCACATCAACAAGACACTTAAAACTTCAAAACTGTAATCTGCGATTTGCGCTCAAGTGGTGGGGGCCACTTGTCCTCCCTTTTCAGAAATTAAATGACTTCCGCTGTTTTAATCAATATTTCATTCATTTTGGTTGTTGAGGGATTTAAAGCCCGAAATGACTGTATTAATAAAACTGCTACTCCGTAGTTCAGATATACGGGAAATCTTCATTCCTCCTGCTAAATGGCTCTACCCATCATCCTTTTAATTCTCCTCTGTCATTTGTGGATGCTACCCATCAACAATTAAATTCATCCTTACATATTTTTCATTCTTCTTACGGTGCTGCGCACTCAATCTCTGCTACTGCTGCTGTACTCTTTTTCTTCCAGTACAAAGGCTAGCAAGGACTTTAATATTTCAACACTCCCCCTTAAAGTCAATTGTTGGGTTATCCATCATACCCAAACATTTTCTTAAAAATTCAAATGTCTTCTATCCCAATGGCTTTGTTAAAATATTTGCATATTGCTCCTCTATTTTACAATGCTGTAAAATAATTTCTCCATTGTTCACCAATTCTTTGATATAATGATATTTTATATCTATGTGCTTTGTTCTCTTATGAAACACTGAATTCTTTGACAATGCAATGGCTGAGCTATTGTCACAATAAATCACTATCCCTTTTACCTGTTTTTGGCATAAACTTCTCAACATTCTTCTCATCCAAATTTCTTGACACGCTGCTGCTGTAGCTGCCACATACTCTGCCTCTGCTATAGATAATGCTACAATCAGCTGTTTCTTAGAAGCCCCATGAGATGGCTCCTGAACCCATATGAAAAACATAACCGGAAGTTCTCTTCTGATCATCTACACTTCCAGCCCAATCACTGTCAGTGTATCCAACTAATTCTGAATTTTCTGAAGTAGTATATAAAATACCAAATCTTTTAGTTCCTTTAACATACCTCAGAATTCTCTTTGCTGCTTGCCAATGTACTTCTTTTGGCTTCTCCATAAATCTAGAAATTAAACTAACAACATGCATAATATCCGGCCTAGTTGCATTCAAAGACATGAGGCTGCCAACTATGCTTTTATATAGACTTGGATCAAAATCCTTGCTGTTGTCATCTTTACTCAACTTCAATCCCATTACTGTGGGAGTAATTGCAGCTTTGCACTCCTGCATATTAAATCTTTCCAAAACTTGATTCACATACTTTGCTTGAGATATAAAAATCCCTTTTTCATTTTGTTCTATTTCTATTCCTAAGAAGTATCTCAACAAACCCATGTCAGTCATTTCAAATTCATCTTTCATGACTGTTTTAAAATTTTCAACAAGGTAATCATCATTACCTGTAAATATTAAATCATCAACATATAAAATAGCAATGATCATTTTACCATCCTTTTCTTTGATGTAGAGGGTGGGTTCTCCCTCACACTTTTCAAATCCATTTTCCAGTAGATACGAGTCTATCCTATTGTACCGTGCTCTTGGTGCTTGCTTCAGCCCATAAAGAGATTTCTTCAATCTGCAGACTTTATGCTCTTGGCCTTTCTCCTCATATCCAAGAGGTTGTTCCACATATACCCCTTCCATTAAGAATCCATTTAAAAATGCAGATTTTACATCCATCTGGTATAATTTCCATTTGCTTTGTGCTGCTATGGACAACGCTGCTCTTACTGTCTCCATTCTTGAAACTGGTGCAAAAGTTTCTTCATAATCTATCCCTTGCTTCTGCTTATATCCCTTGACAACAAGTATGGCCTTGTGTCTTTCTATTTTTCCTTCAACATTGCTTTTGGTCTTATAGACCCATTTAACTCCAATGACTTCTTTACCTTCTGGAAGATCATCCAGCTCCCATTTTTTGTTCTTCTCTATGGCATTAATTTCATCATCCATAGCTTCTATCCATTTTCTATCTTTAATAGCATCTTCAAAATGAATAGGATCATCAACTTGACAATACAAAGCAAATAAGGAGTTCATACCTTCATTTGCTACTCCCTAGTCATAGATTTCTCTAATACTTCTGAACTTTGTTCCTCTTTCATTGGGTGTAGACGTGCTTGATGAAGCATTCAATTATGCTCCATGTGGTGTGCTCGGTGATGCACTCCCATTTCTTCTCAAGGGTGTTCTCGCTGCCACTTGAGGCATCCCTTGTTGTCCTTGCGTTGGTGGAGGTTGTGCAACGGATGGGTTGCCAATTTCAACCACATCTCCCTCATATTCATCATGAGATAAACAACTTTTAACATTGACTGTTTTCTCAATGCTTCCATCCCATGCTTCCTCTTTAATAAATTGCACATCTCTCCTTATCATGAACCTTTTTGTGGATGGGTTATACAATCTGTATCCTTTGGAATATTCACAATATCCAAGGAAAATGCACTTCTCCCCCTTACTATTCAACTTCTTTCTCAACTTGTCTGGAATGTGTGTATATGCAACACATCCAAAAACTCTCATGTGGGTGACTCCCTGTTTTCTACCACTCCACGCTTCTTCTAGAACTTTGTTCATCACAGCTTTTGTGGGACACCTATTTAAAATGTACACAGCACAGTTTGCTACTTCTGCCCAATACTCATTCGGCAAGTGCTTTGCCTTTAGCATACTTCTCACCATCTCCATTATGGTTCGATTCTTCCTTTCAACAACTCCATTTTGTTGCGGTGTGTACCTTGTGGTAAAATGCTTGTGTATGCCATTCTCTCTACAAAAACACAGAAATTCCTTTGATATATATTCTCCTCCTCTATTAGTTTTGAGAACTTTAATATACTGCCTACTCTATTTTTCTACAAGAGCTTTAAAATGGAAAAAATTTCTGAAAGACTTCACTCTTATATTTTAGGAAATAAACCCACACTTTTCTTGTGAAATCATCTATGAAGGTCAGCATGTAATTGCTTCCTGAAACTGATGTTGTTTGTATCGGCCCACACAAATCTGAGTGAATGATTTCTAAGGGTGCTTTTGCCCTTATGCTTTTCCTTGATGGAAAATTTTCTCTGTGTTGCTTTCCCAAGATGCAGCCTTCACATAGGCTGTCAGGCTTCTCAATCAATGGTAAACCTCTTACCATTCCTTTTCTGTGCAGCAAATTTAATCCTCTGAAATTGAGATGTCCAAATCTCAGGTGCCATAATCAATTCTCATCTTTTTCTTCCTTCTGGAAGGCTTCTTTTGTTACGGCTGCTATGCTCTTTCCTTTTCCTTTCAAGTCAATATTGAGCTTGAGCGGAAACATTCTATTGCTGGTCATTTGAATTTCAGCAATGATTTTCTTACTTGGAGGTATATATTTTATTGTGCACACATCATCTTTGAAGATTACATTCTAACCTTTGTTTATGAGTTGCCCAATGCTCAAAAGATTACATTTCAGACCTGGAACATAATACACATTAGGAAAAAAATTCTGCTCCCCATTTCTTGCTCGAATACTAACTCTGCCTTTTCCTTTGACAGAGATCTTAGTATCAGTCCCTGTGGTCACTTCTGATTTTACTTCTTCATCTATATTGGCAAACATTGCTCTGTTTCCAGTCATATGATTACTACATCCTGAATCTAAGAACCAAACATCAACTTCTCTATCTTGTGCTACATTACAAGCTAACAACACATTACTTGGGTTCTTTTCTTCTTTTGCTACATTAGCATTCTGCTTATTTTTCATGTCATTTTTCTTCTTTCTACATTCATTGGCATAGTGCCCATATTTCTTGCAATAATGACATTGGACATTGGATTTGTAATACCTCTATCCATGACCATGTTGGTCTTGATGTGCACCTTGCTGGTTGTTGCATTGGTCGTGGCTCTGATTTCGACTGTTGCTCCTTCCATGTGAATTTGAAGGGCTGTTCCTTCCACCTCTGTTTTGGCTTCTGCCTCTTCCTCTTCCTTTGCCTTGACCTCTTCCTCTTCCTGAAGGCATTATGGTCTTCAAGGCGTGCTCAAGAGATGAATGTTCATTTCTACTCAATCTCTGTTCATGAGTTATCAACGAGGCATGAAGTTCATCCACTGTGAACTGTGAGAGATCTTCGGTCTCTTCTATGGTGGTAACAATAACATCAAACTTTGAGGGTAAGCATCTCAAAAGCTTCTCCACAATCCTTCTTTCTTCAATAGTTTCTCCATGCGACCTTATCTGATTTACAATCCCAATCACATGTGTAAAAAATGTGTCTACACTATCTGACTCTTTCATGCAAAGAGTTTCAAAATCTCTTCTCAGCAATTGAATTTTTGCTGTCTTAACTTTCTCCATACCTTGATAGGCTACTTTCAGCGTTTCCCATGCATCCTTGGATCTCTTAGCTGCTGTTATCCTTGGAAACACACTCTCATTTACTGCTTGATACAAATAGAATAGGGCTTTAGATTCCTTCTTTCTATTATTCCTCAATAAGTCCTTCTCTACTTGAGTTAAGGCATTAAAAGCCTGCTCATCTGCTGGTTCAACAAAACCATCTTCTACAAATTCCCATAATTCTTGTGAAACAAACAGGGCTCTCATGGTAATGGCCCAATAATCATAGTTCTTTCCATTAAATTGTGGAAGCTGAACATTTCCAATGTTCATACCAGTGCTTGGTCCAACCATTGCTCTTAAACTGAACTCTAAGCTTAAACAAACTTTCTTTCCTTTTTCTGAAAGAACAAACTATTTTAAACAACAAACAACAGCTCTGATATCTTTGAGAAATACCTGAACTTTGACTTCCGTTGAGCTTTCACACTACTGGAGAAAACGCTTCAACAAGTCTTCTTCTTCTTCAGCTTCTTTGAAACCTTAAAAGAGCCTAAACTAGCTCTGATACCATGTTGGAATTTTGGGAAATTCCAAACAATAGAAATGGAGAGAGTAAACTCCTCTCCTCTAAACACAGAGAAATTTAAAACAAAAAATTTCTTCTGGACAGAGATGGCATGAAAATGCTTTCTTCTATTTCATTAATATAATTTAAAAACTATTACAAAATTATTCCTCAATACAAAGGGATTCACAAAATATGAGTAAGACTGCTACAGACACAGTGCTCCACAAAACAAATCGTTGTCTCTCTCAAAACAATATCTGTCTCATAAAATCAACACTGCTGTGCTTTCTTCTTCTTCACGCACTGCTGTACAAAACAAAACAAATAACATAACATTTTCATTGGCTCTCGAGACTTTTCTCTTTATGTGGCACGGCAGGAACAAAACCATAAAAACAAAGAAATAAAACAATTACAAAAGAAAATCCTTTGCAAAACATAAAATTTAATATAAGCACGACGTACGAGTGGGGACCAAATCGCAGTCGGCCATTTGCGATGTGCGATATTGGTGGATCAAACAAAATGCGATGGTAAGATATTGCGATGGCGCAATGGTGCGACAATCGCAATATCTGCGATCAAACATATGGCAGAAAAATTAGAACTTGCGATGTTGCGATGGTGTGATGGCGTGACGATCGCACATCGCAACTTTCAAC
The DNA here is from genome assembly GCA_034641835.2 of Pinus albicaulis. Classification (NCBI taxonomy): domain Eukaryota; kingdom Viridiplantae; phylum Streptophyta; class Pinopsida; order Pinales; family Pinaceae; genus Pinus; species Pinus albicaulis. The sequence continues at coordinate 1,403,917,830 of CM076570.1, forward strand.
GACAAAGCATATAGCGGAACACATTTGTAACATGTGATGGTGCGATCTTGTGATATTGCGATGTTGCGATGGTGCGATGATCGCACATCGCAAACATCCACATAAACAAGACACTTAAAACTTCAAAACTGTGATATGTGATTTGCGCTCAAGTGGTGGGGGCCACTTGTCCTCCCTTTTCAAAAAATAAAGGACTTCTGCTATTTTAATCAATATTTCATTCATTTTGGTTGTTGAGGGCTTTAAAGCCCGAAATGACTGTATTAATAAAACTACTCCTCCGTAGTTCAGGTCTACGGGAAATATTCGTTCCTCCTGCTAAACGACTCTTCCCATCATCTTTTAATTCTCCTATGTCATTTGTGGCTGCTGCCCATCAACAATTAAATTCATCCTTACGAATTTTTCATTCTTCTTAAATACACGGTGTTGCGCACTCAATCTCTGCTACTGCTGCTGTACTCTTTTTCTTCCAGTACAAAGGCTAGCAGGGACTTTAATATTTCAACAAACACATCCAGTATAAAGACCACCCTCTGAGCCACTGACGGATAACCGAAAGTGAAATAGCCAGAATATGTTGGTTGGTCCATAGGATGGCTCACTACGTCATAGATTTTATCGCGGAAGCTCCGATGAGATCAATATTGTTGATCTTGAAAATTTCATCATTGATGGTAATATACAATTATATTTTAAATGGAGGTCAAAAAATTGAAGATGTGCTAAATAAGAAAGAGTGGTGTTTGTGAGATTCCACAGTGGATGTGAGTGTTGATGAAGACCGCACAATAAGAGATCAATAATGTGCCTTGGGAAGGATTCCTTCATGCAGTAGAAGCAGGTGGATACAGTCATGGAGGAATACACAGACATGTTCTCCTCACCCACAACAGTACCCTTTCATAGTTAGGTCAAGCATTCAATCGATCTGACTCTCGGAGCACATCTACAGAACGAGCCAATATATCGCCGCTTTATTTTGGAAAATGAAGAAATCAAAATTAGAGGAAATTTGATCTGGATCTTGGTTGAAATGGACCTCTTGCTACAACTTTTCTAATGACTTCTACAATATGTGATGAAATAAAATTCCGTCAAAGACACATTTTAGGTTTTGAATAGATATTTCTAATGATATAAGACACTTGAAATTTGATGACCTATGGGGTGAGAATATTATTCCACCAACTCATAGGGCATGCGATGGTGCAATGTTCCAGACAAGTGTAACTTCAATTGCTCATATCCCTCAAACTGAAAAAAAAAATAAAAAATAAAAAATAAAAAATAAAAATAAAAAATAAAAAATAAAAAATAAAAAATAAAAAATAAAAAAAAATCATATTCCATAAAAACCTCATTTTAGATAACAAAAACTTTAAAATGGAATAATTTTCACTCTCTAATGTGATCTGTACAGACCCTGGCACTTTCATGAAATTTGCTGAAGTTTACTGTAAAAAGTTGAAATTGAAATATGTTTCAAATCCTCATGCAGCCGTAACCTGAATTTGGATTTATGCAGGAAGGAAATAAAATACAAAATAAAGATAAACATAAAGATGTAGCAGAAATAAAATTTCATTTCATTAATACCAATTGACAAAAATATGCTTATAGAAATAATGGACATTAACTAGCTAGGGCAATGGTATCATATCTCTAAGAAGATATATGGAGGCTACATGCCTCTCAGTTATGTTACAATGAGGCTCAAGGGCATTTTTATTATTTAAAAATAAGAGAAAACCATAAACATCCAAAACCATAACCCGGGGAGATGTAACACCAAGAGTTTATGGGCCTCATTGGGGTTAGATCGACAACCAAATTTTCGGGGTCGTAAATTGGTCAAGTATCTCCATTTAGCACATATGATACCTCATTGGAAATATATCTCTAAGGACTATGCCATTTGGAACCTCCTAATGGCTCTGGAAGTTCAAGACCCAAAAGACTACTAAAAATAGTAAATAAGAAAACTGATGAAATTTACTAGGTGGAATAGGAGGGTGGCCACCAATATCCACCTGGATCATTATCCCCCCCATAGGAACCAATGGTCCCAATTGCTTCCAGAGCCTCCATGAGTTAGAGAAATTTACATTGAACCTGGTTGTTGGTGAACCACTTTCCCTAGTGAAGGAGTTGGCCCGCTTTGATAACTCGGTGAAGGAGTTGTCTTGCTTTGACAACTTTGTGACGGAGTTGACCTACTTTGAAGTCGACAAAGATTGCGGTGGGGTCTATGGAGGCACTCCTTCTACAAATGTAACCAAAATGTGTCACCCACCTTGAAATTGTATGACACTCGATGTTGATCCTGGTGATGTTTGTATTTGGGATTGGATTTCTCCATGATGTCGTGGACCTTCTGGTTAACATCAGACAGTAGACTTGTGGATTTTGTCTCTGTGGTGAAATGAAGTATGGCAACATTAGGCAGCAGCATACCTAGGTTGAGATGAATGGAGTACTTAACCTGAAAATGTAGAGGAACCTCTGTGGTTGAGGAGAAAATGTCATTGTATTCCTCCACAACTTTGTCCATTTGTTGCTGTCATGTAGGGGAGCCCTGTTTGGAGGTTATGGACTAAATATTCTTCTTCGGTGAATTTTAATGAAAAAAAAATTCTTGGTTTGGGAAATAATCTTACTGCATTGATTTGCAGTAATAAAAGAGATGGTGGGAGGTGGTACTACCTCTAGTATCATGTGCAACTTATTTCCCAAAGTAATAATAACAGAACAAGGCCTAGAATCATACGGAGCATGCCGCTTCGACAAGTATGGTTGGCCCAATAATACATCAAACACATGAAGAGGAAAAAACTCACAGATTAACTCATCCATGAAGGGCTTGATGGTGTACATAAGGTGACACTGTTAGCTAACATGGATATATATTTCTTGGTGAAGCCACCCGATGGTATATGGCTACGGGTGTGTTGTGGTTGGTAGGTCAAGCCACTTCATGACCTATGAGGAAATGAGGTTTGTTTGGCTTCGGCTATCGAAAATGAATTTTATTGGACAACCCTTCACCCACATATGTGAATGGAGGAGGCACTCCCCCTCCTATGGATCCTTTGGATCCTCCCCCTGGAGCTTGGTGGTGGAAACAATGGCACTCAAATCTAAATCAATGATCTGCTTCTCTTTGTCATTCCCCTTGTCCAGTTCTGACTCAGAGTCAGAGCATGCATCTGATTTAGATGCCTTCAGTTCAGCCACCGATGATTTCTTGGTCCCACACTTGCTCATGTTGTGAGTGGAGCTGTAATGAAATTCACATCTCTTCCCCGTGTCGTTATTTGAATTTTTGGTGTTGTTATGAATCATCACGCTTTGGATTTTCCCGTTGTCCTGTGGTTCAGGAGCACCTTTCCCTCACTTCACATTCGCAGATCCAATTTCTCACTTCTTCTACCTAAATTTTTCCTTGATCATGCTGGAATATCAATATGTCACACCAAGTGAGGGAATGTTGAGAAAATCCATTTCCTCCTGAATGTATATATGCAAATAGTGTGATACTTGAGCACCAAATATCTCTTTGAATCTTTAATACCCAACTTTGTCTGCAGGGTATGGAATAAATCTGTCAGCTCATGCACATATTGATCCCTTTGTTGTCGTAGCGTGGTTCATTGGATGTACTAGTCCTCATATCTCCCGACGGCGTAATATTGTTCCTTGATGCCCTCTTGAAACAAATTCCAAGTGGGTGCGACTGAGAAAAGAGAGGGTTCATCTTGTCCTTTTGCTCACAGTAGGTTTCCAACCAGTATTTGACATGGGGGGTAGATTTGAGGAATGAAAATGTAATATTTTCTTGGTCAAAAAAATAATTCATCAAAAAATACCCTTCCATCAAATTCAACCATTTATCTATGACGTCTACATCTATCTGGTTTTCAAATAAATGAATGTCGAAGTTGAATTGTGCCTTTAAAGGAGTGGTGCCTTCAGATTGGTAGCTGGATGTAGATGTAGCACCAGTTGGTAGTCGTTGAATGATTTTGGAAAAATTATCCAAATTTCATTCCTTTGTTTCTCGAGGGCCTCTTCAAGCAATATTTTGATAGGATGTCCTTCTCTCTTGTCTTTCTTTTCTTCAGCCATGGGAGGTCGTCGAGGTTTGAGAGGATGAAATTTCAAAGGTTCAACCAGATCCAGCCCTAACTCCTTATAGCCCGACATCGTTTGGGATGTGCAAAGAAATATTAAGAAAGACTAGACTGCTCTGAAACCACTAATCTAGATCTTGGTTGAAATGGACATCTTGATGCAACTTTACCGATAACTTCTGTTATATGTAATAAAATCAAATTCCGTCAAAGACCCATTTGAAGTATTGAATATATATTTCCACTGATACAGGAAAATTGAAATTTGAGGACTTGTGGGGTGAGAATATGATTCCAGAAACTCATAGGACATGCACCGACACAATGTTCCACACAAGTGTAACTTCAATTGTTCATATATCTCAAACCAAGATATGATATCAAATTCCATAGAAACCTAATTCGAGATAATAAAAAATAATTTAAAATGAGATATTTTTCACTCTCTAATATTATATTTGAATATCGTGGCACTTGCATGAAATTTCCTCAAGATTACTGCAAAACATTGAAACTGAAATATGTTTCAAACCCTAATGGAGCCATAACCTCAATCTGGATTTATGCAGGAAAAAAATAAAATACAGAACTAAAAATAAACATATAGATGTAGCATGTATAAAAATTCATTTCATTAACATCAAATGACTAAAATATGCTTATAGAGAGAATGGACATGAACTTGCTAGGATGATGGTAGTTTATCTCTTACGATAAATGTGGCGGCTACATGCCTCTGAACTGTGTTACAATGAGCCTCAAGGGCATTTTTCTTATTTAAAAATAAGAGAAAACCCTAAACAACCAAAAACCTAACCCAAGGAGATGTAACACCAAGAGTTTATGGGCCCCATTGGGGTTAGCTGGGCAACCAACTTCTGCGGTCGTAACTTGGTAATAGTATCTTTGTTTAGTGTGTATGATACCTTGTTGGAAACATATCTCTGATGAATACGCCATTTAGGGCCTCAAAATGGATTTAGAAGTTCAAGACTCGAAAAGCTTCTAAAAACAGTAAATAAGAATACTGTTGAAACCGGCTAGGTGGAATAGGTGGGTGGTCACGAATATGCACCTGGATCAAAATTCTTTGTCTAAATGGATCCCCTAAGGAAATTAGAAAATAATAGTGGAAATAATAAAATAATATTAGATTTCATCATCAAAGTTTAAAGGGAAAAAAGAAAAAACTATTTTTTCAACTCATATTTTCAACTTATCTTTGCCTTTCGATGTATTTCTCATTTTTTGTGTAGTAGGGTACATCAAAAGTATGAAACATGGGTACTCTTTGGATGAGGAATAAAATTTTTCATCTAACAGGTAATCACGCTTGAAATTTAAGTAAAACCTTAGGGAGATAAGTTGAAAATTCAAGTTGAAAAAGTAGTTTTATTATTTTAATATTTTTTAATCTGTTTAATTTTTTATCCCCAATATGGTGAATCAACCCCCATGGTTGACATCATCACCTTGAATCCTATTGGTTCTTATTAAGCTTATTTTTTTTGTATATTTTTATTAGGAGGCCCATTTTAGACCTCAAAATTTCTTTAATGGCGTAAAATCTAGGAGTTGCTGCAAAATGGGCACATCCGACCAAGTTCCTCACCTTGTGGGAGTTTGATTGTACTTTTAAAGAAGAAGGATGGGACTTGGAGGCTCTGCAATGATTAGCAGGCACTAAAAAAAATCATTGTCAAGAGTAGGTATCTAATCCCATAGATTGACGACCTTCTAGACCAACTCAAGGGGGCCAAGTATTTCACCAAGATCTATCTGAAGTCTTGCTATCACTAGGTTCTAATAGATCCCATAAATGTATGGAATACTGCCTTCAAATCCAAGGAAGGAATTTTTGAATGGTTGGTTATTCCCTTTAGGTTGAAAAATGCCCCTACTACTTTTATGAGGCTAATGGATGACATATTGTGGTCCTTCAACAACTCATTCATGGATTTTTATGTGGACTACATCATCATATTCAACAAGAGTTAGGAATAACACTTGCAACACATTCAACGGGTCCTTCAAACCCTTCAGAAACACAAACTATGTGCCAAAGTGGAGAAATGAACCTTTGGCATGAGTGAGGTATAATAACTGGGTTACATCATAGATTACTATGACATGCATTTTGATCCGACTAAGATCCAATTCATTCAAGATTGGATAGCCCCGAACACTCTAACAGAGCTTCGTAACTTTTTGGGCCTTGCAATTTTTTATCAGAGGTTCATGTTGGGATTCTTCACTTTGCCTTTTAGTCATATTAGTAAGGGTGTGGTGAAAAAAAAGTTTTTCTGGTCTGATTATGAACATAAGGCGTTCGTTGATTTGAACCACTACCTCTGCTCTACATAGGTAATCACACTACTTGATCTGCAACATCCATTTGAAATTGAGACAGACACCTCTGACTATGCTATTGGTGTTGTCCTCGCCTAGCAAGGGAATCTAGTGTCCTATCATAGCGAGACACATTATGTTAAAATTTCGAAGTACCCACCTATGATAAAGATATGCATTCCATCATGCAGGCTTACAAATAATGGAAGCATTGCATTCTGGGGAAGGAGACAGTCATCCACAGCGACCTATTTAGTTTATATAGAAACAAGGGGATTTGTAGAGTGATCACCATTAGAAGTGGTATACATATCTGCAACAATTCCACTTAAACATAAATTACAAAAAGGGTAGCACCAATCATGTTGTAGAGTTCCTCAGTTGATCCCCAATTGCAGCACTAACTATTGTTCTCAATTATTTTGGCCGTGACTCCTATAGATGGTTGCTGTTGGGCCAAAATTTTAATGTACAGATAAAATACATTCCATAGACCAGTGTCTAGTATAGAAAAATAGGTGAAAGACTATACTACGCTTTTTCCTAACTCAGAGCATATACATAGAGAGGATTGGATGCTTAGTTGTTTTAGTTGCTTCCAAATGGCTCCTTTCTATCGCTTCCACTACAACTTCAAATTCAAGCGTTTTCAAATAGCTGAATGCTTCCTGAAAGAAAGAACTCTAAAACGGAAGAAGATGCAATAATATAGATATCTATTCAAGCTAATTAGCTAAATGAGTCAAGCATAAACTACATTCATCAACCAAGATCTTACAACATGGAAAATCAAAGTTATCATAGATGCATGTAGGGAAAAACAAGAAGTACTCTTTATTGATGATAGAAGGAGAGGTTACAACCTAGTGACTGATTTGAAGTGACCTTCTAGCAAAGTTCCCAAGTCCCATCACAGCATAAGTCTCTCTAAAAGCTCCTCCACAAATCAAACTCTCTATTGAAAATTCTTTAGCATTTCTCTACTCAAATTCTTCCTCCTTAAACACTTAGATATGTGTTCAATTTATAGATGAACTGTAGGTTTTTTTGCAATAAATTTCATTCTAAAAATAGACAATACATGTTTCCATTCATGTAGATGTCAAATGGACACTTGGGTCCAAATCATGATACATGTGAACCCTTCTAGAAGACACTGGCCAAGTGGAGATTCCGGAACAATGAGAATTTCACTCCCAATGTGACCAACGCACCTTTCAATGTCAAGAAGTTCTTTGCAGAGCAGCCTTAAATGGGGCTACCTACATATGCAACGCACTTAGGCCCCTCAGAGCCTATGTTGGTGAGCTACCACATGTTTAATAATAAGCTTCAAACCATGGAAAATCCTTGCTTTGATGAAAGTCATTGTTTGATTTATGTTGTTTCCTATCTTAGGGAATATAGCAACTGAGATGATAGGGAATTATATACCCTTTGATCATAGATCCTAGAGATGATGCCCAGTTAACCAAGTCATTGGGAATGGTGCCCAAATTGACCTATAACAATTTCGCCCTAAAGCATGAGATCCAAATAATAAGAACATTTGATTGAGATGCTTTACACTGCGATGAGCCTGGAAAAAAAGCGAAACAGTCACCTCCATCAATCTTACAATACATTACATCATGATAAATCCTCTATTAATCATAATTGCTAAGGGTAGGCATTCCCATAGTTAGCACATAAAACAATCTAATAACATGTACATAATTTAGAAAGTCATCTACATTGGAATGTTGCCCAGATGCTGACATCACCTACAGATATAGGCCCATGTTTGGATGACAATATGTATGTAAGGTCACTATACATATGATGTGTACAACAATCCTAAAATCGTAGCTCGGATGGCCAAAACTAGATCCGAGGTCTTCTTATCTCATTCACTCGATAATTCGGGTACAATTCTAGCCATGCGAATGTGCGAAGCAGATGCACCAGCAGAGAGGGCTGTGGGGAGAGCAATCCTTCAGGACCTTGATATGGCTGAGACTCTTGCTGAGCTCCAACAACACATAGAGGGGTTGACCTTCAGGATTCCATATTGCTAGATCTACGAGCTTCCCATGCGACTGCAGTGACACATAATTGGGGTTCCTAACCGTTGGATGTGGTTGCTTTGTAGGATTGCTAGATCTATAGCATGCTATCATGAGCACCACTAGTTTACTTATGACTTTTTTGCATACATTTTGAGGTCATATGACCAACATGTCTTGGGCACAAATTTTGTAAAAAACCTATAACTATCTATCTATATGTTTTCAGATTTTTCCCTATGTTTAATGCGCAATCCTATTCAATGATGTGAATGTTTTCTTTACCTATGTCAAAAATTTCTGTCTAAAACTTGATTAGATAATGAATCAGTTAAAGTTTTCAAATTTCTGGAAATGTGTTGATATTGAACAAAATAAAAATGTCTTTCCAAAAGGTGAACTCTTAGGAACAATCTAAGAAGTGTAAGATTTCTAACAGTATAAACACTAGTAAGTTGTAATACCACAGGTTGTGAGTCTAACCTTATGATTATGCGGTTAATACCAAATGAAATGGCATCAGAGAGAAGTTAGATCAATGCACTATACTCAGCGATATTGTTTGTCAATATACCAATACAAATCCCTCAAAAAGTCACTAACTCACCGTTCGGAGCGAAAATGGCCCATGCTACAGAGGATAGATTCTGCATACTACGACTAGCACCATCATCATATCTAGCAAATAGTTTCGAAGATTCATACATCTGAAATGAAATGTAAAGTAGATTACTAACGTCAAGAAAACTCTAAAAGACAAATTAAGATAGTGAATGCAAATCAACAACATATAAAAAATATAATACAAAAAATTACTATGCTCATGATTAAGCATAGTAACATTTAAGATACAACCCATTTCTAGGCTGTGCCAATGAAATCCTATCGTAATCAACTAACTCATAGGCACCCTTAGCAAAAACTCTTTTGACAATGTAGGGGCCACGCCATAATGGCTCGAATTTCCCTGTACCTCTTACATTAGCTTCTTGGTTGTAAAGAAGGACCAAGTCGCCCTCTGAGTAGATGTGAGGCTGGAAATTTTTTTCGTATTGCGCATTTATACGTCTCTTATGTGCTTTGTTGGCCAATTGGGCTTCACGATACATTTCATCTAGATGGATGAGGTTAAGGAGACACGCTTCTTCTTCTGAGGTGTCAGGTAACAAGTCTATCACGAGTTTTAACGATGATGTTTCGCATTGGATTGGCAAGATAGCTTCTAGACCATACACCAATTGAAAAGGAGTAAATCTAGTTCCATTTCTTACCGAGGTTCGATACGCCCACAAGGAGGAGTATAGGATCAAGTGCCAGTTCCTTTTACAGACTCCTATCATTCGCTGAAGTATTCATTTAAGAATTTTATTAATAGCCTCAACTTGTCCATTCGATTGTGGATAATAAGGAGTAGAATTATCATGCGATAATCATAACTTGGCTATCAATTCAAACATCATATGGTTGCAAAAATGCTTCCCAATATCTGTAACTATAGCCTGTGGGACCCCAAACCGTGCAATTATGTGACTAAAGAAAAATAATGCAGCTATTTGTCCTGTGTTATTGAATGTAGGCATCGCTTCAGCACATTCAGAAAAATAGTCGACTGCGACAATAATATAACCATGCCCCCTAGATGAAGGAGGGTTACAGGTCATGAAATCGATACCCCATTTCCTAAATGGTCCAACAGAGACAACAAGATGCATTATCACTGGCGGTTTTTGGATTTCATGATCATAAATCTGGCATGCATGACAACTTCTGACTGCAAGGATACAATCTCGAAAAAAAGTAGGCCAAAAGTAACCGGCGTGGAGTATCTTCTGCGCGGTAGCATAACCAGATAAATCCACAAGCCCTAGAATGACAATCATTTAACACTTTTTCGGCCTCCTCATGAGTGAGGCACCTCCTTAAAATGGCATCGATGCCACGATGATAAAGTGTATTGCCAACGATCAGATAATATTTGGCTTGGTATCGAATACGTCACTGATCAGAGTGAGAGGAATTAGGTTGAAAAGATTGAGTTTGGAGATAAATGATGAAATATCCATACTAGGGATCAGATGATATGATAAAAAACAGAGACTTGTCTGGAATAGATGGATCAAACGTAGTTGCAGTACTATCAAAAGGAAGGTCACAGAGAAGCTCAACCAAAACTAGAGATTTATTTGACTTGGATTCGATGAATTTCAAATAACATTCCTTCAAAATGATGATCCATTTTGAATATTTTCCCCCTAGAAATTGATGTGATAAGATATAAGTCATGGGGATGCAATCCAAACTATTGTTGTTTTTCGGAGCAGGATATAATGGCGAAATCTTTGGACAACTTGAACGAATTCCAAGGCAATATTTTCCATGTACGAGTACTTAAATTCCATATCATTGATATTACGACTCAAATAATAGATCAGATGTTCAATTCCATCTTCTACATTGACCAAAGCCATAGTGATGGTCATTTCAGTCGTGACGATATATAGGAAATAATCATTTTGATAATTTGGGGGATACATTAATGACGCTTGGACAAGATGGTCCTTGAAAGCATCAAAAGAAGCTTGCACAACTTGGTCCTAATGGAAGGGAACCCCCTTTTTCAATAATCGAGTAAACCCTTTAGCCATTTTGACATAGTTTGGAATGAAACTTCTCAGGAAGTTAGCCTTTCCTTGAAGTTTCTATATCTAAAGTAAGTTTTAGGGCGCAAGAAAATCAGGAATGGCATGTACCTTTGGCGGGTCTATTCAAATTCCTTATTTTGAGACTAAGAATATGAGCAATCGACCAGAACCAACAAAAAACACACATTTGTGTGGATTGAGGGGTATCCTGTAGTGTCAAAATCGTAATAAATTTGCTCTCAAATGCATCGGGTGATCAGTCCATTTTCATGAATACGCTGGTAAATCATCTGGATATGGTTGAACAATGTGCTTCATGTCATTGAAAGCATAATCCATTGCTCTCTGAAAAGTTTCCCCATCATTCTTTAAACGAAACGAAAGTTTCCTATATGCGAATGTGCCCCAGGGACAGATGAATGATGTCTTATGTTGGTCATCTGGGTGGATATTGATTTGATTGTAGCCGGAAAATCCATTCCTGAAGGAAAATATTTCACATCCAACACAATCATCAATAATCTGGTTGATAAAGGGATTAGGATAGTTGTCTTTTGGACAAGCATGATTAACATCCCGATAATCGATGAACACTCTAATGGTTCCTTGTTTTTTCATAATAGGAATGATGTTGGAAACCCACTCAGTTAGTGGAACAAGCTAAATGAAAACATCACGCAAAAGATTTTGAACTTCTGCTTTGATGGCAATGGCTTTCTTTGGATGAACAAGATGAAGCCGTTGACACATCGGTTTGACATCAGGATACATATTAATAGTGTGTTCAACTATACTAGTATCTATGCCTAGCATTTCCTCGTAAGACCAAGCGAATACGTCACGAAATTCACGAAAAAGAGAGTGATATGAATCATGTTCTGATTTAGAACAAGATACACTAACGTGAATATTTTCTATAATGCCAGGTTTAGTCGAAATATCGATAGAAATCGTTTCTTCAATATTTGATAAATTTCACTCAGATTCAATTGCATTAATCAGAAAAGAATTCGAAAAGAAATTTTGAATGGATGGGTGATATAGTTCACTAAGATTATTTTCTTCATAATCTGGAAGATGGGAATGATGATGATAATCTTGCCATGGTTCTCCTTCTGCCATCATAGCTTCCAAATATTTTCCTCTGTCAAAAATTTTGAGGAAAATGGATTAGATGGAGTACCAAAATCTAATGAACGATTAGCCCAAACACTCAGCGATGCTGATTTAAAATTTTCCGCCCAAGCCAAATAGATTGATTGCTATCGTAGCTCAATAAGGCTGAGCGGTAAAAATTATCCAACGTAGAAATATCAGAATCACCCGTACTATTCCTTAAGCTAGATAGAGTGGAAGAGATCATGTAGCAGGTCTCTATGCTTGCAATTTCTGCCGACGTCGTGGTGGCGGTAATGAAAAGGTTCTCATAAGAGTGGAATCCTTTAAGAGTCCTACACCAAAGTTTTGGATTTCTAGTTGGGGTAAGTGAATATATGGAACACTTCCAGTTACCTGCGAAGTGGAGCAAAAAAATGATAATTGATTAATGACTGTAATAGTACCTTTATGAGGAAAGGCAACCATTCTAAAATATGTAGAAACAATTTTAGTAATCGCATATACCCATGGTCTTCCGAGTAAAATATTATATTCAAGGGGTCCGTCAACAACATCAACATCAATACTTACTATTTTTCCCCTTAATTCAACTTGTAGGTTATTAATAATACCTCAAGGTTTATATGTTCTTCCATCAAAAGCCTTCAACGTCGTTGATGATTGCGATAATCGCAGCGAACCAAGTGATTTCCAACAATTTAGATACATAATGCATGTAGATGCTCTCTCATCAATAATAGTGCGATGAACAAGGTGATTGAGAACATTCACTTGGATGGATAATGCCAATTCTGCTGGTAGTTGTGACACATAGCCCGTATGATTATAGACAAAAAGATTAGAATCAGTTGGATCAATTCCACCAATGGTCGACAATAAAACCTAGTTCTAGGAGGGACAATTTTGTAATACCTCAAGAGAAAACATAGCTAAAGGGGATTGAGCCAAATATTCAATGATATTATAATTTTATGCAGCTCTTTCTCAAGGATTATATGTCAATTTATGAATTACTCCCTTTTGTGGTTTAATCGTCAATTTAGGAATAACAGGAGGTGGTACTGACTCATTAGATGGATTTTTTGTTGAGGTAGTAGGTTGATTAGCTAGACTAACATAGTATTTATTCCACGTCGACACCAAAATATCTTGTGAAGGTTTTTTAGTGGATAAAATTAACACTTAGGAACTAGGAGCTGGATCCGTCGCAACCAAATTTGTGTCTGGATTTGGAAATGGGTCTGTCAACACAGCTAATGCATTAGAAGTCTTGATGATTTTTGAGACTTCAACATGGTGAGGACAATCCCTAACAAAGTGTTCCTCGTTACAGATTATTTATGGATAACGAGGTTTCCTTGGTCCTGATGGTTGATTAGATGATCATTCCTACGGGTTAGAATTTTTCTTTTTCTTTGATTTCTGCTTTTTCTTACTTCCTAGATGCTTATCACTTTTTCCTTTGTCAAATGAGACGACATTTATTTTGGAACTAGGAGCAAGATCAGATGTAGTAGTGTTGTGTGCATTTACAGTGCCTATCAAGCCATCTTCAACATGAGAGTCCTTTATTTGAGGAGGAACATTGAAATTAGATCTCGGCGTATTTGGTATTTTCTAATAGAGCATGCCAAACTGAGTGTAAATCAAGTCTAAATACTAAGCACGAGTGATGACTTGCTCTTCTTTGATGACGCCACCTTTAGCCACATCCTCTGTTATAGATGGTAACAATGATTTGATGAACCATTCAGTAAGGAGCTGATTGGGAACAAATGTCTTAACCATTCGTCGACGGTGACGCCACTCATGAATATGATCTGAAATGTGAGTAGCATTTGTCTATTTGAAGTTGGTCAAGAGTTCCGTTTTAGTTTCGTATCTGATTGGTAACTGGAAATGGGTCAAAAAGACAGAAGCCAAGGAAGTGAAATTTTCAAAAGAAGCTCTAGGTAATTCAATGTACCATTTAGCTGTTGGACCTGTGAGCGTTGTCTGAAAAAGATGTAACGTAACAGAATCATCATTTAGGGAATTTGATGAACACCATAAATGATAAGTCATAACATGAGTTGATGGGTCTTCTCTAGGGTCTCCATTGAATTTAGGAATGTCAGAGGGTAATTTATGTGGTATCACTGGCCACCAAGGAGCATAATTTATAGGATCATTAGTTAACTAGTTTAAATCTGGTAATTCCAAGGTTGCAACAAAAGGAAATTGTCTATTAAGGTTAGGTTGAGCACAACCAGGATAAGATGGAATTGATTGGGAAATAGGTCTTTGAGCACCAACATATCAGATTTGTTGCTGGTGACCCAGATAGGGGTTGTTTTGCATGGCAAATGCTTGGGAGTTCTGTTGACCAAAACTTGGATATGTTACTTGTTGAAATGAAGTTTGCAGAATTTGCGCCTGTGGTTGCCAAGGGGTCTGTCCACCAAGATTATAACCCAAATTTGTATAAGTTGGATTCGGTTGATATTTATAACCAAATTGTGTTTGTGACATCCCATAAAATGGTGGACCAGCTTGTGAATAAATGGTTCCTGATAAATGTTGTTGTAAGTTAACCAAAGGATTTTGAGTATGTGGACCCAAAATTTGATGATATTGAGTTGAAGAAGTCACCTGATAAGGTTGTTGTACAATATTTTGATTTTGTAACAGAGGTATAGATGTATTAACAAGTGGTGTTGAAGTGGGTATAATAGGTTGAATTGGTTGATACGATTGGACAAATGTTTGTGGTTGGATAGGCATAGTGGGCTGCCATTGACAAAAATTTAAATCAACATTAGTCTGATGAAAATGTGACCGAGTAATGTCATATTGGGTAACCAAAGCTTTCTCCCCAGCATAAGGAGGATAATAAGATGAAAAATATTGTTCATTGAATTCTGGGAGTCCAGTTGATAAAGGAATTGACCCATAACTACTAGCTTGATATTGCCCTGATGATGGATTTAATGAATTAAGTTTTTGAGTACTGACTATAGGACTACCAGTTAAAACACCAAATGATGACATTAGCAAAGACCATGAACTTGAAGGTGCACTAGAGAAAGTGCCAGATAGTGATTTGTAACCTGTTGGGATCGAAGGGCCATCGTGCAAATATGACTCTGGTGATGTTGTGAACATCGACGGAGTAGCGAGGGTAGGAGCTGACGTAATTGGAACAACAAACCCAACCGAAGATTTTTGTTCAGACATGGTTGTTTGACAAAATGTATACCCTAGAAAATCGACGGGTGAGTGAATGGAAATAGGATCAACAAAAGTAGATGGAAATGATTGAGGAAATGACTGGTACAGGTAAAGGTATCCCCCAAAATGGGTTTGACTTAAAGGTGTATCGGGTCGAGGAATTTCTTCAATTGCGATTAAACCAGGAGGAAGAACTTCATCGTTAGGCCCAAAATACATTTCAGATGGTTGACTGTACGATATAGGAGTTTCAATAGCTACAGAAATTTGTGGGATGACCAAGGTAGGAACAACTTTCGGCTGTTCAGATTCAGGATTTAGAGATTCTGGCAAAGAAGAGACAGGATCTGGATCAATGTGTGTTTGAACAATGTCGGGTCCAGAAGATATGGTCTCAGCGATTGAATGGATCGTGACCATGGGTAGCTGTGAAGACTCCATTTTGACAACAGTAGACAAACCTGGATGTGTGGAAACAATTTGAGCTAACTATGGATTAAAAGATGATGTTTCGCCAGAGGTACGAATTGTACTTGATTCGGCAAATCGCGATCGCCTTCGCCTACCAGAAATAACTTCTGGTGGTAAAGGTGGTTTTAAAGCTAATATACATGAACGAAGGGGGGTAGGATTGTGTTCTTCCATGATTACTGATTTATTTTATCAAAAAACAAATAAACAAAAAGAGGGTAATGCTAGGCAAAAGGGTTTACTAGGAAACTTTGAACTGCAAAATACCTATTGGCGAACCAAGAAGTATGGGCAAGTAATCTCCCCAAATGCTGTGTTCGGTGTATCACAATTTCAAGGCAGTAGAAACGGTTCACTATGGATGGATAGCACCTAAAATTTGTCCTCCCAAATATACCTAAAGGTACATGGAGGCCCAATTCCGTATTAGCGTTGTCTGATGTGAAACTGCACAGTGAGAACACCACTTTATACTTATCGTACTATAACACCGCCTGATAGACCTGAGAGTATGTGGAAAAGATACTGTATAATTACATATGTGGAGTGAGGTATCACACTCGGAATGTATCACGGACAAGTTAATGACAACTGTTATGTTTTACGACACCGGAACAAGTCTCTAGCCTAGACCTCTAAATGTTATCGTTAATGTTCCAAAGCGTTGTTAAGTAAATTGAGATTTATTTATGTTGATCTTGCTTAATAGTTTTCCTTTCAAGTTCACCACGATGATGCATATGAAATTCCTAAAATGCAGCTAAGAATGATAAACAAACTTTCACTTTCAAATTTTTCAGTGAAGAACCTAGCTACTAAGGTAAGAGAGCGAATAATTTGAGAGCAAAAAAATCAATGAACAAAACAAATCAATGAATCTCAAACTAAATGCAGATTTTCTAATGTTCCTTTTGCAAAAAACGCACAATCCTCCATGCAAATGCAAGATTTTCTTTTCAATTTGCTTAATGTTATGAATGCAGAAAAGAAACTAGGTGCACTAGATCAATAATCAAAATGATTTTTACTTTTGAGAAATGAAGAACACAAACAACAATTTCTCTTCTGAAGGAAAAATGAGGATTTCAAAAACAATTTCTCCTATCAAGGAAATGAAGATTTTACGAAAATTTCCTATTTCTAAAGCAAACGATTCTTTATGCGACCATAAAAAGTACTTTGAAATCAACTTGTCAATGATAATGATTTTTTTTTTAAAACAACATTGAACACATTTTCAATCAGAGGAGAAGAAATATATAGAGTTGCTAGTCATTAGAGCATCAAAATTTTCAGAACAAATCAGCAAACATAACTGAAGAAAAGTACAAAGTCAAATTCAAGGGGATTAGTTCCTTTCAGGAGCCAACACAGTCTCCAAAGGGAGACAGTGCTCTGCAACGTAGGCTGAGAAGGGAGACAGTGCTCTACAAAGCACTATGCCCTAACCAAGGGTGTGTTGGGTGCAGTAAAAAAAGAAAAAGCTATTGTTCAGCTCACTAACTTTGTAAATTAAGCTTTGAAAAATTCTAATCTTTATGTGAAACATCTACTGGGTGGACTTACAAAGCAGATCAGAGACTAAAACACCAAGAATCAAGAGAAATTCTTCCCCACTATGGTCGCTAGTTTGTTGGGCCAGAATTGTAATCTATGGATAAACTACACTTCCCTAGACCAGTGTCTAGTCTAGAACAACAGGTGAAAGACTATACTACCCTTTTTCCTAACTCAGAACAGATACACAGAGAGTATTGGATGCTTACTTCTTTCAGTCGCTTCCAAATGGATCATTTCTGTCAATTCCACTACAACTCCAAATTCAGGCAGTTTCATATAGTTGAATGCTTCCTGCAAGAAAGAACATTGAAACAGTATAAGATGCAATAATATAGATATCTATTCAATATAATTTGCTAAATCATTCAACCATAAACTACATTCATCAACCAAGATCTTACAACATGGAAAATCAAAGTTATCATAGATGCATGTAGGGAAAAACAAGAAGTACTCTTTATTGATGATAGAAGGAGAGGTTACAACCTAGTGACTAATTTGAAGTGACCTTTGTCTAAATCAGTCAAACATAAACTACATTCATCAACCAAGATCTTACAACATGGAAAATCAAGGTTATCATAGATGCATGTAGGGAAAAACAAGAAGTACTCTTTATTGATGATAGAAGGAGAGGTTACAACCTAGTGACTAATTTGAAGTGACCTTCCAGCAAATTTCCCAAGTCTCATCATAGCATAAGTCTCTCCAGTAGCAACTCCACAAATCAAACTCTCTATTGAAAATTCTCCAGCATTTCTCTACTCAAATTCTTCCTCCTCAAACACTTAGATCTGTGTTCAATTTATAGATGAATTGTAGGTTGTTTTGCAATAAATTGCATTCCGAAAATAGGCAAGACATGTTTCCATTCTTGTAGATGTCAAATTGACACTTGGATCCGAAGCATGACACATGTGAACCCTTCTAGAAGACACTGGCCAAGTGGAGATTTCGAAACAATGAGAATTTCACACCCAATTTGACCAACGCACCTTTCAATGTCGGGAAGTGCTTTGCAAAGCAGCCTTGAATGGGGCTACCTATATATGCAACGCACTTAGGCCCCTTAGAGACTGTGTTGGTGAGCTCCCACATCTTTAATAATAAGCTTCAAACCATGGAGAAGCCTTTCTTTGATGAAATTCATTGTTTGATTTATGTTGTTTCCTGTCTTAGGGCATATAGAAACTGAGATGATAGGGAATGATAGACCCTTTGATCATTGGTCCTAGAGATGATTCCCAGTTAACTAGGTCATTGGGAATGGTGCCCAAATTGACCTATAACAGACGCAACTATCCAAAAATGATCCCGAGTTCACCTCCACATACTAGATGCTAGTAGCAGGAAATAGGTTCCTAGTTTCGACCTCTAGGATGCATTATTGTGCTACTTGGGCCACCTTTTTGTTCCTTCAAGCGAGTGTGCCAAGACGATTTGGGAGGCACACTATAGTCAAGTTTTAGGACACTTTGGTGTGGATAAAGTTTGGTTGTATTATAACAGTACTTTTATTGGCCAAAACTATGGCTTGATGTTGGGAAATATATCAGATCCTACACTGCTTGTGCCATCGCCAAGCCAACTACTATGAACGAGGGCATGTACACTCCTCTTCCTAATCCTGACCAACTGTGGGAATCCATATCCATGGACTATACGTTTAGCCTCCCTTCTACTAAGCATGGTAATGATGGTGTATTTGTGGTCGTCGACAAATTTTCTAGGATCACTATATTAGCAATGTTTAAGAAGATTATCACAGTAGAGGACACTTCCAAACTATTTTTTGAACGAGTGTGGATACATTTTGGGATCATACAGACCATTATATGACATTGGGATAGCAGTTTCCTAGGTAAATTTTCATCAAGAATTTGGACACTATTGGACACCAATCTCACCAATTCGACTACCTTCCATCCCCGGACTGATGGACAAACGAAGTTTGTCAATAGCATGATAGTGCACATACTCCACATGTACAACTCCAAACGTCCACAAACCTAGGATGTGAGTGTTCCCTATGTGAAACACACCTATAATAGAGCTCTCCATTGCTCGAATGGTCGCAGTACCTTTCAAGTGGGTCTAGGATTTCAACTATTGTGTCTGATTGATGTTGGCATACCTCATGCAACTACATAGATAGAATCCACACATGCACTCTTTGATGCTGATAAAGGAACCATATTTATTGAATGCATCCAAAAAAATTTCCAACAGGTTAACGACATCTTAGAGAAGTCCAATTCCAAGTACAAGTAGCGACATGATCACCATTAGCTTCCACACAAGTTTCAGGTGGGCGAAAAAGTTTGGTTTCATTTGCAGAAAGAATGCCTAACTGAAGCCCATCAGAAGCTCATACCACTCCGATATGGGACTTACACAATCATCAAGGTTATGGGAGAAAACGTTTTTAAGCTTATTATTCCCCATTCCTTGTCATGCACCCAGTGTTCAATGTGGTCTGCCTTCATCCATACTTTCCACCATTACTCAACACATCAGACATTGAAAAACAACTCACACCAACAAAGCTAAACCCTGAGTTCATGGAACAAGCTAAAATTTATCGGATCATGGACAAATAGATTAATAACACTCACCAACACAAGATCCAACTGTATGGGGTTGTCAAAGTTTGCAAAATACTGCACCAAGGCAAGTGGCTTACTAAGGAGCAAGTTCAGGGGAAGTTTCCTCATCTCACGGAGGAACTAAAATCAATGGGGACCATTTATTCCTAAGGGGGGAGGACTGATTGAGGTGGATATTGGTGGCCACCCATGTATTCCACATGGATCCCTACCATTGTTTCTTTCAATTTTTTAGTTTCCTTAATTGTAGGATAATTTACTATTTTTGGCAGTTTTTTCGGGACATCAACTTCCGGAGCCGTTTTCAGGCCCTAAATGAAGTCTTTGGGAAAATGAGGGACAACACACAACATATATTGATAGTGGTCACTCTAAAGTTGTATTTTATCCAGGTGGATATCGGTGTCCACCCGCATATTCCACTAGTCAGTTTCATCAATTCTCTTATTTACTATTTTTAGCAATTTTTCATATCCTGAATTTTTCAAGCCATTTGGAGGCCCTATACGGCATATTCCTCAGATATATAATTCCAACGAGCTATCATATGTGCCAAACAGAGATACTATGACCAAGTTCGACCTTGGAAAGGTGGTTGCCCAACTAACCCCAACGAGACCTGTAAAATCAAGGTGTTAAATCCCCTTGGGTTAGGGTTTTTTTTGTTTAGGATTTTATCTTATTGTTCAATAATAAAAAGGCCCTTGAGCCTCATTGTAACACAGTTCAGAGGCATGTAGCCACCACGTCTCTTCTGAGAGATAATCTACCATCGCCATTGCTAGTTTATGTCCATTCTGTCTGTAAGTATATTTGAGTCATTTGATATTAATGACACGAATTTTATTTCTAGTAAATCTTTATGTTTATGTTTATTTTTGTATTTTATTTCATTCTGGCATAAGTCCAAATTCAGGTTACGGCTCCATGAGGGTTCGAAACATCTTTTAGTTTCAATGTTTTGCAGTAATATTTAATAAACTTCATGCAAGTGCCACGATTTCGAAAGATCATATTAGAGAGTGAAAAATATCTCATTTGAAGTATTTTTTTATCTCAAATGGTTTTTTACGTAATTTTATTTCGTTTCTTGGTTTGACAGATATGAGCAATTTAAATTACACTTGTCTGGAATACTACACCACCGCGCGTCGTCTGATTTTATGGAATCATTTTCTCACCCCATAGGTCATAAAATTTCAAGTGTCTTATATCATTGGAAAAATATATTTAATACCTCAAATGGGTCTTTGATGGAACCTAATTTGATCACCTATAGCAAAATTTATCAGCAATGTTGTAGCAAGAGGTCCATTTAAACCAAGATCTGGATCAATGGTATCAGAGTGGTATGCTATTTCTTTATCTTTATTTTCATATCCCAAGTGAGGTTAGGGTATAAGGAGTTAGGGCTTGATCAGGTTGAACCTTTGCAATATCATCCTGACAAACCCTCACAACCTCCTATGGCAGAAGAAAAGAAAGATGAGAGAGCAGGAGATCCTACCAAAATATTGCTTGAGGAGGCCCACGAGAAACAAAGAGACCCAATGATGGATAAATTTACCTAGATCCTTCAACGACTGCCCATCAATGGTGTATTTACATCTAACATCCACTCTTGAGGTGCCACTCCTTTCAAGGTGCAAGTCAACTTAGAAATTCTTGTATTTGTAGGCAAGATAGATGTAGACGTCGTATATAGATGGTTGAATGTTCTCGAAGGGTATTTTTGGTCCATGATTTCTCTGACCAAGAAAATATTACTTTTGCACACCTTAAATTTACCCCCTGTCTCAAATACTAGTGGGAAACGTATTGTGAGAAAAAGGATGAGAGGGAACTCTCTCTGTACTCGGCTCCACCCACTTGGAATTTGTTCCGAGACATAATCAAGGAACAATATTACCCCATGGGGAGCTATGAGGAAAAGTAAATCCAATGGACCACGCTATGACAGCAAAGGGAGAAAGATGTGCACTAGCGGATGAATTTTTTCCATACCCTGTGCACAAAGTTGGGTATTAAATATTAAGAGAGACATTTGGTGCTCATGTACTGCAATTGTTTGCACAGATACATTTAGGAGGAAATGCAGTTCCTCGACATTACCTTCTTGGCGTGGTATATCGATATGCTACCAAGATAAAACAAAAAGCAGAAGAAGAGAGACTCTGGATCCATGAATCTGAAGTGAGGGAAAGATGCCCCCAAACCACAGAACAAGGGGCAAAGCCAAAGCGAGGTGACTCATAAAAAAACCATAGAGGAAAAAAAGGACATGGGGAAGTGGTGTGAATTTCATAACATCTCCACTCACAACAAAAGCAAGTGTTAGAACAAACAATCAGTAGTGGCTGAACTGAAGGCATCCGAATCAAATGCATGTTCTGATTTTTAGTTATAACTAGACAAAGGGAATGATAAAAAAAATAAAATCATTCATGCAGATCCCAAAGCCACTCTTGCCACCATGAGGATCCAAAGGGAGGTTACTGAAGATCAAGAGTAGGGGGAATGTCTCTTCTATTCGTAGATGTGGGTGAAGGGTTCTCCACTGCAATTCCTTATCGATAGTGGAAGCCAAAAGAACCTCATTTCACTAGAGGCCATGAAGTTCCTTGGCCTACCGAACACAACACACCTATAACCATATACCATCGGGTGGCTTCACGAAGGATGAGATCTTCACGTTAGCCAATAGTGCTTCCTTCCGTACAAATTCAAGCCCTTCACAGATGAGGTATTGTGTGATGTTACTCCTCTTAAGGTGTCTGATGTATTATTGGGCCAACCATACTTGTGGAAGCAACATGTTCTGTATGATTCTAGGCCTCGTTCTGTTATTATTACCCTTCGAAATAAGTTGTACAAGGTACCAGAGGTAATACTGCATCCCTCCATCTCTTTGATTATTGTAAAGAAATGCAGTAAGATTATTTCCCAAACGAGAAATTTTGTTTTCATTACAATTTGCCCACAGCGAAAGAAGATTATTATGGCCACAACCTCCAAACGAGGCTCCCTTGCACGATAGAATCAAATGGACAAAGTTGTGGAGGAATACAAGGATATTTTCACCTCGCTCATAGAGGTTCCTCTACACTGTTAGGTCAAGCAGTCCATTGATCTAACCTTGGGCGCACCACAGCCTGATGTTTCTATACCTCATGTGACCATACAAACAGAATCCACATGTGTACTCTCTGACGTCTGCCATCAGGTCCTCGATATCTTGGAGGAATCCAATGCCAAGTACAAGCAGCACCAGGATCAACATCAAGTACCACAGATGTTCTAGGTGTGTGACACATTTTGGTTACATTTGCAGAAGGAGCACCTCTTTGGGCCCCATCACAAGCTATGCCCACTTCAAAGCAGACCAAATCCCTCTCCGGGGAAAGTGGTTCATTAGGGACCAAGTTCAAGAGGAATTTTCCTACCTCATGGAGGCTCTATACACAATGGGGACCATTTCAGATTCCTAAGTGGGGAGGAATGATTCAGGTGGATATTGGTGGCCACCTTCCTATTCCACTAGTCAGTTTCATCAGTTTTCTTATTTAATGAATTTAGCAGTTTTTCGTTTCTTGAACTTCCGAAGCTGTTAGTAGACCTTATATGGCATCGTCGTCGAAGATATCTTTTAAATGTGGTATCATATGTGCCAAACGGAGATACTATGACCAAGTTACGACCCCAGGAAGTTGGCTTCCCAACTAACCCCAATGGGCCCCATAAAATCTTGGTGTTACATCTCCTCGAGTTAGGTTTTGGTTTTTTAGGGTTTTCTCTTATTTTTCGATTATAAAAATGCCCTTGAGACTGACTGTAACACATTTCAGAGGCATATAGCCACCACATTTCTTCTAAGCGATAAGCTACCATCGCCCTAGCTAGCTTATTTCCATTCTGTCTATAAGAATATTTCAGTCATTTGATATTAGTGACATCAAGTTTTATTTCTGCTACATCTGTGTGTTTATGTTTATTTCATTCCTGCATAAATTCGGATTGAGGTTATGGCTCCAAGAGTGTTTGAAACATGTTTCAGCTTCAATATTTTACAGTAATCTTTCGTAAAATTCATGCAAGTTCCATGGTCCCCACAGATCACATTAGAGAGTGAAATATATCTCATTTGAAATTATTTTTTATTATCTTAAATGGGTTTTTTACGAAATTATACTTTGTTTCCAAGTTTGCGAGATATGAGCAATTGAAGTTACACCTGTCTAAAACATTGTGCCGCTGCGTGCACTGTGAGTTTGTGGAATAATTTTCTCACCCCACATGTCTTCAAATTTCAAGTGTCTTATATAATTAGAAATATCTATTCAATGACTGAAATGGGTCTTTAACGGAATCTGATTTCATCACCTATAACTTAATTTATGAGCAAAGTTGTAGCGAAAGGTCCATATCAACCAAGTTATGGATCAATAGTCCTCAGATAGATATTTATAATGAGGTATTGTGTGCATAAAATAGAGATCGTATGCCAAAGTTACGACCTCTGTAAGTTGATATACCAATTTACCCAAAGGAGACCCATAATATTTGGCACTTCATCTCCTAGGGTTAGGTTTTTGAATGCGTAGGTTTTCCATTGTTTATCAATAATAAATATGCCTTCGAGCCTCATTGTAACACAGTTCAGAGACATGTATCCACCACATCTATTCTAAGAGATAAGCTACCATCCCACGAGCTAGTTTATTTCCATTCTGTATGTAAGCATATTTCAGTTCTTTGATATTAATGAAATCAAGTTATGATTTCTACTGCATATCTATGCCTATGTTCATATATTTATTCTTTTTCATTCCTGCATAAATTCAGATAAATTGTCATTAGTAAGCATTTTTTTTTGGATTCACGAAATCATCATCAACTTGTAGTTGTGCACAGTGAGATTCAAGAACATCTATATGCTCTTTCATGGATTGACTCTTGCTTCACTCTTTCAAAATGAAAATGAAATAAATTATTCTTAAATTAAACGTGTTTAATATGCCCTGTAATAAATAGTTTTTAAATTATATTAGTTATTTTTTTGTTCGATTATTTGTTACCGAATTATGTAAAAATAAAAAATCCTCAGAAAAATCAAATATAAACCATACCTACTCAAAATAAATATATTATTTTTTAGGTAATATTTTCTATTATTTAATTATATAATATTTCATTAGACCACAATAGTTTCATTTAATTTTTAAACATATTTCCATACATCTGCGAATTTTCTATGCGGTCATTGAAAATGTTGGAAACCTAATCGGCTTGGTTGGAATCTGAATAGTTATGGGGCGTTGGACGTTCAATTAACTATCATTGTGGTGTGGAATGTTAACCGTTGCAGGGTTATAGGGAATTCAAGTGAGATTAGAAGTTGAATCGAATATATATATATATATATATATATATATATATATATATATATATATATATCATCTTCATGAAAAGCTTGTTTCTCATTCTGGGTTGCACATACAACAGAAAAAAATATTCAGTTTGTGGTACAATCTTTCACAAATCTTCACCTCTGTTTTGTTGTAAACGTGGAAATGCAAAATGCGGCTCTTGATGGATCATGGTGGAGCGATCTATCGCCTGATTTTCAAAAGAAGAATTTGTGTATAGATATCGCATGGTCTCCAAGCACTGGAACGAATTTCTTTCTTCAAACGACTTCCTAACAATGTGGGCTGACGCGCCTGTGAACGGGAAACAGCCACGACTGGTTCTGTGTAATAGGGATCCCCAAATGCCATGGATGGCTTTCTGTTTCTACAGACGCACATGGATTAACTCCTGCTTCACCCTTTCATTCATGGAGGACTGGATATCGGAAGCCTTTGACAACTATGTTGGTTTTTATTGTAACCAGTCTGTTCCAGGACTCATGTTCGTCATGCGAACTGATTCCTGCGAAGACAGGGTCTGCAATCCTTATACAAAAGCGTTCGTCGATATTCCGGCGCCACACGAACGTCCCTCCTTTGACTGCATCGTTGTCGATAATTTTCCTAAATCTGACACCACATATAATCTAGTCGCTGTTGGGAGCGAGCAGCCAAGTCGCAATAGTGAGTCGGTCCAAATTTACGACCCTTCACAAAAGAAGTGGAATATCGCGGGCTACTTTCCGGAGGATTTAATATTGAAGAGTGAGCTTGTTTCTTACCGCGGATCATTCTACATTCATTGTTGTCATAGCACAGCGGTGGAAATTAGTTGCATCGGGTTTTTCACCATCCCATACGAAGGGGACGGTTCATCGATAGCGCCCAACCCCATTCCCATGCTTGTTGCACCATTCCCTGAATTAGTGCGGAATTGGAAACGAGATCACACTGTACTGTTTCCGCCACGGATGATCATCTGCGGGTCCCATGCGCTGTTAGTCGCTGCCAAATGGATGCCCCGTCAAGTTGAAGGAGAGGGCGAGGTGAATAGGGAACTCGTGTTTATTATATGGGAGTTTATGATTGAGGAGGGCGATCCCTCCACCTCACGGTCGTGGAAATGGGTGGAGATTGAAAGGATGCCTTCTTCGCTCTACGAGGATTTGATGAAAAAATCAAATCAAAACGAATTTGATCGCAACTGCTGCGTTGGAGTCGGAGACTACGTGTGTTTCTTACCTGCAATCCACAGGCTTCGATCAACAGAAATGGTATACATGGTTACCTACAATTTGATCAAAAACAGGTGGGATTGGCTTCCCGGCCTTCCCGCAAGCCATCGCGGTGTGGGAACGGAGTCTCACTACGCACCATTTCTCCAAACAATGGCCTTTGTGCCATGCCCACATACAACGGTCCAGTAAGGGAGTTTTCAGCCAGTTTTTTTAAGCTAAAAATTTCTTCAATTCCTGAAAATGTGGTCTCACTCAAACATGTTAATTAAAATTACATCAATTCCTGAAAATGTGTACTCACTCAATCATGTTAATTAGAATTTAATATTTTACAAGATTGTAAAATTGATCTGATGTTTTATATGAATTATTTTTGTAATACCTTATATTGTTTTTCGAAATGACAATCCCTTATGCATTTGTACATACCTTATTCCCTTTTAAATTTTATCTTCTAAAAAGATTAAAAATTGGAAAAGGTAGAGTAAATATATTATAGATAAATTTCAGGTAGTAGATACATAGTAAAATAAGATTTTTAAAAAATTGGAAAGATGTATTAAGATGGGCTTGGATAAAAGATTTTGAGAAACCTATTTATCAATAAGTCATAAAATTAATTGTTTTATAGATGTGCTTGATATTCATTTAAAAAATAATTTATATATTTCTTGATATTTTTCTTGAAATTCATTTTAAAAATTTATATTTGAAAATCTTTGAAATTTTTCTCTAAATCAATTTCAGAATATATATTTTTTTTTGATGTTTCTTGAATTTTTCCCTCAAATTTAGTTTAAAAATAATTCATATTTTTCTTGATTTTTTTTTTAATTAATTTAAAAAAGTCATATTAAATTAATTTTAAAAAGTCATACTAAAATTCATTAGTTAATAAAAATATGAAAGTTTCTTGATTTATTTTGTCTTCAAATTCATTTAAAAAATTCATTATTTATAATCTTGAAATTCATTTTAAAAAAATCATGTGTTTCTTCAAATTCCTTTAAAAAATTAATATTAAAATTCATTATTTTGAATATATATGAAAGAATTTTTCTTGAAATTAATTTAAAAAATACATATTCAAATTCATTATTTAGAATACATATGAAAATTCATATTGAAATTCATTATTTATAATACATATGAAATTGTTTTGAAATTTTTGTTTCTGAAAGTTTCTTAAAATTCATTTGAAAAATAATTCATCTTTTTCTTGAAATTAATTTAAAAAATTTATATTGAAAATTCATTATTTAGAATCTCGAAATTCATTTAAAAAATAATTCATATATTTCTTGAAATTTTTCTTGAAATTCATTTAAAAAATTCATATTGAAATTCATTATTTAGAATATCTATAAAAGAAATTTTCTTGAAATTCATTTAAAAATTCATATTGAAATTCATTATTTATAATATATGTCAAAGTTTCTGGAAATTTTTCTTCAAATTCATATTGAAATCCATTATTTAGAATATCTATAAAAATTCATTATTTAGAATATATATAAAAGTTTCTTCAAATTTTTGTTTTTAAAAGTTTCTCCAAATTTCTTGAAATTGTTTTTTTAATTCATTTAAGAAATAATTCATATTTTTCTGGAAATTCATTTAAAAACTTCATATTGAAATTCTTTATTTAGAATCCTGAAATTTATTTAAAAAATAATTTATGTGTTTGTTGAAATGTTTTTTTTTTAAATTCATTTAAAAAATTCATATTCAAATTCATTATTTAGAATATATATGGAAGTTTCTTGAAATACTTCTTGAAATTCATTTAAAAAATAATTCATATGCTTCTTGAATTTTTTCTGGAAATTCATTTTAAAAATCCATATTGAAAATGATTATTTAAAATATATATGACAATTTATAATATATATAAAAATTTCTTGAAATTCATTATTCAAAATATATATGAAAGTTTCTTGAATTTTTTTTACAAATTCATTATTTAGAATATATATGAAAGTTTCTTGAAATTCACTATTTAGAATATATATTAAATTCATTGAAATTTGTCTTGAAATGAATTTTAGAATATTGATTTTGAAAGTTTCTTGATTTTTTTTTAAATTCATTTAAAAAATAATTCATATGTTTCTTGAAAAATTTCTTGAAATTCATCAAAAAAGTTCATATTGAAATTCATTATTTAGAATATATATGAAAGTTTCTTGAAATATTTCTAGAAATTAATTATTTAGAATATATATCAAAGTTTCTTGAATTTTTTCAAGAAATTCATTATTTATAATATATAAAAGTTTCTTGGAATTCATATAGAAAAAATTCATATGTTTCTTCAAATTCATTTAAAAAATAATTCATATGTTTCTTGAAATTTATTTAAAAAATAATTCATATGTTTTTTGAAATTTATCTTGAAATTCATTTAAAAGATTTTTATTGAAATTCATTATTTAGAATATATATGAAAATTTAGAATATATATGAAAAAATTTTAAAATTATTCTAGAAATTTTTATTGAAATTTATTATTTATAATATATATGAAATTCGTTGAATATTTCAAAATATTGTTTTCGAAAGTTTCTTCAAAATTTTCTTGTAATTCATTTTAAAAATAATTCACATGTTTAGTGATTTTTCTTTTTAAATTCCTTTAAAAAATTCATATTTGAAATTCATTGAAATTTTATTAAAATAAATTTTAAAATATGGTTTTTGAAAGTTTCTTTAAATTCATTTAAAAAATAATTCATATGTTTCTTGAATTTTTTCTTAAAATTAATTTTAAAAATTCATATTGAAATTCATTATTTAGAATATATATGAAATATATTTTCTTGAAATTCATTTAAAAAATTCATATTGAAATTTATTATTTAGAATATATGTATGAAATTTTCTTCAAATTTTTGTTTGTAAAAGTTACTTTAATTTTTTTTGGGTTGAAATTCATTTAAAAAATGATTCATATTTTTTTTTAAATTGATTTAAAAAATAATTCATATATTTTTTGAAATTTTTCTTGAAATTTTTTTAAAAAATTTATGTTGAAATTCATTATTTAGAATATATATATATATAGCAGAAGGCTCTATTTATATCTACCATGCCTTCTATTTGTATAAACTATTGAAAAAAAAGTATTATTATTAACTTTTGCAACAAAAGTATTATTATTAACTTTTATTTTACTTAAGCCTTAAAAATTTCAGGTTTCAAAGAGTTTTTATCATTTACAACTATGATATAAGGCACAGTTTGTAAAATTAAGTATGATTTGAAAATTCCTAAAAAATTGGTGGGGGTACATCAAAATTTTTAAATTTATTAAAAGTAAATACAACCTTACAAACTCTCAGACATAATATATATAGATCATCAATTTAAAAAAATAAAAATAAAAAAAATTCAACATATCAATTATAATTAGTTTTTGTTTATGTCAAAAGTTTTGTATCCAGATTAAGTTGCTTCATTAACTCTAAAGTGGATCAAGAAGAAACTTACAAACAAGAAACCTACGACGGTCCCCGAATTCATTCAAAATTACGCACATGAAAATCGAATTTACCATAAGTAAGATGGACCCCGTTGCCTCCATCCACAAAAGTTTTCGATTAATTGCACTCTCTGGATTTTTAGAAGAATTTCCTAGTCCGCAATGATCAGCGAGGATTTAGTAGACGCATCTTTCGAATTACCTTTCTTCTTCCAAGGCAATATTTTTACAAAACAAAACAAAATGTGATTCCAAGGAAAACAGGCTATTGATTCCCTAGCATAGCTAAGGACATTACGTGTAGCTGCAGGATAAAACGAGAAAATTAAGTAGTTTCAAGATAAAACGAGAAAATCAAATTTCAAGAGTTATTCAAATTCAGATTAATTAGATTAGGTGAGTGGATAAATGAATATTAATAATTTTTATCTTACCGAGTTCTAACTGCATGACATTATTATACTAATTTCACAAGTAAGTTATAACTTATTATACATGGTTATTAACAACATTATTTTCTTTCTCATCGATTTTCTTTTCGGGTGATCCACACATTTGTAGTCTATTAAGAAGAAAACCAAATCTAATTAATGGGGAAATATGAAATTTATTTTAATTTAATTTTATTCTCTTTAGGGAGCTCTAAAAATTACAGGAAAAAACAACAAAAATAGTAGATAAGATAATTGTGAAAATGGTCTAATTTTTATAGAAATTGATTTTTTTATTAATTTTTTCTGATCAAATAAATTCTGATATCAATTTTTTAAATATGTATGGGATGAATAAATTTTAAAATTATGGAAAGGTTTTAGATTTAAGTAAATATAGATTATTTTATAAATATAGTATGATTATTTGGAAAGGATTTTAAGTAAAAATGCAACTTTAGTTTGTCACTAATATAGATATAACAATGGTCCTTTAAGGACCCATTGATTATTGGGGGAGTGAAATTTTCATTAAGTTGAAATATCATTTTATTAAGTAAACCGGAAGTTGGAATTGTATACTATGTGATGAGGATACTTCAATTCAATCATGAAGAAGAGTAAACCTGGGCCTCAGTAGAATTGAATATTTTGTTATAACAAGTTGTAAAGTGGAAATTGTGTTTTATACATCATTTTTGAGAGCCAATCGTATCAATGCACTTAAAAAGCCATGTGTGGGGCTTGTTAAAGTAGTGTGGTTCCAGCGGAACATTCAAGGTATGGATCTAGTATTTCTACGGTACCACCTCACAACATAAGAAAAGGTCACTGGGATTGATCGAGGTAAAGTTTTTTTGAAAAAGATTCATGTACTTTTTTTCTTTGGGAGAATGTAATCTTGGAAGGATATTCAGTTACATTAAGATTTCATGTTTTCAAAGCAATAAATTGAAATTGAAGAGATTGAGATGAGGGAACTTGGCTTAAGCTAATAGGGGAGATTGTGCATACTTTGAACGTTTCTAACATTATTTGTTGGGAAAAGATTTATGTTAGAAAATTGTTGGGAATAAATTTATTTTCTGGGGAGAGATTGTTAGAGAATGGACCTTGCACATTCAAGGTAAATCTATGGAGGCTTGAATGTATTCCTAAAAAAATACGCAAGAGAAGGGTTAGATCATTTCAACCACAAGAAGATTCAAGGTAAGTGCTCCTTGAATGAATCAATATTCATTGAGTAAAGGTATTTTAAAATCTGGATGATTAAATTTCCTCACCATACTTAAGAAAGTGATCTTTTGTAAATGTTATGAAAGAGTGAAAATGTTAAAAATGTGGAGGTATAAATGAATGGAAAGTGAATGAAAATGTGCTAATCTTGGGTGTTATAAAGAGAAACATGCATTTGCATGTGAGAGGGTTTATTATGCATAATGTGGATTCTTCACAGTTTTGGTTAAGTCATTTTCAGACCAAAGCTTGTAGTTGGAATAGGAGAATTCTTTTGATTTGTGTTTTGAGATTATAAACACAATTGCTTAATGTTGTAAAATATTTGTTTTACCATCATGTGGCGGTATCTAAGGAGGTGATATTGAGGATGGACACAATGCACGAGATGTACATCATTCATTGAAGAGGTTGAAATATGAATAGTTTGTTCTCTTTACACAGGTGAAGAGATGTGAATTGATGTTGTATAGTGCATAAAAGTGCAGGGAAAATGTTTGCATTAAGATGACGAACTTATGGGCATGCAAGTATTCACAGTGACAAAAGCAACACAGAAGAGTGGAGGGAAAATAATTGAGATTGCAAAAAGAAGGTTTGTTAATAACCGTAACTAGAGCATAAGGTATGATAATTCAGAAAGATATCTTTGAAAATTAAAGATTGAATGGTATATTTATTTTCACTATAAAATAAAACTTGGGAAAGTGAAATGCATTTCAGATTAAAGACTTCAGCATCATGTGAAATGATAATGGGAAACTGATGATCTTTCATAAGAATGAAGTATGGAAGAGAGTGATGATTTTACATCCTTAGAATGTATTAGGGGTGTATGTTCGTTGCAGGATTGTATAACTTGAATTAAGTCAAAATATCCACTATCATAATTATTGGGTCAAGCCTTGAAGTGAAAATAGATCTTAGAGTCAAATGAAAGTTTGGATAGTTTGAGTTAAGATTGAGTATTTTTCATCCAAGATGAAGAATTGGTGTAAGTCTAAAGTCAAATATTCGTAAGTTAAGTAAAAAGTATGAATGTAATGGGGTGCATGATCGGCGGAGCCCGACACCCAAAGAATTGGTCATTGTAACACATGAATTACTAAAGTGTTGGTTGCAGCAAAGTGGAGCAAGATAATTGCCCAGAGATGATTCCAAGACAAAGAACTGAAAGATTTCATGCACAGGTACATAGCTTGCATTGTTAAATGGAAAGTTTGAAGCATTGTTGAAAGGAGGATTGAATGAAATCCACACGTGAACAGATGAAGTTCACAAAGGAGGAGAAGATGAATGTTGATAGTCATTTCCGAAGATCTGATGAAGACCACAGCAGAAGGAAGAAGAAGGAAAATTCCAAGGTAAATGGCATATGTGAACATTTGATGGATGAATGTTATGAGAAGGAAAAGTCTGAGATAACAGTTCACGTTGAATTTTTGATGCAGTTATTGCAGAGAAATATGAAGTACCAGACACATGGTTGGACCATGAGAAAGAAGTTAAAGTTGCAGAGACTACACGCAAAGAGGGAAAAGAAGGTAAAGATACAATTGGCAGAAGAGCTAAGGAAGCTCGAGCAGATGATGAGGTGTGAAGAACTTATAGAGGATGAGTTGAAAATGGAAGTTTCCATTTGTGGCCTAGAACAGGGTGAAATTATGGGTGAAGAGATTAGTGAGGAAGATCTCATGAACTATTGGGATAGTTCAGAAGAATTTGAAGATTTGTTGTCGATAGAAGCAGATGAGGCTATGAATACTTGCATTTTTAAATCTCACAGTTTATGTATGTTTGCAGGATGTGTGAAAGATAGTGAGAAATATGATGGAAGTGTCACAGAGATGAAAGAAATTGTTGAGGTAAAGTGTGGTGGAGAATTCCTTTCAGAGGGGGAGGGTATTGAATTTTTATAGCAGGAATAGATCATAAATGAATTCTTGTTTGGCGTAAGACAATAAGTTGAAGCTGTTATGGAGCAGAAGCATACTAGAAATGCCGAAGAGATATTCCAAGGAGGTAAACAAATGTATTTGTTTAGTGAATTTGCTAACAAAATTTTACAATGTAATGATGCTAAAACCAAGACAACTCAGGAAGATTGCCAGAAGAATAATGAAGCTAGGAATGAACGTTGTGATGAAGTGCTAGAAAGATTTCACAGGGAAATTGAGTTCGTGGAACTATGGCTTAGGGAACTTGAGGGAGAAGTGATGATTGAAGAACCTGATCCAGAAGGAATTGCAGTTACTATGCATGATAGAGATGAAATGTTTTTAACATTTATGGAGTTGAATGAATGTTATAACTTTTCAAATAATGATGTAATTTTAGGTACAAAAACGACATTAATAGATATGATGTCGAAATCAGAGAAATTGAGCAGAATTTTTTTGGCATTGGGATGGAAGATCAGAAACAATAAGAAATTTATGTCCGTAGAGACATAAAGGAGACAGAAATATTGATCCAGCATGATAAATATGGAAGTAGCCAAGATTTCAAAACATAATCTATTAAATTCCAAAAATTTGATGATGGGAGATTGGTGCTTGAAGCATCAAAAGAGGCTGAAAGGTCTTATCTTTTTAAAAATAATAGTTTGTTGGTGAATGCAGGTACAACACTGGATGAGAGACTTGTTGCTATAAAAGACTATAGTTGTAATCAAGAAGGAGTTCTTGATTATTTTTCATTGCAGAAGGTTGAGTATTTAGCTCAGTTGGAGACGAAAGAATTCGACAATGAGGAATTACTCCGAGGAATTGGCTGAAGTAATTGTTGTAAAGGCCAATGGAATAAGATTGACAGAGTGAGTGATGAGTTACCAAATCGAGTTGATTCTTTGAAGGACCAGCAACAGAACATAGTTTTGAATCCTGGAGGGAGAAAGTCATCAGGACTTTTGGCTGTCGCATTATTGCAGAAAAGCGACGGACCTCATAGACAGGAGTCTATGGAAAATTATCTACATGGGGAGTCTGATGCAGGAGCATCAAAGCTAAATTTTCATTATTCAAGTATGTAGTTATGGGGGTGATGATTTTTAATTATTTTATTCATTAATTTTCTCATTTTTAATAAATTAGGAGAGAAAATATGAATGTGAGGATTATTGTAAGTATTCCTTAAATAATTAAGGATATGAGTGGAGCTTAATTAGGTAGATAATATAGGGATTAGTTATTCCATAAACGGGACTTAGTCGAGTCCAAAATAAGATAAATCTAAATTATATTTTCAGTTGAGATTTCTGTGGAGGAAATTATGGAGTGTAACAAATTCATATTTATATATAAATATGTAGCTTGTGAGAGTGTGAAAAAAAAAAGTGAGGAAGTGAGGAAGTGAGGAATAAATAGAGGGTAAGAGAAATGGTATGAAGGGCCAAGAGCCAAGAGGCCGCCCATTGTAATATTTGGCCAAAGAGATTTTATTTTTCTATAAAAGTGTTTTATTTATATGGCTCACTTTCCTTCATATGTATTTTTGAGCTGAACATATTTGTGGTTTTAATGAAGAATTTTAATTTTTAAGGTAGCACATGAATTTTTATATGTTAGGATCTGTTTAACCCAGTATCCTAGAATTAACTTCCGAATTGATTTCAACTTCATTCACAATAGATAATCACTTACCTCATTTAGTTGGACTGCTTCAAATAATCCTCTGGAAATACCTCTCCTCCCTTAAATATGGTTTTGTTGACAATGGATAGTTTTTCCACTTGTCATAGGTAAGGGTTTGACATCTAAGTTAGAACGATGAAGGAATTACATAATTATATACATTTATTATTGAATAGGACAAAATATCTTAGGGTTTCTACGTACATTGAATTTCTTTTCAAGTAATTTTTGACCTTATATCATGAATTCAAGGCGTACAAACTTGTATAGTTATCTTCCGAGAGGTTGTTGGCTTTCATTGACTTATCTATTTTAGTTTTCTGAATATATGTGACTATATATGTTATAAATACAACTTTTCTTAGGTTATGATGGCTATTATGCTAATTCATTCATGGCCTTACGTTTTCAATAGTTACTGTAAACAAATGGGTTTTTGGTTTCTCGGTATTTAATTATCAAGTGTAATTTTTTTTTTCTATTGCAAAATTCAATTGTAATTATAATTCTCCTTCTTAATTTTAATTTTTCTTTTGTAATAAATCACCTGACAAGGGTTGAATTCCCGACATTGTGAGCTCAAATTGCTGCCCATTTGATGTTATTTTGTCTCAACTAGTTGGTAAATTGTTCCTGTTGAAACCCTTGGTTACGAAAGGACTTTAGCTTGAACTTTTGGTCTTTTGGCACATGATAATTTGTTCCAATCATTGTTTTTGAAAAAATTCGCATTTGGAAAATTTTTCCTCTGTTAGTTGGACCCTACAGGTTCGGTCATATTATAAAGAATGTTTCTGATATCAGCCCTTATGGAAGTAATCATAGTTAAGTACACTAACTTTCGTAACTGTATGAAAATAAGGAAAAATATTAGAGGGTAAATATTATTTTAATAGAATGAATGTATACAACATACATCATCTATTCTTTGATCTGCTCACTTCATAAGAAACAATGATTGCATATCTTAGACCGGTCCTTTATTATTTAGCATAGAATATATAGAATACGTCTTGTACGATTCCTTTATCTGTTTAAAAAATAATGTTAGGATATTATGATACTATGTAACTTTTCTTTTTAAATTAATAAATTTCCTGAAGTGGTCGCGTTGGCTCTGGTTGTGGATTGTTTCCCTCTTTGAGGGCTTTAACCACATGACTATACTAGTGTACTGATTTGTGATCTATTTGTGAGACCTTTGGTTCTTGATCTAAGGAACTTACCTTGTAAATTCCTACATGGTATCAAAGCTATTTTGAGGGCCGCATCCGTTGTTGATCAAAATCTGAAGCCGATTTGACTACATGTGAATGCCATTTTGTATATCTACTATTTATAAACATTTTTTGGCTTATATAACTACTCCGTTGTGTCTGGAGCATCTGTTACAGTGAGGAACGCCCTTCGTTTCATGCGAAAAGCTTTCTGGATGCCCAAGTTATGATAGTTTAGATCTGGAGGTATAAAGTATCTGTTTTGCAATTTTTATTTGTTAAAAGTTGTGCTTATTTCTTATTTTGGTTCCATCTAATTATTTCGGTTTTAGTTTTTTTTTAATTGCCAGATCTACACCCTCTTTTATGTGTAGTCTCTTTACTCTGCACTGTGTGTGATCTTGGAAAATCAGAAATAGGAAAAGAGATTTTTTTTGCTACATATTCTCTTTCCCCATGTCTTTGTGCAATCTTGGGAAATCATAAATAGTGAAAAAATTGATAGTTGACGGTAAGACTAATTGAAGATCTAACATTCTGCCGTAAGGCTTGCATTTCGTTTTTTGTTTGTTTGTTTGTTTTCTTTGTGTTTTTTGTGCAAGAAAAGGCATGCACAACAAAAAGTAAATAAAAAATAAATAAAAATAAATAAAAATAAAAAACCCTTACTCCTTTCAAACGTTTACAGAATCTCTTTACTATCTCACTTGGTGAGGGTTTTGTTTATGAGAATAGAGGTCTTGGGTTCAAATCTCTTTCTTATGCTTCATTTTGTAAAAGGTTTTTGTTAAAGGGGCTGGATTTTTTTAAAATTTGAACTTCATCACCAAATTTCAAACCATTCCTGTAACTATTCGGCATCTACAACTCATTTTTTTTCAAAAGGAATAACTTCTTCATATGGAAGCCATTTTTTTTAAATGGCCTAATATTTCGAGATCTTTCCATTGGAGCAGTTACTTTCATATTTTCTCAGCTTCAATTTAAAAAAAAAAATGGAAAGTGCATGACCGATTATTCTTAACAACACCAATTATTTCCAATGGCTACCTCACATGGCATATATACTTAGAAGTAAAGGTGTTTATAGAATAGCCACAGGGCTAGAAACTAAAACTTCAGATGATGATAAAGTCACTAAATGGGAAAATAAACAAGATCAAGCACGAGGGTTGATAGGAATGTCCATTGCTCAAAATCTTTGATTTCATATCCTTGACATTGACACCCCTCATGAAGCCCTGGACAAGCTAAATACTATATTTGGTATTCATAATCAAACTAGGGCCCATCAACTTGAAAATGAGTTGCTTACTTTGGACCCCAATAATTTCTCCTCTATTGAAGATTTTTTGTCCAAATTTAAGACCCTCAGAGTTCTTTTAGAAGGTTGTAAGGTAAAAAAGGAATATTGTAGCCTCATCTATTGCATTCTTACTAAGATTGGCCCTGCATACTTTGTCTTTGTTTCCACCTTCCATTCCACTAGAGAAGCCATCATTTCTTCCAGGACCCATCTTTTGATACCTTTTGTGATTCTTTGATAAGAGAATAATAAAACCTCTTACACCTTGGTCTTATCACTCCTGGAAATGCTTCTAAGAAAGCTTTAGCAACCCAAAAACAATCATATCAAAAGAATCCCAAGAATAAGTATCCTAAAAAATATGATCTGAAACTAAATAAGGGTCCTAAGAAATTTCAGTCGCAAATTGAAAAAGCAACTAACCAAAATGATATGGAAAATAAAAACAAAGGGAAGAAAACCAATATACATTGCAACTTTTGTAATCATGATAGCCACATAAAGTCCAAATGTTTTAAGAAGATGGAAGCCTTAGAAGCAGCAATGAAGAAGCACAACATCAATTTGGAGCACTCTTCACCTTCATCTTCAGGAATGACACTTTCTACTTGTGGTTGTCAAGCATCAAGATCTGGTTATGCATTAAATGTATCTTCCTCTTCTCATTCTCATGAGTGGCTCATTGATTCTGGAGCTTCTTATCACATGACCAAAAATAAATCCATCTTTTCTTCTTTAAATTATTGTAACACAAAACATATTTGTGTTGGTGTTGATAGATCTCTTAGTGTTGTAGGATCTCGAACCTTTCATATCGATAATGGTGAGTTTAATGATGTACTATGTGTTCTTACCTTGTCATGCAACCTTCTCTCTATTTATCAGATAACTCATTCAGGTGAAGCGAAAATAGTAGAATTATCACCTCATGATGTTGTAACCAAGGACCTCAAAGATCCTAAACATATTCTAGCTACTAGCATTGCTGATGATTCCACAAGGTTGTATAATTTTGACAACTTTGGGTCATCATGTCTTCCCTCCATTTTTTTTGCTCATAATGATGATATGAGCAAAATTTTGCATGAGCAATTTCGTCACTTAAACTATCGCTCTCT
Source organism: Pinus albicaulis (assembly GCA_034641835.2). Lineage (NCBI taxonomy): Eukaryota > Viridiplantae > Streptophyta > Pinopsida > Pinales > Pinaceae > Pinus > Pinus albicaulis. Next base: position 1,403,957,032 of record CM076570.1, read on the forward strand.
TCAAACTATATGTAAGGAAAATATGGTGACGGGCCTTCCTATGGTATCTTTCCAAGATGATGTTCGCTCCGGATGTGTACTCGGAGAACATCATCCAGATAGTTTTGAAAAACATGCCTCTTGGCACGCTTCAGCTCCTTTGCAACTTGTGCATAGTGATTTATGTGGTCCACTTCCTGTTGTTTATTTCTCTGGTTGTAAGTACTTCTTAAATTTCATTGATGATTTTTCAAGACGCAGTTGGGTATGCTTCTTAAAACTCAAGAGTGAAGTTTTTAACATGTTCTTGGCATTTATGGCCTTTGTCCAGAAACAATATGGACATCAAATTCTTAAGTTAAGATCAGACAATGGAGGAGAATATGTTAACAACAAATTTATCAACTTCTGCACTGAGCATGGCATTCAATTGCAACATACCATTCCATATACTCTAGAACAAAATGGTGTAGCTGAAAGGAAGAATCGCACCTTAAAATAAATGGCTAATTGTATGCTTTAATCTAAAGGACTCGATCTCAAATTTTGTGCAGAAGTCGTTAGCTGTACAAATTACATAGTAAATTGCACTCCTACTAAGGTTTTTTAAAATATAACTCCAAAAGAAGCTTGGAGCTCAATCAAACCAGCTGTAAGTCACTTTCGTGTTTTTGGAAGTGATGCTTCGGCCCATATTCGAGATGCAAAACATAAAGCCTTAAAACATAAGAGTGAAAAATGATTTTTTCTAGGATATTCTGAAGATGTCAAAGGATATAGACTTCTTCAACCAAAATCCAAAAATATAATCATTAGAAGAGTTGTAAAATTTCATGAAAATATATTGGCCTGCCAGCCTAGTTCGGAGGGTTTGCCACCTTTGGCCTGCGAGCCTGATTCGGCATATGTGCCATCTCTATCTCTCTCTTCTATTTTTAATGGCATTCCTTCTAGTTCAGATGATGACAGCGAGGATGACAATCCTCCTCCACCTCTTGAAATTGTTCCTTTTACTCCACCGCTTCCAATATGGATTCGCTCTACTCGGGATGCAGTAGGTTCTCTTGCAGGTGACCTTGCCGAGGGACGACGTACACGTTCTCAGTTTGAAAGAGCTTTTTGCTTATTGGCTCAAGTTCCAGAAAATCCTGATCCAGAAAGCTTTGAAGAAGCCTTTGGTCATCGAGATTGGGATGAAGCTATGAATGAAGAATATCGTTCCTTATTGGTGAATGATACTTGGGATCTTGTTCCTCTTCCAAAAGGAAGAAAACTTGTCAGATGCAAATGGATTTACAAAACAAAGTTTGGAACAGATGGAAAAGTGGATAGAGATAAAGCTCATATTTTCGCTAAACAATTTTCACAAGTTGAAGGCATTGAATATACTAAAACCTTCTCCCCTGTTGCGAAAATGAATTCTATCTGCCTTTTTTCTTTCCCTTGTTGCCTCCTTTAAATGGAAAGTCGATCAGATGGATGTTAAATATGCCTTCTTACATGGAGATTTATATGAAGTAATCTACATGGAACAACTCCCTGGCTTTATCCAAAACGACTCTAGCCTTGTTTGTCGCCTTAGGAAGTCTCTATATGGTCTCAAACAAGCACCTCGGGCTTGGTGTGCCAAAACGGATAGATTTCTATTAGATAATGGATTTTCGAGGTTTCATTCTGACAACGCTGTCTACACCAAGAAGGTGGGTAAGTCCTTCACCATCCTTTTTCTTTATGTTGATGATCTTATCCTTACCGGTAGTGATCCAAACCATATAAACCATGTGGAGTCTAGCCTCAAAGAGAAGTTTGAAATGACACACTTAGGAAACTTGCATTATTTCCTTGGTCTTCGAGTCTTGCAATCCAAGGAAGGCATTACCCTCTCTTAGTCCCAATATGCCTATGATCTTCTTCACCGCTTTCAAATGGAATATTGTAAGCCAACCCCTTCTCCCTTTCAGTCTAGAGTGAAGCTTTTAGTCACTTGTACTACCCCTGAAGTTGATGCTACCTTATACCATCAACTTGTTGGTAAAATTCTGTATCTAACCCATACCCGTCCTGACCTTTCCTTTGCTGTTGGTCTTGTCGCTTGGTTTATGCACCAACCTCATGAAAGTCACTGGAAAGAAGCTAAAAGAATACCTCAATATATTTGAGGTACAATTCAGTTCGAGATTCATTACAGTGCCGGAGCATCTCCATTGTTGATTGGTTTCACTGATTCTGATTGGGCTGCTAGCCCTGATGATTGGAAGTCTCCCATAGGATATGTATCCACTCTTGGTTCAAGACCTATTACATGGTCTTGTAAGAAACAAATTGCCATCTCTCTTTCTTAAGCCGAAGCAGAGTATCACGGTGCAGTTGAAGCCAGCAAGGAAGCCATGTGGCTTCATCAGATCCTATCTGAATTTGGTCTTCATCAGAAGCATCCAACTACACTTTGGTGTGATAATCAGAGTTCCATTCAGCTATGTAAAGATCCAGTTCAGCATCAGCGTATGAAACACATTGAACTCCACATACACTTCATCAAAAATCTCATTCATGATCGTGTTCTTGAAGTGCAGTACTGTCCAAAAAATGATCAAGTAGTCGATATCTTTATGAAGGATCTCATAGAAGTGAAGTTTACCAAACTTCGATCCATGCTTGGAGTTCAAGAAAGTTGTCATTAAGGGGGGATATGCTCATATGCCTCCTTCCTTCTCCTATTGTGTCACTTTTGTAAATCCTTCAATCCCATCCCAATTTTTTCTTAAGGGGGGATGTTAGGATATTTTGACACATAGGAAATAGGCTCGTTTTGTGTCACCTTTGTAAATCCTTCAATCCTATCCCAAGTTGTTCTTAAGGGGGGATGTTAGGATATTCCAACACATATGAAATAGTTAACAATAACTTAGTCTAGTGTCGAGTTAGGTAAAGTGTGTTTCTTTACCATGTACATTTGTAACTTATAATCCCACAATCACGATTTCTAGTGATCCGATGGTTATCTCTCACCTCGGTATTAACGACACTTGATCCGTGGCTTAACACCCGATTGGTCCATGATCTCTATTTAAAGAGCATGGAGGGTCATTTTTCCGATAACTGTTTATGAGAGAAACATATGTAACTTTTATTTTTATATTAATAAACTTCCTAAAGTGGATGCGTTGGCTCAGGCCATGGAATTTTTCCCTCTTTAAGAGTTCTAACCACGTGATTACACTAGTGTACTGATTTGTGATCTGTTTGTGAGCGGTCACCTTTGGTTCTTGATCTAAGGAACTTACCCTGTAATTTCCTACAAATAAAATGCACAAATTTCTCATTAAACTCTTCGTTATTAGTTAAAAGAAATGAAAATTCACAGATTGTTCATGTTGGTTTATTAAAAAGATGTTATACAGTACATCTTAACTTGTTACATGTAAACCCCATCTCTGTGAGTACTATTTCGGGTTCCTTAACAATTTTTCCTTAAACATAGTGGCATGTTATTCTCAATTCACTACTTCTAAATTCATTTCAACTCTATTCACAAACAAGAAGTACTTATCTCATTCAGATGGACTAATTCAGAAAATCATCTAGAAAGACCTCTCCTCCCTTCCAAGGAATTCTCCCCCAGAGTTTTACACTCCTCGGACTAGTTATATAGGTCGTGACCCTTATCTCGATCCTTATACAAGAATTAAGGTTCCCGAGTCTAATACTTACAAACTCTTGTTTGTAATAGAGGTTCCATTGGCTCCAAGCCAACTCAAGAATACTATGTGGGAAGTCTCCTTCCAATTGATAGAACGTCTTGTGCAGGTGTACCTTTCTCTTCCTTGTCATTTGAATGTTCTCCCCCCTTCCTTATCCCCCATAGAAGAAAGACTAAGAACCTTTCACGAAAGAAAAGATATGACTACCATAACATTCTAGAAGTTAGTTAGAATTTGTTAGGGTCTTTCGAGGAGTTCCTAAACCCATCTCATTTTTCATAACATTAATAACTCTGCTAATTGTTATCTTATCATCCGACTTATCCTACTTTCATTTTTTGAACTTGTAAAGAAGGAACTATCATTAATAAAATTATTGACATGATTTACATTTGCGGGGATGTTACATAATCCTAGTTTAGAAACTTCTAGGTAAAAAGCTTTAGGATACATTTTGAGGCACAAGTGAACATTTTTAGTGGCCTCAACCTTTTTAAGGACCTACATTCCATAATATCAATGTTGATACCATTTTAGTGGTGCAATAATCTCATCAATCCAAGCTCATATGAGAAATGCATCCTTCATTAAAGTTCATCTATCGAAATTGACCATTTTAATTTAAGAGAAAGATACCATATCAGCCCTCATTATATATGGAAATGTGGCTAGACACATGATATCGAGCAAAAATAATCCAAAAAAGCTAATATTGTAAGTTTAGCTAAGAGATGAAGAAGTCAAATTGTTATCCTAATTTTCCTTTTAGGTTAATTTAAATTTAAATTCATAAATTTTATTTATTTTCTCATATACTATCATGTTTTTGCTCTCCATTAAGATAGATAAACAACATACTTTAATCTTAATTTTTTTCTTTTTTAAATAACAACAAAACTATTTAAAATAATTTTTTTCCATTTAGAGATATTCCAACAGAAAAAACTCTCTCAATTCTATGCCTATTATTTCCACAACTTTCATCATTTTATATTTACCACGCATATTAGTACTTTGATAAGTCCAAGTGTTTCGAATATCATTCCTCTTGACTGTTAGGTTTAGCAAAGTGCTTTGCACAGAACACATGATTGTCTTCTAATAGTGTTCAGAATTTATTTTCTATAAACAACTCTGAGTATTGTAGTTTGTTGTAGATTATTGGTGAACAACTGTACTCTGTTTTGTTATATCAGCTAGTCATACAGTTCATCCGGCTTGCTAGCTGAGGGTTCAGCAATGGTAACATTTTGTTTTACAAGTCATTTCAATCACATGGAAATGATTAGTTATATTTTACTGTTGGTTATTATTTGGTTTATTTTATATATCTATATATATAGATACGATGATGGTGTAAATGATTAGCTATATTTTATTGTTTGTTATTATTTGATTTATTTTATATATATATGATGATAATGATGATTAATGTCCACTAAAATCAAACTTTGGTCTATGTATATATATAATATTTATTTTTATATTTTTAATTATTATTAAATATTTTTTCTATTATAATTATTATTTTTTATTTAAATATCTCAAAAATATCAAACTAATACTTTTATCATTTTAAATTATTTAATTTAAAACAACAATTTGATTATATTTTAATTATTATTCTTAAATAATATATCTTTATAAAACAAATTCTATTTTAAATATTATTATTTTTTAGATAATCTCGCAACATATTTATATATATACTCTCTATTCCATCTTGGCAGGCTTTGTCATTCTCGAACTAATGATTTTGACTGCATCTAGCCTTATTTAACTTCACCTTCAAAAATACTTCCCAGAAATACAAATCCAGAAGATAGTAACATTGAAGAGTCTATAAGAAATCTTTGTCCGAATGAACTCTAAACACCTTTCCTTCTAGAAATACATGATAATTAACGAACCAACGGAGTTCCAGGGATTCTTTCAACAAAGCTCCGCCAATGGAACCTTTGCGTTGAACCTTTGCATGGAGTACCAGCATCGATGGCTAAGCTAATCACTTTAATGCCTATCAATCTATTATTTTTCATGTTGTTCTGGTTGTGAATTCTAATCGAGTTGTTTCAGTATTGGTCCGCTGGTGAGACCCCACAATAGCGTTCTGGTTTCGGCGGAGTGATTGCTTGGATACAAAGGTCATCCCGACAGTCAGAGGATTTTGGATAAGGTTCATTGATCTTCGGGTATTCCGATTTGAATTGGTAAAGAATTAAGTTGATAAGAACTTCCAACTTAAATTCTCCCCAAATTCAAAGAACTTAGGGATCTTTCACGTGGAAAATCCGAAAGTGATTACAGGGATAAGAATGAAGAGATTTTTTTTTTTAATAGATACCACCCATACAACTAAACAATATTATCTGGAAAACCAAAACAGAAAACATCGTCTTAGCTGCCTTATCTAATTTGCTCTCCTCTCCTCATCTAACATTTCTATCCCCCATCATCAGAAACTTCTATCACGTAAACTGAGTTTGATGAAAATTTCAGTTGGGATACTACGTTTCTACACTACTTGACAATTGGTTACAAGTACTACATCATTCATTCATTCATTCAGAATCCTTTAGAATTTGTATGTCGTTAATACCGTTAATTCTATTTAGTATGATTTCCATTCTCTCATAATTACAAATTCAATTTTTAGAAATTATTGATAGTTGAACTATTTGAATTTCTAACTTCAATTATCTACCAATCAAATTGATAGTAAGGGAAACTGTCATTCATTCATTAATTCAGAATACTTTAGAATTTGTATGTTATTAATACCTTAGTTCTATTTAGTATGATTTTCATTCTTTTATAAGTACAAATTTAATTTTTAAAAATTATTTGAACTATTTGAATTTCAAAGTTCAATTATCTACCAATGAAATTGATAGTAATAAGGGAAACTGAACATTTGAGATAGGAAAAGAATTTTACAATATAGGTTTTTTTTATTCTTTAACTTTTAGCAATACATCAAAATAAAATGCATTATATCAACAATATATTTAGCAATATATACATGTGGTTTATTATCATAATCTTAGTTATAAATTATGAAAGTCATAAATATACTTATGAATTAGAGTCTCAAAAAGAATCATTACAGAAAGATCATATTATGTTTTTAATCCAAATTTCAGCATGTTAAAGGTAATTGTGTATTGGTGATTCTCCAAGAAATTAAATATATAATGCGCTCACCAATTGCAAACTTAAGGGAGACCAAAATTTAATGGGATAAAATGTTAATGATATATAATAGTTTGATTCATAATGTCTATGCATCCATAGATGAGGATGTACTCATGGATGATAGAGGATTTTTGATATCTTTCATATTATTCTAACAAGAAAATCCTTTTATAATTACATATTATCAAATAATTAATATGTTCTCTAATAACTACAAGATATATTAGAGACAAAAGAAAATACATTTGAAACCATGGCCCAATTATAAGATTAGTACACATCAAAGTGATCATGTGATAATTAACATGACCTATAACATTAGTATTCATATCCTCATCAAAACAATTTTAGTTGTTATTCACTCTCAAAAACATAGGTGTACTATTTATGGAGTATCTTGTTCTAACTAGGAAGCAAGATGGTGTAAAGCATATGATTACACATAGTTCTTCATTTATGGACATCATGGAAGAATCAGAACATAGGTGCACAATTATGGATTATCATGCTCTAATTAGGAAACAAAATGGTATGGTGTTGTGCATATGATTACAAATGGTTCTTCCTTTATCAACATAATGGAAGAATGAGACATCTTTAAGTATCGAATTTGCAATGTTCATTGTCCCTTACTTTATGATGTCATATGATGTCATCAATTCATTCACCGATAATGAAATACACTCATTCTTTGTGGCCGACATTTCTTCTAAACACAATATATCTTCTTGGATATTCATTAAGAAAGAGCTTATAATGATGTAATTGACTCCAAGGAGAAACCTTGTCATATCCAAAAGTGTTCAACAAACCACAAGATTATTAGGTTGTGTGGTGATAATACAATTATTAAATGCAACCACAACATTAATTATACAAGAGGTGGTGATTTTGAGAGCAATCTGAATAAATTTTTGGAAACTCTCATTTAGTAGAGGTCCTCAATTGGGTACAACACTTTAGAATTTGAGATTCGTAAAAAAAAAACACGAGAGAACAAGAAGTTTAATATTCCAATTGCCCCTAGAAATATTGAGTAGCCTAACCATTAGTGGTTTCATATTTGCATAGCCCTGTAAACGCAACGACAAAATATTTCACAATAATGGAGTTTCCTGCTTTGCGTTTCTACATGGAGACTTGAGATGAATTAATTCTACGGGAATTACCGATTCGCGACGTCCGTGCCACCATAATCGCGTAAAAGAATAAATATCATTACAAATACCTACGTTCAAAACATTCAAATATAAATCAACCTTTTCGTTCTATTAAAAAATATTAAAAAAAAAAGGTACAGATCAATCACGTTATATATATTTTAAATCTAAATCAACCTGTCTATCACTATAAAATGACGTGCTAAAAGCCTTCCTCACTTCCTTCCGCATTCGATGGGGATTCTTAGATTGAGGTGTAATAGTGTAAAGAGCTTTCCACAATCTTTTCATAAAATCAACTTTGCATATAATTAGAGGGAACTTTACTATACAAATTTTTCTATCAAAACACTATTTAATGTGGAAGAGAAAAGCGTCACTCACTTTATGCTCACAGCCAAATTTGGAGGTATGTTGGAGACAAGGAAATGCCATCATACACCACCAAATTTGACACTTGGTCGTAATTAATGACTACCATCCTTCAACCTGTAAACGACAAGATTGGCTATCCCAATTTAGTTGACTTAAATTTGGTGTTTTCACTTATTTTTTTCTTTGGAGTTAGACTATGTTGGAAATACTCTCAACTATCGCCATGAATAAATTGGTATCAGCGCACACTTGAATTGAATTTGGTTGTAGGGAGAGATAAAGTCTAGGTTTCAAATCAGCATGTGTTTTCACGCAAAATCAAGAAATAGAGTAGCGAGCTTTACTATGCGTTATTTCTTACCCACCTCATTCACTTATATTTTGCCCTCACTTCGTAGCCCACAAGTTTTAACCTTTACCTCTTAAGACTTAGCCGAACTTATATTTAGCAAGAAAAAGTTGATAGTAGTGTTGGTTTGAATTCTTTATTTGCATTATTTTGTCATGTAGATGACCGAATCCATTTTGAAGATGTCGTAAAAGAGGAGAAATGGATTGAAGCAATGAATGAAGAGATAGGAGCAATAAAAAGAAATGACACATGGGAGTTAGTGGACCTCTCCCAAGGAAAAGAAGTTATTGGAGTGAAATGGGTCTATAAAACCAATAGCATCATTGAAAGCAAGATAGAAAGGTGCAAAGCAAGACTTGTTCTCAAAGGCTACAAGCAGCAACAAGGAAGAGACTATGAGGAAACCTTTGCACTAGTTACAAGGATGGAGACAGTGTCGACAGTGCTCTCAATAACAGCACAACAGAAGTGGAAAGTTTATCAAATGGATGTGAAGTCAGCATTCTTGAATGGCATGTTGAAAGAGGAGGTGTATGTTGAACAACCTCCACGCTATGAGATAGAAGGCCAAGAACACAAAGTGTGTAAGTTGAAGAAAGCTCTTTATGGGCTGAAGCAAGCACCGAGAGCATGGTACAGCAGGATTGATGCTACACAATACCTCACCTAGCCTCTCTCCTTGAACTTGCCCTTTTGGTATTCCTCATTCCTTTTGCTACAACCTTTTGAGCACTCCTTACTCTATGCTTATTCACTTTCTCATCTCCTCTCAAGATCTTCACCTACTCTTTCTCTCTAGACACCTCTACCCATATTTGCAATTGTGGAGTTGTCAAAAACTTCTACCTAACCACAACTAGAAGTTGTTCTCCTCTCTAGAAACTAGGAAATACCACTTCATGAAGATCAATTCTAGGGGATACCTTGAACCGATTTTCGAGTGATTTTGATCCTCGAATTTGTGGGTTATAGACAAAAAAATAACTTAATTATGTCTATGGTAACAATATAACTCCGAAACTACATCTTACATACCCCCAGTTTACAAAGGCCCACAAAACAAAGGCATTATCCCTATTGGATCCCCACAACTTACAACGATGTTAGTAAATGAAAATGACAATTGTCATGAAATCGTCCATTTTTCATGTCTATTAACTGATGGGACAATCATGCTTTCTTGTTAACACTCAAAACCTTTGGTTCTTTCCTAAGAATTGGTGGCAATAAGAGAGCTATAATTGCCACAAAATGTCGAGTTTGTTCAACCTCTTAGTTGAAGGGACTGCTTATTACTATTATGATTGGCTAGGAAAAGGTGTTATCGACCAACCTCATGATGTCTTTGATCATCAATGGTTAGTATATGGGGAAAATTTACGGAAAAGAATCTTGTCACTATCGTGCATTTGAGCATGAAAACTTAGCTTAGGAATTTCCAATCATTGATCTATGATGATCAATGATTAAATTATCTCCAAAGTGAATACATACTCACAAGTTGATTCATACTTCCATTGTGCCATTACACATGTAACTCTTTCCGGTTTCACTCATGGTCTCTCCATATGAATTTGTAACATATTAATACAAAAAGGTTTCCATGCATAAAGTCATGCACAAAGGTACACAAATTCCCATAATGACAAGGATACATAGAAATCACTATTTTATTGATATGAAGCTCAATTACATTTTAATGCCTCACTAGGCCTAACCGTCCTTGGCCTCTTGACCTCCTTACTTTCTATGCCTCAAGACACAAATCTAAGAATTAATAGAAGGATTGGATCATCTCATATCCAATCTATACTCAACCTACCCATAAGATCACTCAATATCATAACAATACACAATAAACCCTATCATTTTCACAAATATCAAAGAAATTATGTCCTCCTACAAAACATTCTAACATCTCTCAATATCATAACAATATACAACAAACCCTATCATTTTTTAACAAATATCAAGTAAATTGCGTCCTATAAAAACACTTTAACAATTCCCCTTCTAGAAGCTTCAAAATTGTAAATTTAATTTGGGGGTCGAGCATTTTATTTTCGTACATCAAAACACACTGTAGTTTTCTCGCATGGACCACAATGGCGATGCATATTTCATGGGCTATATGATAATAGATGTGGTTGGGCAGTATATTCCTACAGTTAGATTTAAATGAATTTAAATCCAACAATAGGCATATACTTCCCAATTGCATTTATTATCCTATAGCCCAAGAAATAATAGTCGCCAACCACAACTATTGTTGGTTGGACCTAATTCATGAGAATGTATTATTAGTACTGAGGATGCCATACTCTATTAAATATGGTTTAGTGGAGGCTCACATGTTTCAACTCATTTAAACACTTTCATCATTGGTATAGTCAATGCCACTGTAAACTTTTACTGATGGTTTAGTTAAGGTTGACTCTATTTTTGTTTATTTTCTTTTAAATATAACGATAGACATATACTACCCAACAACATTTATTATCATATAGCCCAAAAGATAAGAGTCGCCAACCACAATTATTGTTGATTAGACCTAATTCATGAAAATGTATTACTAGTACTGAGGATGCCATACTCTATTACATATGGTTTAGTAAAGGCTCACATGTTTCAACTGATTTAAACACTTTCATAATTGGTATATTCAATGATGTTGTACACTTTCATTGATGGTTTAGTTAAGGTTGACTCTATTTTTGTTTTTTATAATTTGCAAGTGGTTTTTGATGACCCCTGTGTATTTTCTTCTTATTTTATTTTATCGCCTAGTGAGAGGTTCTGTTCCCCATGGATTTGCAAGCGCTCGTAGTTTTTCCCAATTGTTTTTGTCATCCTACGTCTAGATTCCTTATCTAGACAAAGGAGCATCTACATTTAAATGTTTGCCATCATTGGAATAAGGGTATTGTCATATTTATTTTATCGTAAAATGTGGCATAAAGGTAGTTGAGTATTAAGCAGTTTCTTTAAAAGAACAATACAGAGATAATATTTAATACATTATCATTAATTACAATGATTGAAAATGTTGGAAACCTAATCTGTTTGGTTGGACTGTCAATAGTTATGGGAGTTGGACAATTAGCTAGTATTATGGTGTGGATGTTAATCATCATAGACTTTTGAGAATGTCATAGATATTAGAAGTGAATATATATATATATATATATATATATATATATATATTTTGGCAATTCAAGATATTTCAGAAAATAATATTTAATTTGAGATATGCAGTTTCATATTATGTATATTTATTTATATGATTTTGCTAGTTTATATAATAAAAAAAAAAATTACTCATTTTTAAATGCTTGTTATTATTGGAAAAAAGGTATTATCATATTTTATTGTAAAATTTGTCATAAATCTAGTTGACTATTAAACAATTTGCTTTAAAGAACAAAATAAAAATAAACATTAGTCATTCAATAATATTAATAATTGTGGTTCAGCTTATTTGGATGTCTAATGACATAATTCAATTTTTTTTTTTTTTTAAGCATTTACTTTTATGAGATATTAACAAGAAAAGTCATACAAGCTAATACAATATGTTTAATTACCCCTATCAGGGTGGCAGAATGCGAGGAGGACAATGCCATCTGTAAGGCATGTCAGAAGGTAATTAAGGAAGGTTAATGGTAAGGAAGTGGCTCAGTTCGCATGTGACTCACCCACCATCTCAATGCATTCCCATTATTGCATCAACAGGCTTGACAGTCTAGCTCTGTCTCGACATCAAGGTAGGAGGGTAATATCCTTTTCCAGTTATGGTTGTCAGGCTATTGCTCTTTGCACAGGAGAAAGGTTCTATACAACACCAAGGAGGCTGAAGGAGAAGGTTGGGCTGCGTTTACTAACAGGGTATGTTCTGGTTTCTCTCATTATGGCTTCTAATCTTGTTCTGGCTATGCGATTCAAGAAAATGTCTTCTGCTCCTATGTCAAGCGCTGTCACAGATGTTGACTATTCTGGTTCTCAACTGTGTTTTTTAGACTTGCATGTCATGATAGAAGGCATACACTTTCATTTCCAGCCCTACTTTCTAAGCCCTAATTTCATTTTTTTGGCTTTAGAATTATGGTTTCTTTCCAATGCATGCAGCCTTAGGGATACTTCAAGGTTATCTGTGAAAACGCATTCTACTTCTATAAATATTGCATACATTCAAAAAATGAGTTTACAAATAGCTTGTACTGGTTGTTGGGGCCTTGTTTTGTTAAAGGGTTGTATCACAGTGTGCTTATATTCTCTCTGGTGCATCTTCAAAATGTTGTTGGCACAAAACCTTCATGATTTGCTTCCGCATCCTTATAATTCTAGTCTGGGTTTTATGCTTATTCTCAGGTTTTGTTTCTGTACTTACAGTATGGCCGAACCTAATAAGCTGGTTCCTAACATCTTTAAGTCTGGTCAGGGTTTTTTGTCTATGCCTAGGTTTCGTTTATTTAGTCGCAATATTGTTGCACCAAATCGTTTCTAGGTTAGTTATATAGTTGCTCAAAAATTTGGTGGGAACAATATTTTACTTGGTCATTTCTTCAATTTTATGATGTCCGAGTCTGTTTTCCTCCAGGGTTATAGTTATGGTTTCAGGATTCTTGTCTTGCTAAAACTTACCATGAGTTTATCTGAAATTGAGGATGGGCCTGTTTATTTTAACTTGTGTAAAAACTTAAAGTCATTCATTTTCCATAGTACCATTCACAGCTTCCATCAGTTTGCTCAGTCTTATCTCGCTCTCTGTGCATCTGTGAATGATGACTCAGCTCAATCTCATATGTTACGAAGGAATCAAGAAGGGATGTTCTGGCATCATGATTCTGAGTTTTACTTAACCACTACTGTTCCATGTACAGGGTCTCTTTCAACCCACAGCAGGAACAGAGATACTCAGGTTACAATGACAAAAGGAAAGGGAAGAAAAATCCACACAAGCCAAGTTGCAGAAACAAGAAAACAAGGAAGGAAAACCAACCAACAGACTATTGAAAGTTTAGCAAAAAGCTATGAAATTGGAATTCCTGTAGATATCTGGAATACAATCCAAGGATGGGAGGGAGATACTGATGATGAAGATGATGAAACCTAGCTTGGAATAGACTTCCTCTCAGACCCAGGCAGTACATGAGGGAGAGTCTCTCTCTTTCAACAATCTATTAAAACATACTGGAAGATCAAATGTGTTTTTGCAAAAGCACTAATGAGTACACAGGAAAAAAAACTCAATTCTTCCCTACTGTTTGAGCTTTAGCAGATGAAACAAGACATGAGGGAAATGACAAAGGTGTAGATCCAAGCCAATGCGAGATTAGCACTGATGGAGCAACAACTACAAAACTTGCAACAAGCTGAGATGCCAGGGTCAACAGCAAAAGACCCTGCACCAGTTGAATCATCAAGATGGTTAAATTTCCTTTTAAGATATATTTCGTATGTGTTTTGATGCTATTAGGCTTACTATATGTTTTATATGCAGTTTTCTTGGACATAGTAAAGGACTACTAGCATTAATTAGAAGGAAGAAACAATACCAATTTTGGTTGGCTTTTAACTCTTTGAGGTGGCCAACAAACCTGGTTTCCTTCGGGAAGGTTGAGGCTATCAAACATTGCATCTATTATATAGCAACTTGCTCTTTACAAAATAGAAAATAGACAGGTCCTACGAAAGTTACAAAAAAAAAAAAATACAATATGTTTAATTTTTATTATTTAATCTAATTCTTTTATAAACATCAAATAATAATATATAATAATTTTAAAATTATGAAATAATTATAAATCTAAATAAAAAGAATAAAACCTAATTACTTTAATTATAAAAAAATAATAAAACCTAAATTAATAAATCCAAAATATTAACCAATAAAAAATAATAAACCTAAATTCATAATTCAAAAATATTAATTAATAAAGCCTAAAATAGTTAACTTTTTTACATAATAAATCAAATCACTTGAGGTTAACCAGATGGATTCTAGTTGATTCTACTCTCTGTAAAATCTACAAAATAATAGAAGTGTTTGTGAATAATGGATATAGTAGATCTGAAGGCCTTGAGGGTTTTCAAAAAGCCTATAAAAGGTTAAGAGGAAAATCTACTAGGGTTGATCGTATCTCCAAGGTTCATCTCCACTTTATCTAAGGGACTTGGCACAAAATTGCACATTTCCTTAGAAAGAATAATTTTTCCTATTAGAGACTCTCTTTGATCTCTAAAGGACCCTATTGAACCTAAAGATCTTAAACATGTCTACATGGTTTCTTGCTCTTGTGGCACTCCCTATATTGGGGAAACAGATCGATCCATTAGACATTGAATCCAGGAGCATGCTGCAGACATTAGACACATTTGATCCCACACATTTTCTCTTGAAGAGCATGTTGAGAAATCATGTCACCATGTATGCATTGAGGATTCCAAAGTCATTGCCAATGTTGATCACTTCCACCATAGGAAGCTCATGGAAGCTATTGAGATTGAAAGGTGTGCTAAGAATGTAAAGAAGGATGACAGATACAAATTGTGTAAGAGGTCGACTCCTCCTCTCTTTAGATGATTTCTCTCCCAATAGTTGTTTGAATGGCTTATCCTCTTTGGTCTATTTTATTATTATTATTTTTTTAATTTTATTATTACTTATATTTTTATTTTTAACTTTTATTAAGGAAAACAAAATAAAAATAATAATAATAATTTGTAAACCTTTTTTTTATTTAAATACTTATTATAATTAATTAGTTAATAAAGCTATTTTTTATTTGCTAGTTTTGAATAGCTATAACTCGGCAATGATGCATCCATAATATTTATTCATTAAGATTGATTATCTTTTTCACCTTGTCTTGTGTTATAGCCAATGATACATTATTAAGATTAATTATCTTTTTCACTTTGTATGAACAACTATAAACCAACTAACAATAATGTGATTAATGTGGAAGATACATTTTCTTAAACCTACAAAATAAACAAAATTCTTCTAAGATTATGAAAAACTCTATCAAAATTTTTATAAAATTTATGTTAGAGCTATGAGACTTCAAAATTTAAAGTATCCCATATATTCTTGAAAGTGCTTTAGATAAAAAAAAAATCAAACACTTCAGTTTTAAAAAATTTTAACATGCAAATTCTAGACCAAAAAACTGCGGTCTGCTGGTTTTATGGCGTCGGTAGACAACGCCAAACATTAAACACACGGGCTCGTTTAAACATATTAAACGCAAGGGTGAAAATGCGTAATGTGAAATTAAAGAGACGGGAAAATGAAATAAATTATTCTTAAATTAAACGTGTGTTTAATATGCCCTGAAATAAATAATTTTTAAATTCTACTAGTTATTTTTTTGTTTGATTATTTGTTACTGATTTATGGAAAAATAAAAAATCCTCGCAGAAAAATCAAATATAAACCATACCTACTCAAAATAAATATATTATTTTTTAGATAATATTTTCTATTATTTAATTATATAATATTTCATTAGATCACAATAGTTTCATTTAATTTTTAAACATATTTCCATAGCAAATATTCTATGCGGTCATTGAAAATGTTGGAAACCTAATCGGCTTGGTTGGAATCTGAATAGTTATGGGGCGTTGGACGTCCAATTAACTACATTGTGGTGTGGAATGTTAACCGTTGCAGGGTTATAGGGAATTCAAGAGAGATAGAAGTTGAATCGTGTATATATATATATATATATATATATATCTTCATGAAAAGCTTGTTTCTCACTCTGGCTTGCACATACAACAGAACAAAAAAAAAATCAATTTGTGGTACAATCTTTCACAAATCTCCACCTCTGTTCTGTTGTAAACATGGAAATGCAAAATGCGGCTCTTGATGGATCATGGTGGAGCGATCTATCGCCTAATTTTCAAAAGAATATATTAGCTTGGCTACCCCTAGAATTTGTGTATAGATATCGCATGGTCTCCAAGCACTGGAACGAATTTCTTTCTTCAAACGACTTCCTAGCAGAGTGGGCTGACGCGCCTGTCAACCGGAAACAGCCACGGCTAGTTGTGTGTAATAGGGATCCCCCAATGCCATGGATGACTTTCTGTTTCTCCACACGCACATGGATTAACTCCTGCTTCATCCTTTCATTCATGGAGGACTGGATATCCGAAGACTTTGACAACTATGTTCTTTTTTATTGTAACCAGTCTGTTCCAGGACTCATGTTCGTCATGCGAACTGATTCCTGCGAAGGCAGGGTCTGTAATCCTTATACAAAAGCGTTCGTCGATATTCCGGCGCCACACGAACGTCCCTCCCTTGACTGCATCGTTGTCGATAATTTTCCTAAATCTGACACCACATACAATCTAGTCGCTGTTGGGAGCGAGCAGCCAAGTCGCAAGTCGGTCCAAATTTACGACCCTTCACAAAAGAGGTGGAATATCGCGGGCTACTTTCCGGAGGATTTAATATTGGTGGGTGAGCTTGTTTCTTACCGCGGATCATTCTACATTCATTGTTGTCATACCACAGCGGTGGAAATTAAATGCATTGGGTTTTTCACCATCCCATACGAGGGGGACGGTTCATCGATAGCGCCCAACCCTATTCCCATGGTTTTTGCACCATTCCCTGAATTAGTGCGGAATTGGATACCAGATCACACTGTAGTGTTTCCGCCACGGATGATCATCTGCGGGTCCCATGCACTGTTAGTCGCTGCCAAATTGATGCCCCGTCAAGTTGAAGGAGAGGGCGATGTTGATAGGGAAGTCGTGTTTATTATATGGGAGTTTATGATTGAGGAGGGCCATCCCTCCACCTCACCGTCGTGGAAATGGGTGGAGATTGCAAGGATGCCTTCTTCGCTCTACGAGGATTTGATGAAACAATCAAATCAAAACGAACTTCATCGGAACTGCTGCGTTGGAGTCGGAGACTACGTGTGTTTCTTACCTGCAATCCACAGGCTTCGATCAACAGAAATGGTATACATGGTTACCTACAATTTGATCAAAGACAGATGGGATTGGCTTCCCGGCCTTCCCGCAAGCCATCGCGGTGTGGGAACGGAGCCTGACTACCTACCGTTTCTCCAAACAATGGCCTTTGTGCCATGCCCACATACAACGGTCCAGTAAGTGTGATTTCAACCAGGACTTTTAAGCTAAAAATTACTTCAATTCCTCAAAAACTGGTCTCACTGAAACATGCTAATTAAAACTACTTCAATTCCTGAAAATGTGTACTCACTGAATCATGTTAATTGAAATTTGATATTTTACAAGATTGTAAGATTGATCTTATGTTTTATATGAATTATTTTTGTAATACCTTATATTGTTTTTCGAAATTATTATGGTGATTTAATATATTAAATTTGATTATTATTATATATTTTTGGAAAAGTTAATAGACAATTTTTATTTCCAGCGACTAGTTTAATGTTGAATGACAATCCCTTATGCATTTGTACATACCTTATTCCCTTTTAAATTTTATCTTCTAAAAGGATTAAAAATTGGAAAAGGTAGAGTAAATATATTATAGATAAATTTCAGGTAGTAGATACATAGTAAAATAAGATTTTTAAAAAATTGGAAAGATGTATTAAGATGGGCTTGGATAAAAAGATTTTGAGAAACCTATTTATCAATAAGTCATAAAATTAATTGTTTTATAGATGTGCTTGAGATTCATTTAAAAAATAATTTATATATTTCTTGATATTTTTGTTGAAATTCATTTTAAAAATTCATATTTGAAAATCCTTGAAAATTTTCTTTAAATCAATTTCTGAATATATTTTTTTGATGTTTTTTGAATTTTTCCCTGAAATTTAGTTTAAAAATAATTCATATTTTTCTTGAATTTTTTTTTTTTAATTAATTTTAAAAAGTCATACTGAAATTCATTAGTTAATAAAAATACGAAAGTTTCTTGATTTATTTTGTCTTCAAATTCATTTAAAAAATTCATTTTGAAATTCATTATTTATAATTCATTTAAAAAAAAATTCATGTGTTTCTTCAAATTCATTTAAAAAATTAATATTAAAATTCATTATTTTGAATATATATGAAAGAATTTTTCTTGAAATTAATTTAAAAAATACATATTCAAATTCATTATTTAGAATACATATGAAAATTCATATTGAAATTCATTATTTATAATACATATGAAATTGTTTTGAAATTTTTGTTTCTGAAAATTTCTTAAAATTTATTTGAAAAATAATTCATATTTTTCTTGAAATTAATTTAAAAAATTTATATTGAAAATTCATTATTTAGAATCTCTAAATTCATTTAAAAATTAATTCATATATTTCTTGAAATTTTTCTTGAAATTCATTTAAAAAATTCATATTGAAATTAATTATTTAGAATATCTATAAAAAGAAAGTTTCTTCAAATTTTTCTTCAAATTCATATTGAAATCCATTATTTAGAATATTTATAAAAATTCATTATTTAGAATATATATCAAAGTTTCTTCAAATTTTTGTTTTTAAAAGTTTCTTCAAATTTCTTGAAATTGTTTTTGAATTTCATTTAAGAAATAATTCATATTTTTCTGGAAATTCATTTAAAAACTTCATATTGAAATTCGTTATTTAGAATCTTGAAATTTATTTAAAAAATAATTTATGTGTTTGCTGAAATGTTTTTTTATCATTTAAAAAATTCATATTCAAATTCATTATTTAGAATATATATGGAAGTTTGTTGAAATACTTCTTGAAATTCATTTAAAAAATAATTCATATGCTTCTTGAATTTTTTCTAGAAATTCTTTTTAAAAATCCATATTGAAAATGATTATTTAAAATATATATGACAAATTATAATATATATAAAAATTTCTTGAAATTCATTATTCAAAATATATATGAAAGTTTCTTGAAATTTTTTTACAAATTCATTATTTAGAATATATATGAAAGTTTCTTGAAATTCACTATTTAGAATATATATTAAATTCATTGAAATTTGTCTTGAAATGAATTTGAGAATATTGGTTTTGAAAGTTTCTTGAATTTTTTTTCGAAATTCATTTAAAAAATAATTCATATGTTTCTTGAAAAATTTCTTGAAATTCATCAAAAAAGTTCATATTGAAATTCATTATTTAGAATATATATGAAAGTTTCTTGAAATATTTCTAGAAATTAATTATTTAGAATATATATCAAAGTTTCTTGGAATTCATATAAAAAAAATTCATATGTTTCTTCAAATTCATTTAAAAAATAATTCATATGTTTCTTAAAATTTATTTAAAAAATAATTCATATGTTTTTTGAAATTTATCTTGAAATTCATTTAAAAGATTTTTATTGAAATTCATTATTTAGAATATATATGAAAATTTAAAATATATATGAAAAAAATTTAAAATTATTCTAGAAATTTTTATTGAAATTTATTATTTATAATATATTTGAAATTCGTTGAATATTTCAAAATATTGTTTTCGAAAGTTTCTTCAAAATTTTCTTGTAATTCATTTTAAAAATAATTCACATGTTTAGTGATTTTTCTTTTTAAATTCCTTTAAAAAATTCATATTTGAAATTCATTTAAATTTTATTAAAATAAATTTTAAAATATGGTTTTTGAAAGTTTCTTTAAATTCATTTAAAAAATAATTCATATGTTTCTTGAATTTTTTCTTAAAATTAATTTAAAAAAATCATATTGAAATTCATTATTTAGAATATATATGAAATATATTTTTTTGAAATTCATTTAAAAAATTCATATTGAAATTTATTATTTAGAATATATGTATGAAATTTTCTTCAAATTTTTGTTTGTAAAGGTTACTTTAATTTTTTTTGGGTTGAAATTCATTTAAAAAATGATTCATATTTTTTTTTAAATTGATTTAAAAAATAATTCATATATTTTTTGAAATTTTTCTTGAAATTTATTTAAAAAATTTATGTTGAAATTCATTATTTAGAATATATATATATATATAGCAGAAGGCTCTATTTATATCTACCATGCCTTCTATTTGTATAAACTATTGAAAAAAAAGTATTATTATTAACTTTTGTAACAAAAGTATTATTATTAACTTTGATTTTACTTAAGCCTTAAGAATTTTAGGTTTCAAAGAGTTTTTATCATTTACAACTATGATATAAGGCACAGTTTGTAAAATTAAGTATGCTTTGAAAATCCCTAAAAAATTGGTGGGGGTACATCAAAATTTTTAAATTTATTAAAAGTAAATACAACCTTACAAACTCTCAGACAGAACATATATAGATCATCAATTTAAAAAAAAATAAAAATTAACATATCAATTATAATTAGTTTTTGTTTATGTCAAAAGTTTTGTATCCAGATTAAGTTGCTTCATTAACTCTAAAGTGGATCAAGAAGAAACTTACAAACAAGAAACCTACGACGGTCCCCGAATTCATTCAAAATTACGCACATGAAAATCGAATTTACCATAAGTAAGATGGACCCCGTTGCCTCCATCCACAAAAGTTTTCGATTAATTGCACTCTGTGGATTTTTAGAAGAATTTCCTAGTCCGCTATGATGAGCGAGGATTTAGTAGACGCATCTTTCGAGTTACCTTTCTTCTTCCAAGGCAATATTTTTACAAAACAAAACAAAATGTGATTCCAAGGAAAACAGGCTATTGATTCCCTAGCATAGCTAAGGACATTACGTGTAGCTGCAGGATAAAACGAGAAAATTAAATAGTTTCAAGATAAAACGAGAAAATCAAATCTCATGAGTTATTCAAATTCAGATTAATTAGATTAGGTGAGTGGATAAATGAATATTAATAATTTTTATCTTACCGAGTTCTAAATGCATGTCATTATTATACTAATTTCAAAAGTGAGTTATAACTTATTATACATGGTTATTAACAACATTATTTTCTTTCTCATCGATTTTCTTTTCGGGTGATCCACACATTTGGCGTCTATTAAGAAGAAAACCAAATCTAATTAATGGGGAAATATGAAATTTATTTTAATTTTATTTTATTCTCTTTAGGGAGCTCTAAAAATTAGAGGAAAAAACAACAAAAATAGTAAACAAGATAATTGTGAAAATGGTCTAATTTTTATAAAAATTGATTTTTTATTAATTTTTTCTGATCAAATAAATTCTGATATCAATTTTTTAAATAGGTATGGAAGATTATAGATGAATAAATTTTAAAACTATGGAAAGGTTTTAGATTTAAGTAAATATAGATTATTTTATAAATATAGTATAATTATTTGGAAAGGATTTCACATAAACAAGTTTTGAAATTATAAAGGATTTTAGATTTATGTTGTAGAGAAAAGAGAGGAATTCTATTTGAGATTAAAATTTAAAATAAATTAGAGAGAAAATAAAACAAAAGTCTAAAATATATATTATGAAAAAAAATATGTAAGATGTATATTGTGTAAATTTATTTCGAATTGAATTACTAAGTTTTTAATGAAACTCCCGCTGTGGGATTGTATTTTGATTTGGACCCGATTTTCCGTGGCCACCGGTTCCTCTACACCTCGTCTGATCTTCGGCAATAAACAGTGGTGACAATCGGCGGGAAACCCTGTAATGAGTAAAACCCCTTCACTCCTTACGAGTTCTCATTTACTCGGTGCTAATCCACTCTCTGCAATTTTCTCATGTACACAAATCCGTCTATGTTTTTAGCTAGAAAATTCTGCGATTGGGTTTTCAACAGGCCTCAATCTCATTACTTTGATGAACAAGAGCTCGGAGGAGAATTAGAGTTTCTCAATGGAGCTGTTTTACATTGATACTTCTGGACTGGTATGTAATTTATCATTTTGTTATTACGTCCAGTTACCTTTTTATTCTCCTTAGTCATTTACTTGTGAGACTGTCACTTCATTCCTAATACCAGTTTATATTTGTGTTCAGCTCAGGAATTGGAGATTCAATAGCGGTTTAACTTCTATAGGTAATATAAACGCTAGGTTTCAGTTTTACTTACATACCCATAAGAGTTAAACTGTCTCTTTGTTTAATATTGCTACTAATTTGCACTCTTACTAATTGCTTGGGGGTTTAACGCAGGAGCGTTCCTTCCGAAAGTTTTGTCCTTCTCTTTTTCCTTGGATGCTGGGGTTCTTCGACTTCTGCCATGGTTAACAAGATCATTTTTGCTCTAGGTATTCCATCACTCAGGATTCCTCGTCCACCTCTGGCGAATTAGTAGAAATCTCCTTATAGTGTGTCCGGCTGGTTAATCATTTTGTTGAAGAATTGTTTTTTTTTTCTAAGTTGTAAAGACTTGAGCGTTTCGGGCTCAATGCTTGTCATTTCTTGCTTCAAGTCTATGAAGGCTATACGTCAGAGTCTCTTTCCAAATTTTTGTGTATATTTATAAATTGTAAGAATGGGTGCTCGATATTCTATTTTTCTCTAAATACTATAGTCGAATTATTTAGTTTGTTCTTCAATTTTCAGAAGAAGGGTTTGTTTCCTTCGATCAGTAATGTTTTGGTTATGAATGTGCAAGGTTCGGTCATACTCTTTATGAAATAATTAATAAGGATATCAGTTATCCATAATATGCTATTACTTAACTACGTTACTTGGATTTATTTGATATGTACTTTTTTTTATATTTGTTATGATAGTTTTATCTACTTCTCATAACTATAAATATTGTATTCATTTGTTTAAAATAATTGCATATCCCGAGCCTCAGTCGGTCTGCGTTCTATTGCTAAGCTTGCACAGCTTAGCAATTCGTTTTCCATTATAGCAGAGTTTACTTCTCTTTATGTGTTAAATGACTTTTGTGCACTATTGAGTCATGGTTACGGATTTCTTTTTTGTACAATCATTTCTTCCTCGTGAAAGTATAAAGTTGTATATAAGTAATCTATTTTGGTTTTCAAGCTTATGAAGTTATCAGTTGATGAGGAAGACCCTGAATTTTCCACAGTGTCAGATAATAAATGTCGACGTTTCGAATCTCCATGGAGATCTATTTTAAGGACAAATGAATGAAAAAATAAAAAAAAGATTTAGGTAAAATTTATAGAGTGAAGTAAAGATTATTTTTCTAAAGAGCCAACTAGACATAATAAATTTATTTTTATTTAATGTTTATTTAAATTTTAAAAATAATTAATAAATTAATTAATTTGATTAATAATGATGAATATATATAATAATAATATATCATAACTAATAATGAATAATACTACTATTTTTATTATTTATTTTAGAATTTTCTAATTATAGCTAATGATTTAAAATCCAAATCCATTTTTATTCCTAGAATTTTTAATAAGTAATATTAAATCATTTATCAATACTAATGGTGAATGTATATAATAACTTATAATAACTAATAATAAATAATACTACTTTAGATTTTTATTTCTCAAAAAATATATAAAATCTAAATGTGACTTAATTTCTATAATTTTAATAATTAAATGATATATATTTTAATTCCTAGAATTTTAATAATTAATAGTTTGTGAGACTATCTAAAGGTACTTATAATAATTATAATATTATTAATTAATTTAATTTTAATTGGAAATTAATTAATGAATTATTTGACTTTTTAATGAATTATTTGATTTTATAATTTTTAATTCTATATCAAACTTAGGTGGATGAGGAATCCTTAGTGAGGTATTCCGTCACTAAGGATTCCTCGTCCACCTCTGGCTACTGCTACCGTTATACATTTTCTGGTATCGTGGGTGTCCCGCATAATTACTCCAATGGTATTTATTTATGATTAGCTCCTTTAAGTCCACATGGTTTGGTAAATATAGCTTTCCTCTAAAAGTTAATATTTGTTCTTTATTAACTCCATATTCACAAGTATTTCCTCGATTTATGGTCTCTCCCATTTGCTACCATAGCAATTGATATTCTGTATCCTTCTGGGCTTCCTCTTTTACTTATCCAAGAATTTACATTCAAGTTGATTGTAGTAAAGCTGATAAACACAATGCAGCTTTCTACCCAAAGCATCATCCACCCGATTTTCCTTACCCTTCATGTGCTGGATGTCCATATCAAAATCACTTAAGAAGGTATTCCATCTTGCCTGTCAGGAATTTAAATTAGCTTGCTTGAAATAACTAGTTAGGCTGCTATGATCTGTCTTTAGTAAAAATTTCTTACCTAACAAGTAGTGTCTCCATACCTGGAGTGCATGTACTACTGTTGTTAACTCTAGATCATAGGTTGCATATCTTTGCTCGTTTTCCTTCATATTTCTTGGCTCATAAGACACTAGTAACCTTCCCTTCCTGAGATAAAACTACCCCAACTCCCTCTTTACAACCATCTGTATAAACTTCAAATTCTTTATTGGGCTCAACTACCCTCAACACTGGTGCAGTGGTTAATCGCTGATTTAACCTCTCAAAATTGTTCTGGCACTCAACAGTCCATTTAAAAACTTTTTCTTTTCTCTGCAAGGAGGTAATCGGAAAGGAAATTCTGGAAAATCCTTCGATAAATCTTCGATAGTACCCATCCAATCCCATAAAGGATCGAATATCCACCACATTCTAGGTTACCCTCCATTCCATGATTGTTTTGATTTTCTCTGGATCAAAAAATATCCCTTCTACTGAAATAACATGGCCTTAGTAATGGATTTCTGTTTTGAAGAAATCACACTTGTTGAACTTAGCATACAGCTAGTGTTTTCTTAACATTTCTAAAACAATCATTAGATGCTCTTTATGTTCTTCTTGGTTTTTAGAATAAATTAAAATATCATCAATGAATATAAGTAAAAAAATATCCAGGAAAGGATGGAATATACCATGCATTAATGACATAAATGTCGTTGGTACATTGGTTAACCTGAAGGGTAACACCACAAATTCATAATTTCTATACCTAGTACAAAAAGTAGTCTTGAAAATATCTTCATCCTTGATTCAGATCTAATGATATCCAGATATTAGATCTATTTTTGAAAATAATGTGGCGTCCTTCACTTGATCGAATAGATCATCAATCCTTGGTAAAGCATATTTATTTTTTACTGTTAACTTGTTGAGTTGTCTATAGTACTCCATGCACATTCGCATGGTTCCATCCTTCTTTTTAATGAACATCACTTGTGCTCCCCAAGGGGACACACTTGGATGAATATATTATTTTTCCAGTAGTTCCTGTAGCTGCATTTTTAATTCAGTTAATTCTGGAACATTCATTCTGTAAGGAGCCCTTGACATAGGTGATTCTCTTGGCATTAATTGAATGGTAAAATCGATATCTCTTCTTGGTGGTAATCCAGGGATATTTTCTAGAAATACATCCATGAAATCTTGTACCACTGGTATGTTTTCCATCATAGGTGATTTTTCCTTGGAATTGGAATATCCCACCTAGATAGCATAAATTTGACATCTCGTCCTTATACACTTATTCATATGGGATGCTATAATAAGACGTAGTTGTAGCGGTCTCTTGATCCCATGAATCTCTTTGCATGTTTTATATTTCATTCTGTAATAGATAATATTTTCTTTGCAGTCCACTAAGGTCCAATGTTTTTCTAGCCAATCCATGTGCAACAACACATCATAGGACCCTAATGGTAGTATGTTCAGGTCCACATTTAACTGTTGTTATGCAATTTCTAATGTGCAGTTTGGAAATTTGGCTGTTACCTTTCTTTTTTCTCCTGTGGCTAGCTGTACTAGTGAAGGGTTTTTGAATTTCTGATCTTTTAATTTACAAATTTCCACTATTTTGGGATTAACATAATTTAGACTTGCACCTGGGTCTAAAAAAATAGAAACAAATTAAGACAATAATTTACCTTCCAACTCTATCATTGTTGGCTGATAATTTTTCTGTTGATCCTCCAACGCTGTATTGATATGAGGTATGTTTCGAGCCACATCACCTATTGTAGAAGCCTCCTGTAAATTTGCAACTGTTTCACTTCTCGCTCGCTGTGGGAAATTTTTGTAATAATGTGTCTCACCACACCCCCAACACTACAGAGGTGCTTTGGTCACATGCCCTTGCTCAGGTTTTCTAGATGCCTCTGTATGACTCTCTTCAACTGGCCATCGGGTTATTTGATGATTTCTGCCAAACTTCTTACTTATAGAGCTTCGTGCAGAATTATTAGAGTTATTATTTTTGGTGCCCTTGAAGTTTGAGTTGCTTTTCTGTCATTTTCTTGGCTTCCAAATTTTTCCCACTTCCCCTTTAGCCTTGGACTACAGGTAGCACATTCGTGTCTTACAAATGGCTTTGGCCATGGTTCTGGAATTTAAGAATTCAATTCACTTACTACAAGGAAAAGACCCTCTAGCAGATGTTTTTGAAGAACCCCTTACAAAATTCCCATACATCTGTTTCTATCAGAGGTTACTAGAAGAGGTTGGCAGGTGGAGGGTTTTGTGGATGTTTTCTGCTCAGTGCACTTATCATTGAACATACCACCTGTGCTCCTTACAAGAGAAAGCACTGGTGCGCACAAATGGCATGCAAAACACTGTGCGCTCCATATACACTTGCCCGATGCATCGTATTACTATAGAGAACCAGTGCTTTAGAACTCTTCTGCATTGGTGCATCATAAAACACCGCGCCAAAACTAAAAATTCCCAGTGAAGTATTAAGAACGTGCACTAGTGCATCATTAAACAACGCGCCAAAACAAAAACCAACTGGTGCATTTGTAAGAAACAACACCGGTGCACCTATAAAGCACGCACACCAGAAAAAGGTTAAAAGAAAAATTTACAGAAGAAAACCAGATTTTTCACCTTTTTTTGTGCTCTAGAGCTCTCAATTATTGGTGTGCTCTACAAGAGAAGGCACTGGTGCACACAAAATATTCCATGCTAGTGCATCATAAAACAACATGCCAAAATATAAGCGGACTGATGCGTTCATATGAAACAACACCGGTGTGCATATAAAACACGCACACCGAAAAAGGGTTAAATAAAAAAAAATTACGGCCAAAAAACCGCATTTTTCACTTTTATCCTCTCAATCACCAGTGCACTCTACAAGAGAAAGCACCATTCGCACAAAACATTGGCACACCGGACACCGTGCTCTCCGTACACACATACCTGATGCGTCCTATTACTGTAAAGCACCGATGCTTCAAGACTATTCTGCCTCGGTGCATCATAAAACACTGTGCCAAAACTGAAACAGCCCAGTGCGGTGTTAAGTAACCGCCACGGTGCATCATAAAACAATGCACCAAATCTGAAAATACCTAATGCGTTCTTAAGAAACCACACCGGTGCGCCTATAAAACCCCGCACACCAGAACAGGGTTAAATAAAAAAACATTACGGCCAAAAAACCACATTTTTCACTTTTCTCAGTACTCTAGAGCTCTCAAGCACCGGTGCAATTTCTCCTTCTCTGAGCCACCCTTACATTGGTGCTCCCATTACACCCATTGCATGCATTGTTGTTGTGAATTGGCCACCAATCTCTAGCTTGGATTTTGTAAAATGGTGGGAAAATTTTCTTTTACAAATTCTACAGCCAATATGCCTCCTCAACGAAATGTACAGGTATTTTTTCTAGTTTTTCCATAATTAAGCTTTTTAGTGGATTAGAATTTGAAATAACCTTAAAATTAACCATTAAAAAGGAAAAAAAATGTGTCACACAGTGCGCATGAGTCGTTCGGCTTGCACCAGTAAGCAATGTTGGCTGTAAAATTTACAAGCCGCACCGCAACCGGTGCTAACAGTATCCGCACCGTTTCCGGGGCAGTACCAAAAGATGCCCCGCATTATTTTAAAATTAAAAAAATTTTACAGTGTGGTCATTTAGATGGGCACACCGTTGACCATGGAAATAGCAACATGGTGTGTTGAAAGATATATCCACCTCGGTGTCTGTCACTGCACTGCATTCTGCATTCCAACAGGGTCAACGGTGCGGCTGGGTAGAAGACCGCACCGTTGACTATATAATTTGTCAGGAAGTCGGTGTGTTGACATGACTATATGCACCAGGGCATATATTTTACTCAGCACACTGCTCTTCTGACACCATATATAGTCAACGGGGCTTGAAAAAAAATTTAGGTGCATCACATATGGTGTGTTTTATGTCATCTTGGGCACCGCCTTCAGTGCTCTACAAAAAAGAGCCGCACTGAAACCAATGCATGACTGTTTTTGTGGCGCATCGACTAGTCGATTTATTTTTTCCAAAAAACATATATATCTATATTCCAAAATACATGTCTGATTTAGTAAAAAAAAAATTTAATATGCCAATGATTCAGATAGAAGAGGAGGAACAGTAGCAACAAAAGGCGGAGCAGTATGACATGCTTTGCCAGTGGGAGGCACGAGAGAGGGAGAGAGATGCATACCCTTGCCCTATTACATCAGATACCCAGGGGTTCCTAAGACAGGTAGGCCTCCTCAAGTTCTATGAGGAGCCTACTTCCCTAAAGGCCCATAGTGTCTTTTTGAGACGTCTTATCCAGAGGTGGAATGCCCACCAACAGGCTTTCTAGGTTGGTCCTGACTAGTGGTACACACCCACTGAGGAGGATATTTATTTCATTACAAGGCTATCGAGGAGAGGGGTGGATTTTCCCTCATTCCCAGAGGTTCTAGTTGTTTGTGTAGTATGGAGTCTGTTAGATTGCTCCCACAGATACATTGGAGCAAATGTATTGTCCTTCAGAGTTTCAACTATGTATTGGTGCATTTGGTAGACAGTACGTGCAGTGCCTTTCACTTCTCATTTCGACCATTTCGCACAACACCAGTGATGGACAACACATTAGTTTCCCTCTTCTATATTATGTTGATTCTTTAGTACAAGAGCCATGAATTTTCAAGTGGTCTGCCATTTTTTTGTGGTAGTTTTGTACGGCCTTAGATAGATGTCATGCTCATGCACAAGGGAGGGTCAACTTCCCTTTTGCTTCAGAGCTTTTTTGTTTATTTTTTGAAAGGTTTCCAGAGATGAGGCCTGCTTTTGTTTGGCAGCCTCGTAGGTCGATGTTAGAGGCCCAGATCCACATGTGGGGGCAGATGATGCCCAAGAGGGGAGAGACTATGTTTCTAGCCAGGATATCGCATGATGCACTGGACTTACTAGCCAGTGTTGATGAGATGCATCCCTTCATTATGGTCCACTGTCCTTGTGCTGGATTGGATTCGTGAGGTTGTGCCAACATCCTCTTCACAGATGATGAGCCGCCAGATGATAAACGCAATATTACTGTTTTATTTATATTTATTCTAACATGTTCTTTAACTTGTTTTTATGAAATTGTGTAATGACATTGTCTAATTATTATTGTGTACTTGTATATATTTTGCAGACATTGGCTCTTTTGATGGCGAGGAGATGTCGGAACCACCACATGATCCAGGTGTGGATCCTGATGACGATCAGGACATGGCAGATGCCGAGGATCATGATTAGGAGGCCGATGGAGAGAGACATGCTCCTCATGCTGGTGCACCATTACTGCATTTTTCTAGGCGTGGTCGACCTGATAGTCGATACATGATGGAGTTGGGCGACCAGCTCGGTGCATTGATTGTTTAGGCGGGCATCGGGCCTGTTCATTGCAAAGACATACAAGTCAATGATAGGCTAATATAAATGTGGAGAGGCATGCCGCGTGACATGTACAACCTGATGCGGCATGTCATAGGAGCTACGATAGTTGTTACGTGACTAAGGAGGATCATTGCACGTTATAGGCGTGGTAGAGTCGCAGCACATGATGGACAATCCGCAAGCAGTGACTCATCTCATGATCATTAACCTCGCACCGCACTTGATGAGAATGAGGCTTCAATAGCATCTAACAGTCATCATGGAGATGAGGATGGACCATTGGCCATGTCCAGTCATCAGCAGCCTGCAACATCCATCAGTACTAGTCATGATCATGAATAGGCTGGACCATCGAGCATCGAGGCTACACCATTGACTGAGCGTGCCTCCACTAGTACTGCTTATATTGATGTTGTACTACCACCAGCTAATCCATCCATCAGTACTAGTGATGTTGTACTACAACCATCTAATCCATCCAGGTGATCCATGACATTTATATTACAATTGTATATTTTTAACATTATTCAATTATATTTATATATATGGTCCATGTATTTTATGTTCATGTTGCATTTGTACTTAATTTACATGTAGGTGATCATCTTGATGTGTATATTGGTAGGTCATGTTAGATATGTTCATTTAATGTTTATCTTGTAGATAGATGTGTATGTGATAGCATGAGTATTTGACATGAGATGTATATATGATGTTTTTGTTGTGATGATGTTAATATATAATGTTAATTTGACGTTCGAATGTGTTTTTAGTCGAATATGATGTTTGTATGATGGTTATCATGATCGTGATGTTTATTAATTAATTTAATATTAAATGACCATGATATTTATTAAATATTATGTCGTGATTGTAGTTGAAATTTAAATTTTAAATGTATGTAAAATTGTAAAATTGTATTTGTATATGTAATTTTAATTTTAATTGTAATTGTATGGAGAATATTTAATGTAAAATTTTAATTGTAATTGTATATATGACAAATTGTAAAATTCTAATTGTATGTAAAATTCTAAAATTGTAATTCTAAAATTGTAATTGTAATTGTAAATGTAATTCTAATTCTAATTCTAATTGTATATTGTAAAATATTTGTAAAATTTTAATTGTAATAATGTGAAATGATTGTAATTGTAAAATTTTAATTGTAAATGTAATTGTATGTAAAATTAAAATTGTAATTCTAATTCTAATCATAATTGTATGTGAAATTGTGAAATTGTAATTGTAATTGTAATTGTAATTTTAACTGTAATTGTATGTAAAATATTTAATGTATAATTTTAATTGTAATTGTAATATTTAATTTATTATGAAATGATTGTAATTGTAATTGTAATTGTATATATGACAAATTGTAATTGTATGTAAAAAAATTGTAAAATTTTAATTGTATTAATGTGAATTGATTTTATTAAAATATTTAAATTTGTAAATAGTTGTAAAATAATAAATCTAGAATAATACGAATTTATGTAACATAATAAAGTTTAGAAAACATTGCAAATAAATTCATGTACTTTAGAATTATCATTATTTTATTATGATCTTACATACAAAAAAATATATTTTTACAATCTGTTGTGCTTATCATCATAACACGCACCGGTGCGTCTTATTACTCTGACGCATCGGTGCTTCAGGACTCTTTTGTACTGATGCGTCATAAAACACCACACCAAAACAAAAACCTCGATCTTACAAACCATCCCGGTGCGCCTATAAAACAACGCGCACTCGAGCAGGGTTATTCTATAAAGTGCAGTATTGGAGCAAGGGAGGGTTCGAATAGTGGGCAAGAATTTTTCTGAGGAGATGAGGGTTTGAAAAGACGAGAGTTCGAATTTCGGCTGAGAATTTTATAGAAGAGAAAATGAGTGATTCAAACAGAAAGACAAACAAATATGCTTACAGGGATGCAGACGACTACAGAGCTCGATAGAGTACAAGAGGAGTACAACTTGTGACTGGCAGAGAGCATTCGGTTGAGGCCAGTGATAAGTTTAAGAGGTCCCATGCTGGAGAAATGGAGAGCAGAGTCGATGGCAGAGAAAGATCAATCAAGGTAGTTGATAAAGCTAAGAGGCACTATGAAGGGAAGGATTCTCATTCCCTTAAGGACAACAGAGAAATATCAATTGACGTTGTTGATCTAGCTGGTAGGTACCATGAAGGGAAAGATTCTCTAGAATGCGTTTAAAATTAGCTGGGAGTATTTCCCGAGCTTTGGTTGGCTTACATAAAATTTTACCGACAAAGATGACGTTGCATAAAATCACATCTTCGGATTTCAATTGAACCTGAATGGCATCCTTAACTTGTCTTAGTTCTGGTCCTGTGGATGAAACCAGTAAAACGTATTCTTGTATTATAATGGAAATATAGTGACCATTTCTATGGGAAGAAAAGCATAGATACTTGCAGCTACCATATTTCCACCTACAAATCGGTTTCCCATTGGAAAAACTAATGTAATAGCCTATTTTGCAATGTATTTCTTCTACTCAACCCTATAATCATTTTCTATGGGAAACCATTGCCTCCACATGTAATAAATACATCGTCTAGTCAAAAATTGGTCTTCTTCTACTAATAAATGCAGAATGAAGGACTGATTGTCATTTCTCCCAGAACATTATCCTTTTGCTGTTTATATGTACTAATTGCTGGCAGGCCATCTGTCTACCTACAGATTATATTCTATAACATATTGGTTGAAAATAGTCAAGTGGAAATTATAACAGGTTCACATGCCACAATTACCCACTTGGGCTCTATAGTATTGCATCTTCACACACCCTACATTGCATTCTCCCCACATAATCAGTGGGGACCTCCTGTAATAAACAAAATGCATTAGAAGAATAGTTATTTCCATCAAAAATTTATCCAATTCCAATCCTAAATTTTAATTCTAATTCCAATTATCAAGAATAAACAAAATTATATTTCTTAATTTCTATGGTTGGAGTTCACTAAATTTTGGTGTACACACCTAAAAGTAATTTTGGTGCCTTAACCGCAAATCAGTGCTACTATACATATAAGCACACTGGTGTCGGTGTTACAAAACGATGCACCAGTGATGAAGAAACACAAATAAAAAAATCGCCACTCTATTTTCTTTAAGTCAAATAAAAAGTGGCAAATTGAGAAATGGGCAGCAAAATATTTTCGAAAATATAATTTCATAAAATAATTCTTAAATACTAAACACTTTTCATTATTTCACTATTTTTGCTAAAATGTTCAGCCAGATATTTGGAGGAGACATACCTGGAGCAAGAGAGCATGAGGGCATTGTGGAGCAAAGAAATACGTTCGAACAGAAGTATTCAGACAATCAGAAATCGAACCTCTGGTGATTAAAACCATGTATCATATAATTTCAAACCATCTCGTGATTAAATTTGATTATTATTTTTACTTTTTCTGCAGTTTTATCCATTTTTACCCTAAACCCTTCATTTTTTTGTTTTTTCCCTTTCTTCTCCCTGTTTCTATGATTTCAGAATTATGGATTTTCGTTTTATATTGACATCCAACCCACGGGACGACTTGTATAGTCGGATCCCAATCCATTCGGTTATTGCGTGAATTTTTGGAAAAAATGGTTTTTTTTTATCGATGCACTTTATTATAAAGCACACATCGCATGTACTGTGTAATAAAAAATTTGAAAATATATTTTTTAAATTAGTGCGCCATATCTAAAATAGGGCACCGGTGCTCCATGTTACAAGGATAGCACCGTATGGTTTATTACACTATTTGTGCGGTGTGTTTATAATACCCCACACACTATAGAGTCTGTTATACTATTTTGCGGTGCGTTGGTATACCCCACCACACCGGTGGCGGTGCGTATATCAAGAAAGGTGCACCGGTGTCTTGAGATTTATTTTTTACCTGAAAAGTTAACAATTTATTTATAAATATATTAATGAATGATATGGTACAGGTTTCATATTGATAAATAAATGAATTACAAGAGATCAAATAACAAAAATACTGATAAGGCATCAAGAAAAGAAAAAAAGGCAAGTTCTTTGTAAATTCTATTTAAAAAAATATTATTTTTGAATTATATGTAAGTTTAACTAATATGTATTGTTTACTGTATATCATGCAAAGCCACAAAATGATGAAGCTCGATAAGATTATTTTTGTTCTAGGACCAGAAGAACGTAAAAGCTTGATGGAAAAAATTCAAAAGGATCAATTGGGTGAATGAAAAAATAATATCGATCAAATATGAGTTTCTTTTCTTAATTATCATTAATAATATACTTAAAAAAATTTAGATAACATGTATCAAACAGTTTATTAATTCACATATGTTTAATGTTCTACAAGGACCAACAACTTAGAAAAGTAATGTTGTTCTAAGTAAATAAAAAAATAGAACATAAAAATGAAAATGAATTGCTCCTTAGCTCATCTGGAGTGGTGCTAGAAGTTAACGAAAGGGGGAAAAACTTTTACAAAAGTTTGAGGGATCTAGTGGAATGAATATATAGATGTTCTTTCCACTTACAATACAAAAATCAATCTAATGATTCCAAGAACCAAATTTTATCTAAACTACAGGGAGAGTTTCCAGAGAATTGGTCAATGAGACATGTTAGAATTTTAATAGCAAAAACGTACAACAAAAAAAATGAAGAAATGAAAAAGTAATATTCTTTTAAATGTTTATCTAGAATTATTTATAAATATCACCTTTTTTATATTTACTTTTCAGGTATCAATATAAAAATTAAATATTTTATTGTCATGTTACATTTTCAGGAAGATTATGAAAATCTCAAAAGATGAAAGAGCTGATATCAGAAATCTGCTAGTAGGAATGTCCAAAATGGTGTACAAGGAGATGGTCAAAGAAATGGACAAAATTGCATCGCAAGAGGAGCCATATCACCAACAATTTGCTTCAAATGTAATATGTAATCATTGAATTTTTCGATCATTATGTACAATAAATAAACAATTTAGAAATAAATATTAATTCTCAATCATTTTCTTGCAGAAAAGAAAAGAAAATGGAACCCATTCAGCACATAAAACACGACAACAAGGAAGAAAACGGTTGATATCTATGTTTGTGAGTCATTGTTACTTCCTTATAACAACTTAACTAGATTTCATTTTTGTATTTTTTAATTTTTTTTACAAAAATAATCATTGAATGTCTTCAAACAGGTGCTAACATACAAAGAAGAACCATCAGACGAATTGATTGAAATTGGGTTAAATATGAGCTGTGAGTATATGTTGGCATATTAGAAATTAATTGTGGAATTTGTAAGCATCTATTGATATTGTTTTACTTAGGTCCATCTATAATTAATAGAACAAAAACATCTTTTATATTAAATATATGATTTGTTATGGGATATAAAACATGCAAGAAATAAAGTATGGAACTGCGCCAATAGATGAAATTTTAAAAGATGGCATGGTACATGGTTTTGAAAGAATGTGTATAGTTTATGAGTCAATTTTTTCTATGGTACATCATTTTTCTTTTCGATTTACATTGATGTATATTATTTAATATTTCAATTTTCATTATTCTCTCCAATGTATATACACTCATTTTAGTTTATTTTTATATTTGTAGGTGGAAGGTGAAGGAGAAGAAAACAATCAACACCATGAACAAAACATTCTTGAAAATAACCCAAGTCATGGAAGTAGATCTAGCATTTGCATCAGTTCAAGTGAAGAATGTTGATCACTATGTTTGGATATCAAAGCAAGGCATTGTATTTTTTGAAATATGTTTGTGAAATTAGACATTTTGTTTAATGTAATGGATATAGTGTCCCAATTGAAAGACAAAGGGATACCAATAATTGTCCCATTTTTTATGATAAAGATTGTCTTGTTCATATATATTATATATCAATTTTTTTAAAAAAAAAATTTATTGTGTTCTCCATTGTTGTTCTTAAATGCACTATTAAAAATTTAATTCATATGAATATTGTTATGAGATATATAGGTGTCGACTTTTGATGAATAATGAATTTTAAAAAACCACAATAATTATGATATGATATAAAAAATTAATCCAAACATCACGTTCAAATGCATTAACAAGAATTTAATTAATATGAATATCGTTATAAGATGTGTCAACTTTTGATGAATAGTGAATTTAAAACAATCACAATAATTGCACTGTCATAGGTTGATGTTTCTAAAAAATACAAAATGAAAACCGGTGCGTGTCAGTAACTGTACACTGGTGCGTTTCTACGACCTATGAGCTTTGAAAACACACCAAAACAAATTAAAAATATCACTGCATTTGTGTGGTACGATGCACCGATGTGTTTATGTGTCTATACACACCGGCGTCATTGTACGATTTATTTTCATCACATGAATACTGATACCAATTATAAATCTCAGTGCGTTTGTGTGATACTGTGCACCGGGGCGTTTATGTGTCTATAAGCACCAGTGCATTTGTACAACCTATGGGCATGACATGAATATCGATACCAATTATAAATCTTGGTACCTTTCTATGATACTCTGCACCGATGCATTTCTATATGTCTACGCACCGATGTGTTGATATGACCTATCAGCACTTGAAAAATCCAAGGCCAATTAGATCGGCCCCATGCATTATATAACCAACACTATGCCCAGTTCAGTTTTATACCTTAATGGCCTAGTGCATTTTCCTTCAACCGCCCTAGGGTGCATTTTATATGTACACACCGGTGCATTCAAGCCAGAGTAGCGCACTGATGAAAAAAACATCCGTAATAACCTCCGACCACCCATTTAATTTTAGTTGTGTTGAGTTTCCATTAAAAGCTCTGCCAAAACCTCCGTAACCATAAACGGATGTTGTAGCAAATGTTTTTTTGACAATTTTGGCAAATTTTATAACACTAAAAACCTCCTTTATAACCTACACTAGAGGGTCTTTTCCTTGTAGTGGTTCCTTCATATGGATTGGAAGACTACTAAGGAATATTTGAACCTTAGCCCTTTCATCTCTGCGGTATGGAACATATCTTAACGGAGAGGTGAACTTGGTAATATACTTGTCCATGGTCATCTGTCCCAGCTTCAAGTCATGAAATTCTTTAGATTTCTCATCATAGTATCGTTTTTTTAAATAATTATCTTTAAAGTATTGCTGGAACGATTCCCAGGTAACATCTTAGTCCTCAATGCTACGAACATTCTTTACTTCTTCCCACCAGATAGTGGCTTTCTCCTTTAACTAATATATGGCCAATCTGGCCTTCAGGTTGTTGTTGTACTCATACACTTGAAAACATTTGTTCATATTTATCAACCAAGCCTCTACCACTTGCTCAGCTTCGCCATCAAATGTTGGTGGTTTTATTTTTCAAAACTCACCTTGAAGCTCCACTTTTTCATTTTTAACTTCTTGTTGATATGAAAAATTCCCAGACTCTACTTCATTATAGTTTTTGTTCTTGTTGCTTTTCTGTGAAGGGCTTCATTCCACTATTTCAGTGGTGTGGTTCCTTTTTTGTCTCTCATTACCTTCTTGCATGTTTCTATCAGAACTGGGTTGTTCCATTCCCTGATTTTTCTTGTCTGATAGGATCTTGAGTATCTTTTCTTTCTCTTGCATCAAACACTCGTTATAACTTCGAACCTGCACTACTTCTTCCTGTAGCTTTTGTACTGTATCCAAAAGTATGCTTGTTTGGTGTTGTTGTTCCTCCAATAGTCTACTTGTCTGCTGGTGCTGATTCACACTCAGCTGAACCCACATCTGAGGCCTCACTTCTGGTCATGTTTGGGGTTCCCTGGTGTTCTGGGGTGGTTGTTGCGTTGATCTCCTTCTCATGACGTTTCCTATTATGCTTCTATTATGTGCATCATTGTACAGACAGCTTAAATTGTTAATTGACCCTTAGGGTCCCCCTCTGATACCACTTGTAACATATCAAATAAAAAATAAAATTTACATAACATGATATTAATTTTTACCTTACCTTATCTATAGTATTACCAAAGTCTTAATCCTATTGTAATTTTCATTAGCGGGATA
This sequence comes from Pinus albicaulis, assembly GCA_034641835.2. Lineage (NCBI taxonomy): Eukaryota > Viridiplantae > Streptophyta > Pinopsida > Pinales > Pinaceae > Pinus > Pinus albicaulis. Next base: position 1,403,995,456 of record CM076570.1, read on the forward strand.
TAAGATTGTTGATTTATAGAAAAAATAAACCTACCCTTACAACTTATGTTTGGCAACTTATAATTAGAAGCATTACCACTAAACTCATCTACCACCATTTTTTGGTTGCACACTTATCGATCACATTTATTACCTCGACACTCGTTGAATCAAATGAAGGTTGTCAAGTACTATGTTTTTAATGAAACTCCAGCTGTGGGATTGTATTTGGATGTGGAAATGATTTTTCATGGCCACCTGTTCCTCTACGCCTCATCTGATCTTCGACCATCAATGGTGGTGAAAATCGGTGGGAAACCTTGTAATGGGTAAAACCCCTTCACTCCTTACGAGTTCTCATTTACACGGTGCTAATCTGCTCTCTGCAATTTTCTCATTTACACAAATCCCTCAGTGTTTTTAGCTAAAAAAGTATGAGATTGGGGTTTTAATAGGCCTCAATCTCATTACATTAATCAACAAGAACTCGGAGGAGAACTCTAGTTTCTCAATGGAGGTTTTACATGGATACTTCTAGACTGGAATGTAATTTATTGTTTTCTTATTAATTCCACTTACCATTTTTATTCTCCTTATTCATTTACTTGTGATACTATCTCTTCATTCCTAATACCATTTTATATTTGTGTTCAGCTCAGGAATTGGACATTCAATAGCGGTTTAACCTCTATAGGTAATATAAATGCTAGGTTTCAGTTTTACTTACATACCCATCAGAGTTAAACTGTTACTTTATTTAATATTGCTACTCATTTTCGCTTTTACTAATTTCTTGGGGGTTTAATGCAGGTGTGTTCCTTCCGAAAGTTTTTTCCTTCTACTTTTCCTTGGAAACTACGGTTCTTCGGCTTCCTCCATGGTTAACAAGATAATTTTTTCTCCAGGTATTCTTTCACTAAGGATTCATTGTCCACCACTGGCGAATTAGTAGAAATCCCCTTACTGTGTGTCCGGTCAGTTAAACATTTTGTTGAAGACTTGTTTTTTTTTAAAGTTGCAAATACTTAAGGGTTTCGGGCTCAATACCTGTCAGTGATTGCTTCAAGTCTATGAAGTATATATGGTAGAGTCTCTTTCCAAATTTTTGTGTATTTTTATAAATTTTAACAATCTGGGTGCTCGATGTTGAAATTTTCTCTAAATACTATACTCGAATTATTTAGCTTGTTCTTCAATTTTCAGAAGAAGGGTTTGTTTCCTTCCGTCCGTAATGTTTTGGTTATGAATGTGGAAGAACGAATGTTCGGTCATACTCTTTGTGAAATAATTTTTAAGGATATCAGTTATCCATAATATGCTATTACTTAATTGCGTTAGTTGGATTTATTTGATATGCATCTTTTTTTATATTTGTTATGATAGTTCTATCTGATTCTCATAACCATAAATATTGTCTTCATTTGTTTAAAAGAATTTCATATCCCGAGCCTCGGCCAGTCTACATTATATTGCACAACATAGCAATTTTTTTTCCATTAAAGTAGAGTTTACTTCTCTTTACATGTTAAATGAATTTTGTGCACTATTGAGTCATGGTTATGGATTTATTTTCTGTACAGTCATTTCTTCCTAGTGACAGTATAAAATTGTATATAAGTAATCTATTTAAATTTATTTTCTCGATGACTGGATCACCCAATGCTTATTCTGTGTATATCAATAAACAAAGACACAATGTTTTGTAGTCTTGGGGTTCCACCTCGAGACGGAAACGGACAGTGTTCTACGCCTTTAATAGGTTACATTACCAGTATTTGTCAAAATTTTTACTTTTGAAACTTTTGATCAATAACTGATTATATCTGTTGTAAGTTTTTATGTTTAAAGTTTAAATCAATAACTCAAAATTTCCATTCGCTTGTCATTTCTCTATTTCTATTTATAGATTATGTTCATGAATAGTATAGCTACTGTTATTCTGCTTTCACAGTAGACCATTTCAAGAAAAACAACAACATTAAAATATTTCCACAGACTTTTCACAGAAGCTGTAAATAACTTACAAAATATTATACATAAACACAAAAACCATTCTTATTTGACTTATGGTTTTACAACAAGTAATTTACATTCTTTTCTTCTTCGGAAACACAGAACATGTGAACATTTCTATTAAAGAAACCATTTCCTATCTTAAGTTTACAGTATACTAAAAAACTTATTTGAATCTGTTGATGTCCTTCGAACCTTCAAAAGGGGAAATTATGTCCTACTTTTTCCCTGTGCTCCACACTGAAAGGTACAGGTTGACAGTAGATTTTTTGTTGTGATCTCCGTACCATTAGCCCAGTCAATACCAGAAAATTTCAGGAATAACTTTTCCACTCTACTCTTTAGTCTCTGAACAAAACCCGTACTCCTCACTGGGAACAGTCCTTTATCCCCAGATGAGCAGCTAACTTTTCCAACTGTCCAACCAACCTTTCAGTTGTTGGAAAACATTTACCATCAACCTTTTTACTTTTTATGGAACCACTTTCCATAACCAATTTTTATTTTTAACAATAACAATAAAGAAAAATAAATTTCCAGAAAAACATTAAGTGTCTCAATATTTTCTTTTAACAACTAGTTAACACTAAATACAGTTGTCACAGAAAAACATAATCTAACTATCCATTTTATTTTTGAGACATGTTTCCTAAAATTTAATATTTCCTTTGAAATGCTATTTAAAAATCCTAAATTTACAACTTCTATTAATTTTTTTTATGGTTTTTTATTCAAATATTTTGAACTATTTGAGTGAGCTAAATTCAGTTTTATATTTAAAGATACGGTAATGTAATACATTTTTTAATTTAAAAAAAAAAACTTTGAAGAAAATAATGTATACATTTTTTCACTTTATTAATTTATTTAAAATTTATTTAATAATAATAGGTTTTTTTAATAATATTAAAGTTATAGATATTTTAAAATATGTTTTATTAATAATTTTAATAATATTATTTTTAAAATTTACTTAGAATATATATTTTTTTTAATATTTTTTTTTTTATAAATTTAACATGAAATTTGATTTTAAAAGTTCGGAATAGTAAATAGTGCGTAAATTCACAGGGTCTCGTGCAAAGATTTAGTATTAGACATTTGAGGAGAGTTCTTTTCTTTTTCGAGAATATTCACACTACAAAAATGTGATCTGACATTTGGCATTGTGGTGTTGTTGATAATAATAATAGGGATTTGATTGGTAAATCTAGCAAGGCATACATACTCTATCTCTTCTTGTTTTGAACTTAAGACTAGCAAGCCATACATACTCTACACCATGTGATCTTTTACCAAAAAACACATGCTCTTAGCCATTAGGCCCACTCAACCTATATAAACTATACATGTATAAGAGCAAAGTTTTATCTAAACATTTGAACATTTCAAAACATGTATCTTGAGTTACACGGTAGATTCCGAGCAACCAACAGGGACAATTTATAGAATGGTCATTTGCGGAGTTGTGTGAATTGTGTACAAAACAGTCAAAGTTTTACCACAGTGCTTTTGTAGGGTCAAAGTTTTACCATAACATTTAAACATTCCAAAATGTGTATCTTCAGTTACAACATATATTCCAAGAAACCAACCAGTGTAATTTATAAGATGAATTTGAATGACAAAGAGTGAAACTAAATCCTTATAACAATTATGTTAGGAAAATAAAATAAAATAATTAAGATGCCCAAAATATATTTTTCATTTCGTTTAGACAGTAAATTTCACGCATCCAACGGGTATCTCCTACTTATTGGACAATTTAGAATGACCAAGCTTGAGAACCCCAATACTTATGACCGTGGTATTTAAAAAATTAAAATAAAGTAATCATCATATCTCCCCCAAAATAAAATAGTTAAAATCAAATCCTTGAAAAAGAGTCGCAATTAAAGGCGAATTCACAATTGCACCTAGCATTCGGATTAATAAGCAATCTTGAATCAGTGAAAATGGTTTGATTATTAATGAGCATAAATGAATCGTTAAAAACATTTTGATAGTGTTAAAAAAAACAGAGATATTAAAAACAGTTTTATAGGAATTAAAAAAATAAGAATTCTGATTGATTTAGAATTTTCATTTATTATTAAAAACGGTTCGCTTGGAATTTAAAAAAAATCAGAATTTTGATTGATCTAGAATTTTGATTTATTTTTCAGTATTAAAGAAATTCAAGAAAAAATTTGCGGAAAAGTAAATTCCATTTACCACGGGAGATACCATAAAACCCTGTTGGCATACCGGATCCACTAGTTGATGCGGGGGAGGCTTGTGTTCTGACCAGAAAACAATTTCCCCTGTTTCCAGCATCTTACTAAACCCCATAGTGACCAAATTTAAATTTAAATTTGTATTCGAATTCATTTGATATGGAAAAAAATTATTTGAATATATTATTTTTCTCAATATTGAAAAAAATGAAATAGAAGGTTATAATATTGAAAATTTCAAAAAGTCATAAATTATTGCCAATAATATAATTGTAAACATAATTTTATATGATGTAAATTTATGTTTCATTTTTATATTTAACTATACCAATATAAGAGAATTTCTCATAAGCATAATTAAAAATAATAATTTAAAAAAAATAAAAAAAAATATCTATTTCTACATTATAGTGAACAATATTGATTTTACGTTATCAACTAATTTATCAAACCACCAAAATATTATATATATATATATATATATATATATATATATATATATATATATAACCACCAAAATATTAATATTAGAATTTACTAATTATATACTAATTATTTAAATTTCTAATTAAACATTCCACTAATGTTATAACATATCAATATTGAACCATAAACTATATTTGGATTAATTAATACCCCGAATAAAAAAATTTACTTTGATAAATTACACCCTATATATAACCCGTCCACCCCCCCCAAAAAAAGGATTACAATTCATTGATGGCTACCTATTCCTTCTCATGATCCGAGACCTTGTTTGAAAAGTCGTAAGCCCAGAAGAATTAATAATTTTATTTGTAACTCTTTGAATTTCTCCGTACCGAATATAGAATTACAGTATTAAACCAAGAATCGATTTTTAATAATCGATTTTTTTTTATTTATCTTTGGGGTCGTAATTACCGTATTACCGAATATAGAATAATCGATTTTTTTTATTTATCTTTGGGGTCGTAATTTGGTATCACAATTATTTCTGTCTAATATTGTGTTGAAAAAATTATTTAAACACTTCACTATTTTTAATTTTTTGGTAACTTTTTTTCACCCACCAAAAATATCTACAGTCCTGCTAATTTGTGACGTCGACCTGTTAAAAGCATAATCTAACTGTCCATTTTTCATTTTCCCAAAATTTAATATGTCTTTTCAAATGCTATTTGAAAATCGGAAATTTACAAATTCGCTTTTTTATGGTTTCTATTCAAATATTTTGAACTTATAAGTGATTTAAATTTATTTTTATATTTAAAGATATGGTAATTGGATCAATTTTTTTAAAAACTAACAAAATATATGTAATTTTTTAAACATGTCTAGATCAATTTTTAAATTTAATTTAATTTAATAGTAATTATATATTTTTATATATATCTATATATATATATATATATTTTTTTTTTTTAATAATATGAAACTTTTAATTTTTTTAAAAAATATTTATTAAATTTTTAATAACATGCTTTTTAAAATGTATTTAGATTTATTTTTTTATAAATTTAACATCAAATTCTCTTTAAAATTTTTGGAATAGTAAATGGTGCATAGATTCATATGTGAAGTTGACTAAGTGTGAGTAATAGTAAATTGTTGAATTTCTGGTGCAAAAGTTGGAGCTCAAATCAACTAATTTTGCTGACCAAGCTTGAGTTATAACAGTTGCATTTGAAAAATTAAAATAAAATAATCATTATATCTGGTCTAAAATAAAATAATAAAATAGAAAATTCTCTAACTAATTTTGTTGACCATTTTAGAGATCAGTTTTGACTTATAACGGTTGTATTTGAAAAAATAAAATAAAATAATCGTTATGTCTGACCAAAAATAAAATAGTAAAAAAAAAATAATTCTTGAAAAAAGTAGGCGATTTAACAATCCCACCTAGCATTCTGATCAATAAGCAATCTTGAATAAGTAAAAATGGTTTGATTATTAATGAGGAAAGTGACTTGATACTTGTTAAAAACAGTTTGATCGGGATTAAAAACAAAAATCGGAATTCCAATTGATTTAGAATGTTGATTTATTTTTTCATTATTTAAAAATGAATTATTAAAATAATTGGATAGTTCTGACAACGTTCTGATTGATCAGAATTTTAATTTATTACTTTTTAAAATAATTGGATAGTATTTAAAAAGTTCCGATTGATCAGAATTTTAATTTATTATTAAAAACAATTTGATAGGTATTTAAAAAAATAAAAACTATTAGAATTCTAATTAATTTAGAATTATGATTTATTTTCCTGTATTTATATTGGTTCAAAACAATTAAAGAAATTCAATCTGTATTTATATTGGTTCAAAACAATTAAAAAAATTCAATCTGAAAATTTGCAGAAAAGTAAAATCTATTTTCAGCAGGACATACCATAAAACCCAATCCACTAGTTAATGCTCGGGAAGCTTGTGTGTTCCAAATTTCCTTTGCAGCTGCTAGCTTTTGCGCCACCATTTCTGAAAATTTGCAGCAGGTTTGCCACCGACAACCATCGAATCACATAAAAATATATATCATAGATTATTATAATTGAACCATGTGAGAAAGTCTTGTTTTAAGATAGCTTGTTTATATTAGATAGACAATCTATTTAATTTAGATAACCTAAACTACACCTACAATTAAGAGTTAATCAACAAATTTTTAACTAAATAAATTACATATAGATTATTATAATTAGTATTTTTTAGTGTAACAAGTTAAGTACAAGAAAAATTAAGATTTAATATCTTTTAACACTTTCTTTTAACAAGTATTTGTCTTCAAATTTTATCTTAATGAAATTTACTAATGATTCTGAAAACGTGTAGAATATGAAATCCATCAAGTTGTCTCATAACCATCCTAAAAGTGTAACTTAAAAGTAAAATTACGTGTCACTAGTGAAATTCTCTATTTGTAATGACAAAATTGCTAGTCATTATATAACTTGTAAAATATGAAGTTCATCAATTTGTTTCATAACCTTCTTAAAAGTGCAGCTTAAACATAAAATTACTTATCACAAAAGAAATTCTCTAATTGTAATGACACAATTACCTAGTCATTATATTGACATACTTGCATCTACAGGTATATACCTAGTCATTCATTGTATTCACCACATAAAAGAGTATGGATACTGAATATATCCAAATCAATATTACAACATGGCCTCTTTATCTGATTTTTGAAACTCATCATTATTTATTTGAGAAACAAAAATTAATATAAAACATATAAACTTTAATTTAAAAACTACATTCTACTAAAACTAACAGAAAAATCCATATTTATACCTTGTTTAGTAAAATGGATTGAATAGAACATCATAGTAACCATTCTTTAATCTAGTGCAGTGGATGAATCATGTAGAGAGAAATGTTGCTAACAACAACTCCACACATGGAAATGACTATAATGTTGAGCGCTAATAAGACAATTACTGTTTTCACACAAACGTTGAGTGCTACTCCTTAGACAGCTACTAAACATGTAGTTTTCCTCAAATTACATGAGCTCGGAGAGAATCTCGTCACAAAAACTATGCGAACTGCAATGAGTCATGAAGGTTTTGAGTTTTGGTGAAATTGGGAACAATAATTTGCATAAAATAATGATGGAAACAATTAAGCATTACCGAATGTTATATCTATTCAAAATATAAAAAGAAACCTTGCAACTGTTTCCAAATAAACACAACAAACGACAATAAGGAGGAAGGAAAAATATGTTGAGTCCATCTTGCAAGTTGTTGAGTGTCATATCTTTAATTTGTTTTATCATTATTGTCTTATCATTATTGTCTTGACCATTATATTGTTTGGTTCTTATTTTCAATGGGGTTATTATAATTGGTGCTCTTGCTACATAACATCAACAGGTACGGAGTAGATAGGAATAATGTACCCATTAGAAGCCAGAACCATCGTGATAAAAATTCTTGTGTATTGACTTTGATACTTATGTATATGGGGATAGCATATTAGAATATTATGCATATAATGTAGGGTTGCACATTTCCACAAATAGTAAGTGACCACAACTTCAGATCAGAAAATATCACATGAAAAATGCTCATAAAACAAATGACCTCTATCATACTCCTGGACCCTCTTATGAGGAAGCTATGTCTAGACTAACTTTGACACCAAGATAAAATATTTATACACACAAAATTATATTCCATATATTATTATAATCATGAAATACTATATATATATGAAATAATCTAGATATTAAGATAGGTTGATTATTTTATATAGAAGTTTTACTTAGTTGAAGAAATATATCAATCTAACTAAAAATAGTAACTAACTAAAAATAACTTAATTAAACAACCCACATATAGATTACAATAACTAATACATTTTATGACTAGGAATATTACACATTAAACAAGTAGAAATTAATATATCCAACATCTTCAATTTTTAAAAAGAGGTAAGAAATATCAAAAAATGTTATATCTAATTTTTTTTTTCCTTGCATTTGTTGAATAATAATTTAATTATATTAATCTACAAGTTTTGAAGAGTTTAATATGAATTGTGATAAAATATAGTTGGCATCACAAATCACAATTGTTAAAATATATGTATATAAGTTTGGGATTTAATATTAATAGTATTTTTCCAAGAGTAAGAGTCTTCATGGACAACCATTTAGTTACTTTGAGGATTTGATCTCTTTCAAATTCATTATTACTAATTTCATATATACATAATAGTTGTTTTAATATTATTATAACATATTATATCTCTCATGAATTAACTTTTAACAACATGATTATAATTTTTTTAGTATTATTCTATTCACATTATAATTTTTATAATTATTAATGACCCTTTTTAATTTCAGATATATTAAGCATTAAGAGGATTCAAATATCTCAAGATAATTTTGCATCTGAAAGAAATTTAATCCACCAGTTAAGAGGAATCTACGTTGTTTATTAATAATATTATTTATATTTATATAAATTTAACATGTCTATTTACATCAATATTTTATTTTCAATTTTAATTCAATTTTTTAACATAATATGCATAACCTTAATTATATGTAAGTAAAGATATAAATAACTAAGATTTTTTTTTTTTTTTCGAGGTACATCTCTTCATGTCTACTACTCGAAGATGGGTATGATAGTTAATATGGACAAGACAAAAGTCATGATCATTAAATCCAAAAATTTCACCCATGATAGTTTCATTTATAATAATCAGTACTTAGAGGAGGTTTATTCTTATAAATATTTCAGTATTAACTTTCCTCATCAACTCGAGAAAAAGATTATTTGAGGCTGGAAAGCATATTATGGTCTTGAAAAAAATTGTAAGTCGATCGACCTTTTGTATTTGGAGTAAAAATAGGTTCCTTTTTTATACTCTTGTCAACCCTGTTGTCTTATATGGATTTGAAGTTTGGGGTTGCAGTATATCTAGAGAGTCATGGAGGAATATTGGGATGAATAAAAATAAATTCATAATCTAAAACCTAAATATCAAGGGAAACACTCCCTATCCTATCCATTTGATTGAAGTTGGTATGTCCCCCATTGAAAGTACATCTATGTTTAGATATTTGAGGTGTAAGAAGAAGCTTAACAACATGGAATCCACAGGGCTCACAAAAATTGATTTTAACTTTAGTCGAAACCCCCACCTTCACCTCAAACGCGAGTCACATAAGCATTCCCAGTCTTGGCTCAAGCATTGGGGAATTATGGAGGAGGTCAGTATGGGAAGCAAAGCTAGTGTTAAAATACTATTACCTTCAAGTTTAATGACATGTTATGGGAGGATAAAGGGCTCGAGGTTAAAATGAAACTAAGATACTATAAGGAGTTGAGAAACCACACCCTTGATAGCTAAAATTATCTCTCTGTGTTAAATAGCACTAAGAAAAAAATTATCAATGCTAGGATTTGAATTAATTTTCATGAGCTTCGAAGTGAGACTAGATGGTGGTCTATTCCCAAGACTCTGTGGAATGATAAACATGTCAGATTTGCAATAATATACAACTGGAAGATGAAAACTACTTCCTCTTAGAATGTCTCACTCTTCATCACATCTACTCTCTATTCCCTAAAATTTGTCACAATTCTAATCTTCTTGACTTATTAAGCTAGCCCATCTATAGCAATATTGGAGTGCTTCTTTTTTATTTTCTTGAGGTCCGATAAGCCGCATTGGTATTAGTGGACATTAATAATAATCATCATCATCTATTTCAATATGTAATTTAGTAACTTTTATAAATTTAAAGTTGTAATATTTTATAAAAAATACATGTTATCAATCATTAGATCCATTTAGCTATATAAATAAAATAATTTTCATGTACAAATGTTTTTACTTTTTTGGTATTAAACACAAGTATAAATTTTGAATATTTAAAAAAGACATAAGTAACATACAATTTAGACATAATTCGATAATATGATATAAAAACAATTATTTCATGATACATATCAGATTACTAAAAATAAAAAAACATAAAAACTAAACAAATTATAAATTTATTATTATTATTATTATTTTTAGTTGTGAATATATATATATATATATATATATATATATATATATATATATATATATATATATATATATATATATATATATATAAAAGGTGGAACAAGATTTTAATCATGGAGACTCATAACATGTAAGATATATGTAAGTAGCCATTGTTACAATACCATAGCTTATCAATATCATATACTAGAAAAACCATAACTAGTTTCTATGACATTTGTTCATATGACATTTTTTTTAGATAATAAATTTAATTAAAAGGGAAAAATGACATAATTACTTTAGAAATAAGTCTTAAATTTTGATTATACTGTACTACTATGAATACTCTATAATATTCCATTGATGTTAAATATCTATGGTCCTTTTAATAATTTTTTATATTTAAATTAAATGCCTAGAGTTCCTCTTCCGGGGCATCACAAATAACAATGGAAATAAATATAACAATAATTTAATGTGACTTATGAATACAATATTTCAATTTATATTTTTATTAAAATATTTTAATATCAATCATTCATATATATATATATATAGATTCATAGTTTATAACCAATATAGATCCATCATGACTTTAGATCCTCATAGCATGCACATGGAGAAATATTTGATGTAATATATATATATCTATATATATATATATATATATATATATATATAGGGTGTATATTTTATAGCCAATAGAGATCCATCATGACCTTAGATCAGCATAGCATGCACATGAAGAAATCTTTAAAGATGTAAACACATTTTTTAGTGCAAAACTCGAGCAAATTTTACACTTAGGGTGGCTTGACTCCTCTTTAGGATTAGTATATCTAGTGATAAGGTAGATATATACTCAAATAATATATACATAGTTGACATTCAAATACTTTTTCAAGTTTTCATTTTTTTAGGTTGCATCAAATCATGATTTTCATGTTGATTTTGGAAGTGGTGATGTAGCATCAACATTTTTTCATTTCTGGGTTAAAAATCCAATATTTTTAACCATGACATTAAGAATACAAATATCATGATTACAAAAGGAATGAGAAGCCATGGTAAAATAAGAAAATAGGTGAATTATTGTCACCTCTATTTATTTTTTTCTTTTTTCTAGACCAAATATCATGACTGTAAAAGACATGAAAACACAAAAAAATACAAAAAAAAGGGTACTTGCCATTTTCTAGGCTTTAAATTCAAATATTTTTTAACAATGACATTAAATAAAAAAATACCATGACTACAAAAAGACTAAAATTCATTACATAGAATTTGTCGAATTTTTTATGAAATATTGTTCTTAAAGTATGGTTAAAAACGTTAACTTTTATCTTATTTTTAGAGTTAAAATTACAACTTAATTGATATTACAAGATTAAAAATTGGTACCATATAATAATTATAATGATGATGATTAACGTCCACTAAGACCAATGTGGTTTATCAGACTTCAAAAAGAGAGATTAATTTTCATTCATAAAAATCTTGTTTCTGCGATCAACAAGAATTGAAAGGAGCGCTCCAAGATTGCTATAGTTGGGTTGGATTAATAAGTAAAGAAGATTCAAGGTGTGGCCGCTGATAGGGAATTGGGAGTAGATGTCGTAAAGTGTTGAGAAGTCTAGAAGGATGCGCTTTTCATCTTCCACCTCCTTAGTATCACAAATATGAGAGATTCTATTGTCCTAGGGGGTCTTGTGAGTAGACCATCACCAGGACTCACTCCAAATATGATGAAAATTAGTTCTGATCCTTGTGATTTTCATTTTCTTCTTAGTGTTGGTTAGCATAAAGATACAATTCTGGTTATCAAGGGTGGGGTTGTTGACCTCCTTATATTATTTTAGCTTCCTTTTACCCTCCATATCCTTTTCATTCCACATATTACCCTTCATTAGGCTGTAATTGTATCCTCGATACTATCCATGTTTCCCATATTGATCTCGTCCTGAATCCCCCAAAGGTTGAGCCAATACTGGGCATGCATATGTCACCCGTGCTTGAGGTGTAGGTGGGGGTTTTTACTAAATATAGAATAAATTATTGGCAGCCTCTTGGATTCCATGTTGTAAAGCTTCTTCTTATACAACAGATATATATACATAGTCATACTTTCAATGGGGGACAGGCGAGCTTCGATCAAGATGATAGGATAGGGAGTGCTCTCGTTGATCTTAACGTTCTAGGTTATGAATTTCATTTGGATCATCTCAATATTTCTTGAGGACACTCTAGATATACTGCAACCGAAAACTTCACATCTTTATAAGACAACATAGGTGACGAGAGTCTCAAAGAGGAACCATTTTTTACTCCAAATATAAAGATTGATCGTCTTATAATTATTTCAAACTCATAATAAGCTTTCCAACCTCGAATAATTATTTTCTCGATGCTATAATTCTAGTTGAGTGGATGAGGAAAGTAAATACCCAAATATTTATAAGAAGAAACCTTCTCTAGACAATGGTTATCATAGAAGAAGTTGCTTGCATGGGAGATATTTTTGGATTTAATGATCATGACTTTAGTATTGTCGGTATTAACTATGATACCCATCTTCGAGCAGTAGACATGAAGAGTCTTAAGTTTCTTGTCTAGGTCATCATGCTTTTTTGCAAGAAGAATGATATCATCAACATAAAGGACAAGAGTAATGGTAATACCATTGAGCTTGGTGCCCTTGCAACCTGCAGTTTCTAGACACGCTACCTTACCGATGTAAATACCAAAAAGGGTGAGAGATAAGGGACACCCTTTCTTAACCCCGATATTGCATTTAATGTCTTTAGACTGTAAAATTAAATACGATATTACATCATGTTTATTTAATTATTATATATTTATCTTTAAATAATTTTCATTCAAAAAATTTAAGGAAAAATATGTAAATATTAATATTTTTTAAAAGGATTTAATCTATTTAAAAAATAGAAATACCAACTTTTAATGCTTAATTTTTTTTTTTAAATCCCTATTTTTGTCCTTAAAAATAAATAAATAAATAAATAAATCTTTGAAATTAATAACAATAATAAAAAATTCAAAATAAAAATAATTTAAAATTAATATTAATAATTTTTGAAAAATATTTAATATTTAGAAATTGCATATTATAAAATTTAAATTTGAAAAACAAATTAAGTATTAGAAAATGAAAAATAAATGAAAAGGATAGATATAATTTAATTAGATTGTTTTCAAAGAGATTAAAAATAATTTAATAAATAAATAACTAGATAAATAAGAGAAAAAATGTGGTGGAGTGACGTCTAACATCAAGATCCCCCACTCATAAAGAAAATAAGTTTGTGCATTGTTCATGGGAGGGCAATGCCTAGCACATATGAGACGATGGTGAGAATCACCCTTCAATCAATGGGCCAACTCAACACAAAGCCGCTTAGCCATCAAAGGCTAAAAGGTTTCCTAGCCAGCCGACCCCATTAGGGAGTGGTGATGTATGGCATCACCCTTCCCACACACGACATGTACAATTTGTTTATTTTTTCCCGTCTTTCTCTTTTTCTTTTTCTTTTTTAATTTTAAATTAAATTATATATCACTTTTTAAATATCTTTTAAATTTAATTTTTTTTTCATTTTTAATTAAATTTTTTTATATTATTATCATATTCAAATTTTCTTTTACTTTTGTATTAGTTTTGCTTTGACCAAAAATTTATATTGTCATAATTTAATATTGTAAATTCATTTTTTGTTATTTATTATTACTATTTGAATTTATTTATTGTAATATGATTGGTTGACGTCTTATTATGGGTTATTTAAAAACTTTGATTTCTATTAGTTACTTATTTTTGTTTTTAGTTTTATTTCATTTTTATTTAACTTTCAGATTTTTGTCTAGTATTTCTATTTTCATGAATTTTAATATTTTATCTTTATTTTCAATTTAAAATGACTTATTATCATATTAAAAACATATTTTAATAAATTTAACTATAAATAATCATATATATATATATATATATATATATATATATATATATATGTTTGTTACTATAAACAATTTAAATTTTTGGTCATGACATTTAACAATATAATATTTTACTAATTGTTTTATTTTTTTTTATAAAAAAAATATGTTTTTATTTTTTTTATTTTTGTAAATAATTGCAAGATTTTATATTAATAGTAATAAAGTTGTATATAGGTAAACATACACTGAACCTAGCTTCCAAGGCTTGGGTAATTCACTCTCCATCCGGTCAGTTGTTAGTTTCAAGAGGTGTCTGCATTGGTCCTACTTCTAATAATGTGGTAGAATACACTGTAGTGGTCAACCTACTCTCGGAGGCAATATCTCTTGGTGTTGATTTTTTAGTAGTTTATTTGTATTCATAACTTGTGGTTCCACAATTAAACAACACCTATCATGTTAGAGACCCATTTTTGCATCAATTATTTTTTAGGGTATGTTTTCTACAATGTTCATTTCAATTTATAATGTTCATTCATATTTCTCGATCTCATAATTGCTTAGCAGGCACATTAATCATTCAATACTTTAAAAATATAAAAAAAATCATTCATTATTGTACATTTGGGACAATGACATCATATAAATTGCTATGTGTGTGTGTGTGTCTATATATATATATATATATATATATATATAGAGAGAGAGAGAGAGAGAGAGAGAGAGAGATCAGAATGTTCAAAACATACAAAATTGGGCCATCATGTCCTACAAAATTAGGGCTTATGCCCAATCATGTCTCTCATGAAAATAATATTACAGTCATCCGATAAAATCTTAATCTACTCCTGAGGTCCTTGCCCTTCGTTTGTGTTGTGATAGAACACAATAGCAGTAGCTACATGGCGTAATAACGACACCTAGTCTCGTGGTAATCCAACCACCCTCCTCTGGATAGCCCCAGGAAATTCCTCTATAGCTGCAATGCGTAGTTGGCTAGTCAAACTCTAAAAGTTTCTTTGAATGACATGGAGGGTCATTCTTGGGTCTTTAACATCCGCCTCGCCTTTGCGGTGCTTATGTCTTGGGTAGCCCTTTGGTCTAACTGGTCCCATGTCTGCATCATGATCATTAAAATTTTGTAAGTCATATTTTCCTATCAAAAACATTTTTTCATTTTGCATATAGTTTGAAAAAATAAAATGAAAACATATAATCAAAAATCATTGTGCAATCTTACCAATTTCACCCCATGTTGTTTCAGGTGGAAGAACCAAATCAGGAACTGCTTGAAAATCCATCCCAGCATAGGGATATTCCTCCACTGAAATGACATGTTCTTCCCACCATTGGAAGAACTGATCATCCCACATAGTTCGGGCAACTTCACTTCCCCCTGTCTCTTCATCAAGTCTACTCATCGAGCTATTCTTGGATCCCTTAGGCTGCTGACAGTTGAGATGATCTTGGGCCAAAGCCTTGGGACTCTCTCAAAGAAGAATGTCAACATAATAGTACCATATCCAAAATGTTTTTTCTTTACCTGTTGGATGGAAGTCAGTTGTTTCTTCACATCAGCCAATAAGGTTGTGCACCAATCATAGAGGTGGAATAAGCACTCCACTGCCAGGCTCATGTGAGTACGTGAAGCCTGGCCAAGGGTTGCCGACCATACCACTCTGCCAATTGTAAAGAGAATACTTTCCATGTACAAATACCGTAGATATTTTATTGGGATTTGTGTCCCCACCTTCTCGGCACTGTCCACATAGTAGACCTAGACATAGTCATCTACATTAAGCCCTCCGATGGGCTTACTATGAAAATAGACTGGGTGTCACCTCCAGGAAAGTCCAGTGATAAAGTAGATTTCTTCCAACTCAATTCTCAATGGCATTTGATCAGTCATAAAAAATTATTCATCTGGTTCCCAATGGTTGAGCAACATATCAAGCAATCGAGTATTGGTTTTCACATTTGGCATTTTGAAAAATTTGAGTAAACCACAATTTTGAAGTATATCTAATGATTGTTGATCCTCCATCACTTCATTATCAATTGCATTGTGCTCTCTTTCTCTCCAATTGATAGTAATCCTGGAAAATTTCTTCCATTGAGCCATTAGATATGATTTTTTGAATTCCAATCTACGCATACGTGACTTAATTCAGACAGAGTCGCATCTATATGCGAGTTCCTCATGACGAACCTACGTATACTCAGAGGGTTTCAAAGGAAATATATTTCCTACAGCCAAAAATATAAAAATTTGCTTGAAATAGGAATGAAATTGACAAATAAGATGAGTGCAAAGCTTACGTGACTCATTTGAGGTGATTCAATGGCTGATGGCTCCATTTGCAATAAGGGGTCTTTTTGCTCCAGAGCTCTTTTTCCACTTCTGCAATGCACAAACGACCAAAATGTGAGTCAAAATGCTCACTTATGCCTAGAGTTTGAAATTTTTTCACAAGTTTCATTTTTGTATATTTTTTAAAATTTATTAAGGTTGTTTAACCTTTTTGGCTTATATGTATTAGGAAAAGTTATTTTCAAGAACATTCTGGTGAATTTGAGATATTTCCAATCTTCCTTTAGATCCATGATTGTTGACCTATCATGGTAGGTATTTGATTCTGAACTGGCATAGAGGTTAGGGAATTCACTTTTCGTTTCATTTTTTCATACTAGCCTCCATTTTGATCATTTGCAAGAAGGTCGATCTCATTATGTCATGACTATTTAACCAATTTCACTCGTTGATTTTTTCAATCATGACTTGGTGATGGAGCTATCCTTTACATGGGCTTCCTAGTTAGTTCCTCGCTAGTATTTGTTTCCCATGGTACAAATATGTGTAGGCTCGGGAGCCCTCTTTAGTCTCGCCATGACTTATGCATTGAAGCTTCATTCTTTTTCTTCTTCACTATATTTATTCTGGCCATTAACCTTAGAGGCTCCCATTGTTGTCGAGTTGTATTACTGCATTACATATTGACTACTTGTTTATCTTGGCCTTTAGCCAGCTTCATTTGGACTCATGTTTAAGCCCTCTTTTGACCATGTCTTCTATAGAAGTTAACCATGCAATAATTTATCCTTTGCGACTTGACACCTTCACCCATGGATGGAACATCCCTTTGATTGTCACTTACCAATTTTCACCACCTTGTATTGAGTATAGGATTGTTCCTATCCCAGGAACTAGTGCACCTGTTCACTGACACTTGTTCTATCCATTGTACCATAGCCATTCTTTTATTATTTTTTTATGCTTAGAAATATGAAAAAGACAAAAAAAAAAAAAAATGAAAAAGAGCGAGAACGAGACAATACTGCCATATTTTATGGCAACTATAGTGTCAGTTATGTCACCCTTGAGAAAAGAAAAAAAGAGCTAACTCATTTCTCCATTTTGGATGGTTTTAGTTTTTGACTTAGGAGAAGCCATAACCTTGTTATTGAGTCAGTACTCCCCTAGTTGGTTATCTCTTCCAATCATATGGAGAGGTTTTTCATGCCTCCTCCATGAAAAACTTATACAAAGTTATCATTTGTTGTCATAGTCAACATGATACGTGCTTTTATTCGAGGGAATTTAACCTAAGTGGGCATTACTGTGGTGTCTCTTGACTCATTTCTTAGTCGGTTATCCCAGTTTTTTCAGTCTCTTATTCCATCACATCAGCTATTGTTCCTTTGCTCATGCTGGTTTGAGAAGGTCTTCATTGATTTCTTGCCAGCAGGTTTGTCTCTTATCAACTTTGACCTATTTCTCTAAGAGTAAACCTAGAGCGGCACCCTGGCCCTATTTATATCATTGGTAGGTGACCTTATGCTTAGTAATGTATCAACATCATGGTTCTTTGACTGAGTGATTTCCCTTATGTTCGACTTTAGCTTAAATTATAACACCTAGGATTCATGCAGTACCTTGATTTCCATTTGACCCTATTGGTGGATATATCGCCTCTTTGTCACATTCCATTATTGGTTGGTTCATAGGGTTTATTCCATGTGATAACTACATTTTCTGCATGCCGAAAATGTACTTCGAGTTGGCTACTTCACTTTGCTTCATCTGATTCCTCCCAAAAATTCGCCAGCAGGTTACACTCACACTGGACTGATGTGGGATGCCTTAATGCCTTTCTTCCAGTAGACCTTTTCCTACCGACTCTAAATCATTGCTTTAGGAATAAGTTCTGGAGTCGTTTTGTCAGTAGCATATGGTTTGTAGTCATTAGTGGCAGACTCCTTCGTTATCGATAGTGAGAATTAATCAATGTCTCCTAATTGATAGATTCTCTCAAGTGTTTGACTTGAACTCATTCATTTGTAGTTGTTGGATTGAACTGGGGCACCTTAGCTTTCATTATCATTATCGATGGGTTTTCTCGCATTTGTTAATGGTATACATCAATCACCGGTAATCAAACAATTTCTCACATGGTAGACCTCAACTCATTTATTCCCATTGTGTAGAATTGTGCCATGGTGATCGATGAAGACCTCAGGTTTACATCAACATGCTTCGGTTAACTTTGACAACTCCTTTAGTTTTCTGCCAGTGACACTATACACCCTTATATGTTGTAGTTTCATCACAACAACATCTTATATGTTGGCGCCCAGTTGCATGTTGTACCATTTGTTCCACCAGTTATGATTTGGTACTTGGAGATTGAGTTGTGATTTCAGTGATCAGAGATCTATGTAGTGTCATTGACTAGTCTTTTCTATGTGATACTTAGACATGATTTTGACTTATACTTACGGGAAGTGATCAAATTTTTCACTATGTACTTTAAATGTCAGTTACACTTGTATACGTATTGGATCAGATCCATACTTTATATGCGGACATGATTTTCTTTCACTGATCATGGGTATGCCCACCTCAGACATGAGATATCTTTCTAATTTCTATCATTGGTTTTTGGCAGGCTGAAATCTGGTGAAATCCTCTCTAGTCCTCACAAGGTTCTTTCTATGCACATAGTACATTTCGGCCATCATGTACCCTTGTTGACCTCATATATTAGGGTGCATATTTTATAGCATCATTTATCACCTCTATATACTTGATGACTTATGCATTTTCCTTGGGTGGCCCTTCCAGTCAGACTTGGTCACATTTCTCAAAAAACAATATTTTAAAATCCATATGCAAATCAGCCCAGTTTTTTCCACGTGCACACGCGGTTCCATATATAGTTCACCAGCATATGTCATTTAAAATATTAAAAAATATAAAATTTCCCTATTATTGAGGTGGGGTTTACAAATTTTCCTGTAAATTAACTAACCCATCCTGTGGCCTAACTGTTCTCCAACTAAAAAAACTAATTTGAGGAGGTATAAATACCCCTCAAGGGAATGGCCTATGGGAGGAGAGATAATTATTGATATTATAGTCTGTTACAACCCCGATCAAGTCTGATATTTCCCCCATGCCTCCTACACATCCAATATTTTTAGGAAACCCTTGTTTTCTTGTGATGATCACCCTCATTCTATGTGACATCCTTTGTGCACCATTCATGGAAGAATCTTTGTGAGGATAGGGCTGGACAAATACAGAGGACATTTGTTTCTCAAGGATGTGGCAGATCTTAGGTGATTTCTCCACTATTAGTTTATGTAGATGTTATCAATATAACAAGTAAGATAATGTTCTTGATGTTTATGTGTCATGTGTCTCTTATACATGCTTAATAATCTTGAATAGTTTATTTCATGTTATAGTTATGAGATCATGTATGCTATTTTGCTAATATCTAGGACATATGCTATACAACTAGGTTTTTGTGCTTGTTCTTGACTTATTTGTAGGATCTGGAGCATGAGCAGTTGTAGGGGGTTTGAACCCTATGGGATCTACATCAAATGATTGATAAACGGGTAAGATCTACTATCCTAAATTTCTAGTTAAAAGCATAGCAATTGGTAATTTGAGTCCTTCTTGTGATTACAGGCCCCTGCTTTGTGAGGTTTATCAACCCAGGACCTTACGGTAACTTTGCCTCTAACACCTAAGCATGGGTTTAATTCAAACCATAGCCTGATATAAATGTTATAGAAAAGTAAACAATGGAGTGGCTCGGAAACATAACCTATGCAATGAATGGGGTAAATCTGAATTAAACAATAGAACTATTACTCTGCAAGAATCCCAATAAAAAACCCCAATTAGCGTATCGAAGAAATGGAAATGCTCACAGTGTGAATTACTCGTTCATTAGAATGTATGGGAATAAACTCAGATAGGGTAATGACCTGGAAATATATATAAAGTACAAAATTAAAAATCAGAAAATTTGCATAGAAGGGAAAAGTCTAAAAAACTATAATTAGTGACATTTCATATAGGAACAAAGACACAAAAGTCCAAATTAAGAGGAGGTGATGGGGCTTACATCCTTATGCATTTTCGGACAACCGAAGATAGTGTTTTTAGGAGAGTCGTCACAGAAGTCGAAAGGAGAAGGGTACTCCAATTCTCGTGCAATGGATAGAGGAAAATCTCTATGAAACCCACATAGAGTTGTGAGAAAAATGATAAAAAAAATTCATCAGTAAAAGAAAACATAGTTATGGGATAAGTGGTTACCTGAAGGGGGAAAGAGGGAAATGTCGGATCCCTATGCAACCTCTCCACAATATGTATCCCTCTGCAAAAATAAAAAAATTCACACCCAAATCGTAGAAATAAACCAGAGAGAGGATTAAAGAATAAAATAAACTTTAAAATATTTACATTACTTACCAGTCAAAGGATGGAAGTGAACCCCTTCACTATGCAAATTTAAAACCATTTCGTACATAAACATTGGTGAAAATCATGCACAAAATCCTCGCAATGTGGAGTTCAAGTCTAAACTCTTATGTAGAGTGCACACCGTGACAATGCTTAATATTGAAGGGATAAGCCCTTAGAGAACCGTTATAGGTCAGCCATGGAGATTAAAAATCCAGAGAACTAGACGATTGTAAGCCCACGCTGCAAAAATGAAAAATGAGGCAAATGACCCTAGGGTAGATCCCTTAGGGTTTGCTTAACAGATCATCATTATTGATCTCCATTGAGTGATCTCCATTGTACAGGTGGATTTTCGAAAGGAGCGAGAGGGACATGTGAGGGCCACGTGAAAGTGCCACACGTAAGCCCATAAGTGAGACAAGTTAACCAATGGGTCATAGTTATAAATGTGTATGACTAATATGAGTGAGCATGGACTAATAAATTTGAAATATACATATGGTGGTAGACTTTAGGGTAATAATTGTAAGTTAATTAGGAGGATAAGGTTTAAAGCCTATCATAATTGTTAATGAAACTATATTATTCATGGGTCAAGCAATGTATAGTTAAACCATAGACTTAATGATATAGAAAGGGATCATAATGCCTAATGTAGACATGGGTAAGGGTTAGCTTGCCTAATGTCGAAAGTTGTGTATAATGTCACATAAGGTTAAGGGGGTACCTTATGATACAATATCAATGATGCAATAGATATTAAGGGGGATACATGCATATGGGAAACTAGTTAAAGTATGATAAGTTAATTAAAGTTAATAGAAGAGTTGCCATGAAGAAAATGTGTTGAGAATACCACTAAGGGTTAAGAAAGGAAATAGTATATATATATATATATATATAATTGGATTTGTTACACCGTGGTTGTCATTAAAAATTGTTTCAGTTGTTCAAATCTATGCTAGCAATCTTTTTCCACTTAAACACTCTTGCTTCATTTTGCAACGAAGTAATATGGTAAGATATTATTGAAAACCCCTTTATGAACTAGCGATAATATCCAGCCAATGCCATAAACTAGAATTTATGCCACATTCCTTAGGGTAGGCCAATCTATAATACTTTTAATCTTTTCTCTGTTGACCACTATACCTTGAGACGAGATTACATGCCTCAATTATTGAATGTTTTCTTGATAAAAATCAAACTTCACTAGTAAATATGGTCAATTTTTTGACACTTTAGTTCAGACATTTTTGACGTATTTTCGGAAAGTTCCCAATCTTTTCTCAATTTTTTTAATACTGCCAAAAAGCGTCACTCTTGTGACACTACCCAAAATGTGTTGGAACAACGACACTATTGAAAAAACATCAAAATATTGACATGTCGGAATAGTGACGATATATAATATATATAATATTAAATCGACCATTTTCCTAAAGTTAAATCTTGCATACAACTTGATAATATATTAAAAAGCATTGGAATCATTAGAATAAAAATGATACATAGTATATACAATATTAAATCAACCATTTTCCTAAATTTAATTCTTTCCCCCAACTTTATAATATATGAAAAAGCGTGAGGGCGTCTAAGGAAACATGTTTAGGTGGGTCGGGTCGGGTTAGGCCGTGTCAGGGTGCTCAAGGAAATGTGTTCAGGTAGGTCGGGGCAGGTCATGTGAGGGCGCTCAAGGAAACGCGTTCATGCCAGTCGTGTCAGGTCCTATGAGGCCACCTAAGGATACATGTTTGGCCAAGTCAGGTCAGGTCATGCCATGTGAGGGCACCCAAGGAAATGCGTTTTGTTGGGTCGGGGCGGGTCGGGTCAGGTCGTGTGAGGGTGCCCATGGAAATGCATTCGGGCGGGTTGGGTCGGGTCGGGTCGTGTGAGGGTGGCTATATCAAAAATTATAAGTTGTGACCTCCCATGTACCTTGCGCACATTTTTGTGATCCATTTTCCATTTTCTCCCTCGTGCCTTCATTTTGGCATGTCGGGTGATGCTGTGTTAGGGTAGCATTCGGGTCTATTCATGTGAGGGAGGATATATAAAAAATGCAAAGTTGTGACTACCCATGTGCCTTGTGCATGTTTGTGTGATTACCCATGTGCCTTGTGCCTTCACCAGGAAACGTGTGATGGCACCCCAAGAAACATGTTCGGTTGGGGTAGTGACGTACTATGAATGTGCCCAAAGAAATAGGTTCGAGCATGTCGAGTTGGGTTAGGTCGTGTGCGGGTGCCCAAGGAATGATTTTGGGTCAGGTCTTGTTGGGTAGTGTGAGGGTGCCTAGTGAACACATTCGGACAGGTCGGCTGATCGGGTCTGGTCAAGTCATGCCATGTGAGGCCCCTCAAAGAAACACATTCAAGCAGGTTGGATCGGGTCGTGTCCTTCGAGGGTTTCCAAGGAAACTCATTCGGGGAGGTCGAGTTGTGTCATGTAGGGGCACCTAGGAAAACACATTCAGGCGGGTTAGGTTAGGTTGGGTCGTGTGAGGTTACCCAAGGAAACGTGTTCATACGGGTCGGGTTAGGTCATCTTATGGAACCTAAGGAAATGCATTCAGGCGGGTCAAGGCGGATCGTGTCGTGTGAGGGTGCCCAAGGAAAGACATTCAGGAGGGTCAGGGTGGGTTGGGTTGGGTTGTTTGAGGGTGCCTAGGGAAATGCATTCGAGCGATTCAGGTCAGGTCGTGTCAGCTTGTTTGAGGGTGGTTGTATAAAAAATGCTAGGTTGTGATCGCGTGTGTTTCTTGTGCACATTTGTGTCATCTGTTTTTCGTTTACTCCCTCGTGCCTTTTTTCTGGCGGGTTAGGTTATGTCGTGTGAGAGCACCACATGAAACGCATTCGAGTCGGATAGTGTGAAAGAGGTTGTGTAAAAAATTCTAAGTTTTTGATCGCCCATGTGCCGTGTGCAAATTAGTGTGACCTATTTTCTGTTTTCTCCCTCGTGCTTTTGAAGTTCAGGTGGGTCGGGTTAGGTCGAGTCATGTGTTGCACCTAAGGAAACATGTTTGGGTCAGGTAGGGTCAGGTCGTGCCATGTGAGGGTGCCAAAGGAAACATGTTTGAGTGGGTTGGGTCAGGTCTGGTGCTGTGAGGGCACCCAAGTAACGCGTCTAGGTCAGGGTCGTGTCAGGTCATGTGAGGGCTCCCTTGGAAATGTGTTTGGGTGGGTTTGGTCTAGTCGAGTTGGGTCGTGTTGTGTGATGTCACCCAAGTAAACGTGTTCAAGGAGGTATGGTTGGGTCGTGTCGTATAAGGGCACCCAAGGAAATGAGTTTCTGGCGGGTCGGGTCAGGTTGCGTCCTATCGTATCCAAGGGTCTACTTTGCTTGGGGCCATCTTTAGTTGCTCCATATGATCTACATTGGGTCATCATCCTTTCTTGATGGGGATATTGATGCCCTGGGCTAGTTTTCTCTTTTAGGAGTTGGCTCTAGTACAAGGATGTGGGTTAGCCAATGGTGAATTTCTAGAACATAAGTGTGTGATTTCAAATTTATCAAGCATGCACGGGCCTGTAAAATTAAGGTATGGTAGACATTTTGTCTAGTGGACAGAATTAGAGTTTGGTTTGATTTATCTTGATTACAAACAGTGGTAAACAACCTCCATCAATGTTGCTTTCCTTTATGAAATGACCAACATAAATGCATTCCAAAAATAATTCAAAACGAAAGAAAACAAGTCTCCATTCTTATCAAGTCATGTTGGGGCAGAAGGTAGCTGAATATAATCTATAAAAGAAAACACCTCCAACATTTTAGAATGAAGTATGAACATAATGAAACATTACTTAGACTGCATTGTAAGCGAAGAAACCAAAATTATCAATGCAAGGATCTACAATCCCAGTTTTGTGCAGTATTCTCCATCTAACATTATAAACATACATGCCATTAAAAAATGGAGTATGTTGACATAAATTAAAGATTCCTTGAAGTGAGTTCATGATATGGAAATTTAATACAAGAAAATGGGAATATTACTGACTCAAGGTGAGATCTGTAATGATAGATTTAAATTTCTTTCTTGATCTATTGATGGAAATTTTTTGTGGTGCATCAATAGTTTTTTTTTTCTTTTAAATAAAATTTTCCTAATTGGCATGTTGAGGACTCTTCTAGAGCTACTCTATAGGTTGGTGGGTAGCAGGCTCTAGGATTATTATTATATATTCTTTGTAAATGATAAGTACTCTTTTGTGGGCTAGCTTCTTATGGGCATCTCGTAGTCCCCTTGCTTTTTCAGCACCATATTTTTCATGGGTGAACTATATTTGATCTACCCTATTGTTCTAAGGCTCCATTTCATAGTCATACTTCTTTTTCACTCTATCCCTAAACATTCCTTTTGAGAGTTTTTCACAACTAGTCCTAATTTGTAATCAATAGATTTTTTCCTTATACTTTTTGTTCAGTTCCCTCCACCTTTCAAGATGAACTACTTGCTACAAATACAACTTTGGAATCCTATATCCAATGTGGTTGTCTATTAGGAAAGGTATTTTAGAAAAATCTTCCAAACCATTAAGATTTTTGATGAATTTAGATTTTTCTATGGAGCTTCAATTCTTAGCCAGAATTCCCAACCCCTAACCTATTTAATCCCATAAGCCTTAAAACCCTAACCCATTTAACCCTTAAACCATTAACCTCTAAACCCTTAACCCCTAACCCCTAAAACCTTAACCCCTAACCCATTTAGCCCCCTAAACCCCTAACCCATTTAACCCCCTAAACCCTAAACCTATAAAACCTTAACCCCTAACCCATTTGCCCCCCTAAAACCCTAAAAACCTAACCTATTTAACCCCCTAAAACCTAAGCCCATTAACCCGTAACCCCTAAACCCTATAAGTGTCCTCCATCATCAATGTTTGAAAAGTGCATGATCCTGGTCAAATGCTTTCATCATGTTATTCCTATATCATTGACACATATGAAACATCCTCTTCTTCGCATGTCACAACTTCTTCTTCTTCATCGCAATTGGTAGCTCCATCCTACTCCATTGCCCAACCAAGTCGAAGAATATCTTCTTCAAAATTCTCCTCCAAGACTTCAAGTTCAGCACGAATCCATGGTTGCTATTCTTTCATACGCCTCAACCTCTACAAGGTCTAAAACAATCCTCCCTTGACATTCTTCCCAGCTTGCCATGTATTCTTATGCAGCTTTGACCTTGACTAATGTATAGCCCGTGCCAATGTTTCACTGAGACCAGCCAATATAATGTCCAAGATTTGATACCAATTGTAGTCCTATCGCTGTATTCCTGCCTCAATATTCAATCTTTAATAAATCTCAACTCACCCTGAATGGAGGTATGATACCACCTGTCACGAAGCAGTAGTGGTGCAAGTGCTTCACCGGTGTAAGGGTGCTCAAGGAAACACATTTGGGTGGGTTAGGTCATTTTTTTTCATGTGAGGGTGGCTGTGTCAAAAATTATCATTGGTGACCACCCCTGTGCCTTGTGCACATTCGTGTGGCTAGTTTGTCGTTTGTTCCCAGGAGCCTTCATTCTAGTCGTGCATCTGGGTAGGTCAATTTGTGCAGTTTGGGCAGGTCGGGTCGTGTCTTTAGGGCGGTTAGGGTCATATGTTTGGGTGGGTCTAGTTTTTCCATTCAGGTCGTGTGCCTAGGAATGTTGGGTCGTGTGTTTGGGTAGGTTGGGTCGTGCATTCGGGCGGGTCACTAAGTTGTGACTGCCCATGTGCCTTGTGGCGCACATTCGTGGGACCTGTTTGCCTTCTGCTTCCTTGTGCTTTTGTTTGGGTGGGTTGGATAGGGTCGTGTGAGGGTGCCCAAGGAAATACATTTGGGTTGGGTATGGTCCCGTGAGGGGTTCGAAGGAAATGCATTTAAGGCAGGCCGGGTTGGGTCGGGTCATGTGAGGGTGCCCAAGGAAAAATGTTCGAGTCCGATTGGGTCAGGTTGTGTTAGGGTGCCCAAGGAAATGCATTCGGCTTGGGTCAAGTTGGGTCAAGTCGGGTCATGCTGCGTGAGAGCGCCCATGGAAACACATTTGGGTTGGGTCGTGTAAGGGAGGTTGTACCAAAAATGTTAATTTTTGACCGCTCATGTGTCTTGTGCACGTTCATGTGACCCATTTGTTGTTTTGTCCTTTGTTCCTCCATTTGGGCAGGTCGTGTGAGCATGCCTAAGTAAATGTTTTTGCATTAGGTCGGGTCGGGTCGTGCCGTGTGGGGGCGCCGAAGGAAATGTGTTCAAGTCGGGTCGATTTGGGTCATGTAAGAGAAGCCGTATAAAAAATGCTAAGTTATGATTGCTCGTGTAGCTTGGGCATGTTTGTGCGATGCGTTTACCATTAGCTCCCTTGTGCCTATGTTCGGGCAGGTTGACTCATGCCGTGTGAGGGAACCTAAAGAAACGCATTTGGATTGGGTTGGGTCGGGTCGTGTGAACGTGGTTGTATCAAAAATACTAATTTTTTGCCACCTGTGTACCTTGTGCACATTCTTGTGACCCATTTGTCATTTGGTACTTTGTGCCTTCCTTCAAGCGGGTCGGGTCGTGCCGTGGGAGTGTAATACCCCAATTTTATTTGTTTTTAAATTGACAATTGAACAATTCCAAAGGGGAAGTGGACCCCAATGGAGAGCTAGTATGTGGATTTATTTTATTTTTAATTAATAAAAATAAAATGAAAAATTATGTGTGCAATGACTAGATTGAGAATGGAGATCTGAAACATAAATCCATTAGGATGTGGATAAGGTGATGAGACTTTCCCACACATTCCAGAAAATCCTTGGAATCAATATTACCAAAATCAAATTTGGAGATAAACATCTAATTTCCCCAATAAAGATGAAAGTATTGGGAAGAGGTAGAAAAAGCTGGAAAAGAGGAAAAGACAACTTTAAAGTACCTATATGAGGGAAAGCCTAGGAAAAACAGAAAGAAAGCATCCTGAAATTACTCGACGCAGTAATTGGAAATAGGCTAGGTAAAGCAAACTTTAAAAAAGCTACTCCAGGATAAACAAAGGGCTGTCTATCATTGGTAGCTAAGGTCTCAGCTAGGGGGTGAGTTACAGAGAGAGAACTCTACGGTTGGGCCGAACTAGTCAAAGAAATTGGTATGCACACCTAAATAACATATTTCTGGTTGATATGAATTTCGCGTAGGTGATTAAATGATATCTGATTAGGAAATTGTTAAGATATATATATATATATATATATATATATATATATATATATATCTGTGTGTGTGTGAAATTGTTGAAGTTAAGGCTCGTGGAATTTACTTAGTTTAATTGTCAGTTAGTACAATCAGCTATAAGAGGCCATACATTTAACACATTCTATTACAATAGTAATATGAGAATCTGTATGGTTGTATGGATAAAGTCAAGCTATCTCCAACAACTAGAATGTCTAAATCTGGTTACAGATTTAAATATGGAGTTAGGAAGTCTATCAGAGAATTATGCTAGTCTCTGTAAGTAATAAAATGGTTATTATTATAGAAAAATAAATATCATTAGACATATATTTCAAGTTGCAGACCTGAATAACATTACGTATAGTGCAATCCAACTACATAAATGCATGTAACTGAGTTATTTCTATCTCTAGAAACCTTAAATTCTGATATGAAATAAACCAAAGTTTATGGTAGTGTGATAGCCTAAGGTACTGAGATATACATACAAAATCTAGATATATGAATCACTTCTATCCTAATCATTTACAAATTATTTAGCAGGGAATATAAGAAAAAAGGGGATAACTGCTAAAACAAATTTCAAATAAGACTTTAGCATTATGTACTATGCACATAAATATTTAACATGTTGGTCTATACAGTATACTGAAATTAAATCTTAGAAACTTTAAATAGATAAGAAACGTAGATAAGGAGAGACAGAAAAATATTTTCTAAAATCGCTACTAGAGTATAGGAATAGAAATAAAGGAAAATCTTATCATCTTAGAGATGTTGGCACAATATTATTTTACATAGGAAATTCTTAAACCCAAATTAAATGAGGTTACATTATTATGGATTTCCTACAATAGAAATAAAACCATTGTGCCACTATTAGTAGAATAAGCAGTAATATTTAAGTTATTAAAAAAAAGAGAGAATATTGACCTATATCCATAATACAAATATCAAGGTATATTGTATAATATTTTAGCTGAAGATAACCTCTTTAACTACAATAGTAGAGTAAATATTAAGAGGAAAAAGGACAGTTGCAATAATTTGAAATAGAGAGAAATTATAGCAAAGTCTGAACAGTCCAGTCTTGGGTCTCAACCCATAATAAAATCCATACATATTACAGTCAAAGATGAAAACAAATACAGTGCCATAGTTGATACGAGGGTCAATGTAAAAGAAAAAGGTACATCTGTTGAAAATCTGAAAGGAAGATCAGTGCAGAAAAGACCCCCCCAGAACCACAATACCAACATGTTCAAAGGAAAGGTGCACTATTAAAAAGAAGACAAGTTTAATGAATGAATCCAATACGTCAGAAATGAGAGGAACACACATATGTTAAACAGACCTGAAAATAATCTAAAAGTCAATTATAATGTATTTAATGAGGAATTGATAAATAAATTGAATGTCGATTCGAATTACATAAGGGAAAATGTACCTTGTGAAGTTCGACATTCTTGACAATTTCATCTGTAGTCACAACAAAGCCAGTCGAGGTTAGATAATGTATTGAATTTAGGAGGAGTATATAATTATTTGGGTGAAAGAACTAAAAGAAATCCTTCTGAAAGGAATTTAATTTAAAAATGTACTTGTAGAAATCGATGGAAGAAACGAAACCCTCAAACCGAAATTTTGAAACATAATAATGTTCTTGAAGCCCAGGGTGGTTGGAAGAAAATGTCCGAAAGAGGTAGAGGAGAAACTAGTTCCACTGAGTTGGATGGCTCATCCACACACATACACAAACGTGGAACAATTTATTAACCATTGTCTAAACTTGAAGTAATTAGATTCATTTTACAATCGATATGAGCAGTTGAATGAGAGAACTATAATTTAACAACGAAAATAATCTACCACTGTAAGTGGACCTCGAGATTTAGCTCGAACCCAGGTCATAGGGGTTCATAAATTTTATTAAGTACAGTAGTAAGAAAACCAAAGTATGCGAGAGAGGGGAAAACCCAGTTTCACATTCATTTGGAGAGAAAGAAAAGTTAGAACCCCAAAAGGCCGCAGCCATATTAAATGGGAGGCACTTTGGTAGCGTTAAAAGAACGCAGATCCAAAAATATGTTACCATATGCAAATTCCAGGAGCGTGAAAAATAAAATAGGTAAACTCCATTCATATATCAAATACCAAGGTAAACAAAAAGTTTAGGTATACATAATCACTATCTATTCATCATAGCGGAGAGATACATAAAAAATTAAATGGAAGGGAAAATAATTCCACTAGAAACGAATTCTGTTGTATAAGGGAAGTATAAATTATCTAAAGAATTCACATCATTGCTAAGGCGTGGTGTAATGGTGGCATAGTGTCTTCACATTCGGCCTTCTTTCTTAACAACTTGAAAGAAATTACAGTGAGCAGGCTCAACAAAAATAGAAGCAGTAATGTAAATGTTGTGCAATACATGAAATTTTGACAGAACTACCCCCTAAAGGAATCTTAATCCAAGATTCAATCCCACCGTCCACGTGGCAACTGATTGAGAAGAAGTGGGAATCAATGGGGTAGAGTTTGAGATTAAATTTCGATAGCTGTAAACCAAATCCCAATGAAGAGGTTAAAATCTCTAAAATTAAATTCGTAGGTGCAATGTCACATGGGATATACATGAACCAATAGATCAGACAAGTAGTACACGTCTTAACCCATACCATGGAATGCCACATGTTATCATCGTAACTAGGATAGTTAAAAATATAGGCATTGGTATTAAATGACATTAAAAATCGAGAGTCCTGATGGTAGGTCACTGATGGGCATTTAGGAGACAAATCTCAAATTCATGACGCTGGATAATATTACTCATGTGCAAGAACTTTAGTTCATGGATACCATTACAATTTACGAAAATTAAATCCGAATATGAAAAAGTGGAAAGAAGGAGAAAATTAAATGTATGGGAGAAATAAAATATGAGATGACAAAGTATTGTATTATAGCTATACCTAGCCTATATGTTTAAAGAATTTAAAGGGTGAGGTTAAATAAACTCTTTAGAGTAGGAATGGTAAATTGGATTATGGGATTTTAATAATTATGCTCATGGATATCCATAACCTTAATGGGGTAAAGAAACATGTTAAAAATATTTTAATTATAAGAAAGGTGGGTTAAATAAATTTCATGAATGAAATGGTTTAGCATTAGACTAATGCACTAATGCATGAACAAAACTCTAATTATAGTGGTAAAGTGAATTAGTAGAATTCAAGGAATGAAAATGATAGTTGTAGTATTGATGATAGAATTTCGTCGAATTGTGACAAAATGAAAAAAGACAAAAATGTGGAGGCTGTGATAGTATCTCTTCGAATTGCAATGAAAATTTATAACAGTGAAATTTCTAGAATAGTAAAAAGGTTGGTAACAATATTTAGTTGTGAATAATGAGAAAAAAAAATTAGTTGTGTGAAGTGAGAGACATTACAGTGAGGGCACGGAAGGAAACACTTTTGGGTTGGGTCAGGTCGAGTTAGGTCATGTTAGGGAGTCTGTATCAAAAATTCTAAGTGGTGACCGCTCATGTCCCTTAATGTGCACGTTCGTGCGACCTATTTTTCATTTTATCCCTTTTGCCTTAGTTCAGGCGAGTTGGGTTGTGTCGTGTGAGGGCACCCAAGGAAATGCATTCGGGTTGGGTAAGGTCATTGGTGTGGAAAAGTCGTAAGTTTTACATATTAAATAATTTATATTCACCTTAATATCTTATTTATTTATATTCAATTTTTAATGTAATACTAAATATATATATATTTTTTTTAATTATCATTTACATTTAATTTTTTTTTAATTTTTAATTTTAATTCCAATTTTGGCCTAAAAAAAATTTCACCCTTAACCCCAACCTCCCTATTCCCGCCTGCAAAAATACACCCTTAGGGAGTCAGAGAAAGTGGAACCATGTGCTTCCTCTAAATTTGACTGCACTACCCGACTTGACCTAGAAACTTCTTGTTGCTCGAATCATTGTTATGAATGCGCTGTCACTATTCTCCACGTAGACTTGGGTTGAACTCAACTCGACCTTGTCGAATTGCCCGATGCGCTGCAGAACCGAACTCACCCTGAATGTTGAACGCATTTTCCATGTCTCGACCCTTCCATTTCTTCAGCCACATTGGAGCAGGGTTTGGACCTAATCCATGCTTTTACAGGCTCTGAGGTATTGTATAATCAGGTTGCCCGAAGAAGGAACTTGGAGAAGAATTTTTTGTGGGTTGTTAAGGAAGGATTTCTCGACCATGTGCGTAGGCTGGATGATTTTATGCTAACATCTAGTGTAGACACTACTGATGGAAGAAATTTAATGCTTATTACCATAGAAGAAATATATTTGAGTTCAATTCCAAGGAATTTTGTACCTTTGCATGGTGAGTATGATGATGAGGATGAAGATAATGGGGCCGTGTCCGACAGGCTAGGACAGATGAGGCATAGAAGCTATAGGTAGGGCCTTTTCCATGCCCCCACTTGGTATGCCCTCCTTCATTATCCCCTACTTTTCCCCATTTTTTGAAATATTTAATTGTAATTTTTAAGCCCTTTCATGGTATTTTACCCAATATCTTGACTAGGTTTCATTTGACACCTTCAGTAGTCATGTGGTCACCAGAAGGTTGGTGTGAACTTATGCCATAGAGAGCTCATGACCCTAGAATGAATTCCATCCCTTTTTCACCTTAGGCCTTCCCTTTTATTGTTGATTTAATTGGGTTCTAATGGTAAACCAATGAAAATCCCTGAGGGCACACATCCTAGGAGTTTCTCTTGCCAAACAAGGGGTGTTTTTTTGAAAATAAATAAAAATTGCAAGTCCTTTTGGGTACTAAGAAATCTGCGATCATTTTTTTTCTTTACTGGCATTATATATTTTACTCAAATTGTGAATATTATTAGTATTGGGCCTTCGAAATTCATTTATCATAGGTTTTAGAGTAGAATTATCTTGGATGGTTCTTGTTTATTATGGACATGTGTTATTTACTTCCTCCTTGACTCAAACACCATCTTGCATTTTATTGAATAACTTCTAGCACCTTTCAATCTTTTGTGACCCACTTAGAGGACCCACTTATAATCTATTCTCTGAAATCCAAAAGGTTCTCTATATATCTGAGGAGGTAGGAGACCAATGTAAAGGACAAAAACACAAATTTAAATGTCAAAATAGTATGGGAAACTTGTTTAAAAGTAGATCGCCATATTGAAACATTTTAATTTAGAAAATTACAAGGAACTACGATGAATCACTTTATTATATCATTGGTTTTTTGTTGGTAGATGTGATCAATACTGGTTTTTGCATTTAAGAGAAATGAATATGTTTAATGCAATCTTTTGATTCAGCCTCTCTAAAGGAACTAGGAGGATAAGTTTTACGAAATTGTCTGAGACATTCAAGTTGTAATTGAAACTAATAACTATTATGAACAATTAGACTTTGAAACTTTTTATCAAGAAGCTTGTATTGAGTGGGCACATCTGTACGACTGAAAGGGGCATTCCAGATTTTCTGAAGATTTTTTTTGTTTGTGTTGGTTTTTGAATTGTTTAATTTATAGTAAACTTATTTGACTGTTTTATTTCTATAGATTACACACACAATATACCTGAAATGTTAAGAATTCTTTAAAATTTGAATCTATATGCATGAACGATATTTCCTTGTTTTGGAAAAACAAATTATAATTTTTCCATGGATAACTCAATTCTTTCCCTAATTTGAAATATTATACTATATACATATTTTCTCAATTTATATGGAACAAAATTTAAAGTGTTTTGTTGGTATTCATAGTAGATATGGATTTACATTTAATGAATTGAAAATAACAAGAAGGAACATGTAACTGGTATTGGTTTCTGTCATTTATACGTGGATATATGTTGCTTCACACATATGCTATTTTTCGTTATGGATGTTTGTTGTTATCATTTGTGAATATTTAAATATTTTAGTTTTCATCAACCATGTTTTCAACTTGAAAAGGCCTTAGTCCATGGCTTGTTTCAAATTAATCCACTCCTATAGACATAATTATCAGGGCAATTTTGTTGTCCTATATCAAAAAAATTCAGAATGTGTAATCTCAAAGCATTACGAGCTTGATTTTGGTATAGGGGAATTATTATTCTAACATTTTATCTTTTGTTCTTTAAATTTTAGTTCAGATGATTATTTGACATTTTTCTAACTTGGTCAAGTTGTGTCTTGCATTAAATCTAAGGATTTTGTGGATAGTCATAGCCTTATTATGCATGCATACAATGCTCCTAATTCTATGTTGTGATCAGAACACTTGGGACTTTATAAAGCAGTATGTGTTTTGATGGGATGGAGCTATGCCTCTCCAACAGATAATGAAAAATCATATCAGTCATTCCCATCACCTAAGGCAATGGAAAACAATCAATATCTTATTTTATGGCCACCACTAGTTATTATTCAAATTGCAAGCACTGGAAAAATAAAGGATGGCCTTTTGGAGGGTATTGTATATCAAGAGATGGATGCACAACTTCAATGTGCGAAAAAAAATCAGCCTTATTCCTGTTTGGTTTCCTTTTTCATTTCAATTTATGATAATTTATGCTTCTTTAAACAACTTTTTCTTGTATACTAGACTACATAGTGTAATTGGAGGTTATGTATCAATAAGAAGTCCTTTTACTGTAGATATATGCTGAATTTTTCTATCCTTTATTATTTAAATATGATTCTAGAGTAGTTCGGTCCTTTTCCATTTACTACACGAGCTTCAAATGACTATGATAAAGGAGATTTCTAGGATGCATTATGCTCTTTCCTCTTCTGATTTAACTTATGAGAAAGGTGGATACATGTGTTGATATTTTTGTACCTCTCTCTCAATGCTTTAAGCCCTTATATGACATCGTTATTGGGAGAATGAGATTCCGAGTTATTCAGATCTACATATATGACATTATTTCTGAAGTTGTTTTAGGATCATAAGTATCAAGGGTGTGTTTTCATTTATTTTGTTATCCATCCCTACAAATTATCTCTGAAGTATAAGAATAAGCTGGGAGCATAGCTTATACAGGGTAACTAAATTTCTTTGAGCTTGTTTGTATTTGTATATTTCATGGTATATTTTTGGTACAAAGAAATATGCAATCATTTCTTAGATGGAAATGTTTGTCATGGTCGAAGGAGGGAACCTTTGAGTTTGCAACAAGTTGTTACAGATATAGAATAACATTTGCTTTTTCATTGTATTATACAGGCATCGAGCTAAAATTTTAGGTTATATTAAATCCACCTTATGGGAAAGTTAAATGGTATACAAAGATAAAGTTCTCTAAAATCAATCCGCATATCGTTTTTACATATTATTTCATGTTTCAAGGAACGTGGAGAGCTGATGAGTGTTGCAGAACTTAGAGCTGATATTATGCATATTTCTTAGTATTCTCTCCATCACATATACAATATTCTACCATGAAAATTTCATGTAGAACTTGGTATTCTTGCACAGTACAGGAAAGTTCATGCTCGAACCTTTATTAATGGAGTTGTTTGAGTTTTAGGAATCTGGTGGGTTTTTAGTACATTTTAGCATGTGCATGCTTGCAATCAAACACGGTTTATTGCTCTGTAAGCCAAACTTTGTGTGCTAATTTTACTAATATATATGAACATTTATCATCCTTATGTTCTAACAGTATGGAAAATTTTAAGAACCCCCCTAAATTTATATATATAATAAATGGGTGAATCCCCATGATACATAGGAAAAATGGAAGGCGATTTTATTAATAATATAGTATGTATATATAATTTTTTGGTGAATCTCTCACGAGATTATATTATCTTGTAAAAACATGGCGAATCAATAGTACAAATGGCGAATCACTACTACAAAATGGTGAATCATTGTCTAGTGGAGTTTGGGGTGTTGGTTCCAATGAAGATATGGTAGTTGAACTAGGAGTTGAAGGAAGAGAACCATCGAGACCAAGCATGGCACATGGTGACTCGTGAGGGAAGTAGTTCTCGTGCAATTTGGAAAACACGTTCTTCTAGTTCTGCTAAGCGTAGTGTTGTTGCTCATGCTACTACAAGCATTGATATTGAGGTTGGAGAGGAGTTTGAGGAAGCATGGAAGGTAGTAGTGGTGGAGAATTACAAAGAGTACCCCATGATGGGATCCATTTTTCCCTTTGGTATTTGTGCCTACAAGATCTTATGTCCATTGAACCAACAATTAACTGTTCAACCAACAATCAACTTGACTAAGTTGATTAGGTACGAGTCAACTTAGACTAATCTTAAAAACTATGCTTTGCACTATCCCATATTTATCACACTAATGCTACACAACATTGTGCATTTGCACCCAACTCTCATGCACGCACATTAAATTTTCATTAACATCTATAACCCTAACCAAGTGAGAATTGATGAACAATTTGCACCAAAGTTTGTTATAGTGTTGAAAGTTCATAAGAAATTTAGATCCATGGTACCTTAAATAAATTTTGAGATAACCACCACAAATTTGACCACAATAGAGAAAACTTGTTATAAATTTTAAACCTACAAAAATTAGGATTCATGTTCCTAGGAACGATCATAAGAAGTAGTTGGCATATAGGTTGAGTTGTGAGCCTTGACACATTGATAATGCAATGGCTTAGGTCAAAACTCACACATTGAAAAGTCATCAATGAAGAGAAGACAAGATCATTATGAATTACACATACTCCAAACTTCCTACCAAATTCTACTTAGTTGTCCGCAACTCAACTATACATAATCTTATAGTAAATAAAAATTCCACAAAGCCTTCTTAACATAGCTAATAAATGGCCATTGGAAGAGCACCCCTTATATAATAGTAATAGTAGAAATCAATAGATTATTTCATATTGAACTTCATAGCCATAATGCTCCTATGTATTGTATGATGTATTCAACTTGCATTATCAAATATAGATAAAATCATACTTTTGATTGATAGATTTAAAACATACTTGTGCACAATGTTGAATGCAATGCCAATCAAGGAGTAAAGTTGGTTTAACGTGTATTGATCTATAAAATAATGAAGAAACTTAGTAACGCATCACAACTTTCATGTTTGAAAATATTATAAAGCTTTCATGCAAATCCATTGTTGTTATAGTTCCTTCTCTTGACCATGTTCCACATAAGCATGGAAAATCAAGTAATACTAGCATTTGCACCGAGAGGTGCACAGTAATGTCGAGGAGTGGGGATACATCTTCCATGCGAGATAAAGGTGATGTAGGTGATAAAGTTAGAGGAAATACAAAATGTTTTGGAAGAATGGGTGGTTTGTTTATCAACTTTTGTGAGTTATCTTGAAAATTGCTTTTTTTCTCTTCATGCCTACCTCTGAAACCTTCAAAAAAACTATCCACAAAATGCATATTCAATGACCTCTACGGAATATGTACCTAGTTCGTGAGAGGAGCATTAATCTTTGTTTAAAATATAATAAAGTGAAAGTATAAGATAGTGAACAACTTCAACTCCTCTCTAATCTTAAAAATTTTATATTTATCTAATATTATCATTTCCATGAAATAAAATTGGTCACAGCTTTTTAATATAATAAAATAAAAAATTTAATTAAACAAATATATACATCAAAACATAATTGACCAAATTTCTATCTATTATCCAAACCCGTCACCTTTCGTATCCCATTCATTTAAATACACTTGGTTGCATTATCTTAAATTAGAATATGTTCATATGTATAATACAAAGTGCTTCACCCTCAAATATAGTTTTTCTCCCCCTTCATTTGGGTTCTCTGGGTTGCATTATTCCTGAATTCATGATATACTTACTATATAGTAACCAAAAAGACAAAGAAAAAAATCGGTTCTATTTTAAGATAAGTTTGAGCTTTTAGAAAAGATGTAGCCAAAGGCAACAAACTGGTTTCATTTAGATATAGGTAACCCTCTGAATGTAGACCATTCCTTCAAGAACATTTTTATTGATGAGGAATTTAATACAATATTCATTTTTCGAACTAAAAATATTATTTATATAGATTTGTGTATGGGGTAAACAATAAATAAAAAATTTAACTAGCCTTGGGGTGGTCAATATTTATAAATTTTATTTATACTTGCTTTACCATGTATATCATATACCTATCAATCACAAACATGAAAAGCTATGGAATTCACAGTGATGATCTGCTCTGGAAACACAACCAACCTTTATTATTACCAATATTAACTTTTATATAGTAGCACATATGTAGATAAAATTTCCAGCTTCCAAAGAGACAAACTTGCTTCTCCAACATGATGGCACATTCTTATCTACTAACATTTCTAATTGCTGAATGTAAGAAAGCTTTCTAAGTACATCTAATCTACTTCGAGGCTCGAACTCCTAGACTATGTTATTTTTTACCATGTATCTATAGGCTGCAGCCTTCTTCTTGTTTGAAGAGGAGTTGTATATTATCAGAACTACCTTCCCTGCCTTTGATGCCTTGAAGGAATTGCAAATTGACTCATCAGATGAAGGAAAATTTCTGTTCTTGTCAATTAGAGTTGAATAGCTTCCCTGTGCACTCAGAACAAACTCTGGCCAATAGGAAACATCCCACCCACCAACTATGAGGTCCCATAGAATTGTTGTTTTTAGTTGTATCTAGATTAACTGCCACCTTCAACTTTTTT
This sequence comes from Pinus albicaulis, assembly GCA_034641835.2. Lineage (NCBI taxonomy): Eukaryota > Viridiplantae > Streptophyta > Pinopsida > Pinales > Pinaceae > Pinus > Pinus albicaulis. The sequence continues at coordinate 1,404,034,827 of CM076570.1, forward strand.
TCATTATTAGGCTTATTATAGATTTTTCTAGAATTTTTTCCTTGGACATGTTGCTAACCTTACAAAGACCACACAAAATAATAAACTTCTACTGATGAATTCCTCTCATGGAAATGGTCATAGATAAATAACTTACTTAACTCAGTAGAATTCCAAAAATAATATCTAATATAATGCACTAAAAAAACCTCTTATATTTAAATTTTAAAAAACTAAAAAATTAAATAAATCATAAATAACAACTTAAAATAGAATTTTCAATATATTATTTAATTGTTGCATTAACCTAGAAGTAGAATGCTACAATTGCTATACATGATTTCCTGAATCATCAACGTGATGGTTATTTTGCAGGGCATTCCAAACTATCAATTGAATAGTCAACAGCTATATCCAAATCAAAATTAAATTACAAATACAGTACTCTACGAGCTGCCACCAAAAATTTTAACCCAGCAAACAAGATTGGCGAAGGAGGCTTTGGTTCGGTTTATAAGGTGATATCCGAATTCCTTTTATCCTACAAAGAGTTATGAAATACGAAGAGTAAATTGAGTAATATAGAGGACATGTTGACAGGGAATTTTACCAAATGGCAACGAAGTTGCGGTGAAGAAATTATTTACAGAGAAAGAACAGAGTGTGAACAACTTCTTCAACAAAGTGACTCTGATAAGCAATGTTCAACATAGAAATCTCGTCAAACTGCTTGGATGTTGTGTGGATACCACAGATATACTCTTGGTTTATGAATAATTTTCCCAAATGTAAGAGCGGCTATTGAGCAAACATTTCTCTGGAGTGGCAGTTGAGGTTTAAAATTATATTAGGAGTTGCTGCTAGGCTAGTTTATTTTGATTAAGAATCAGATATTCGCATTATCCATAGAGACATAAAAGTTAGCAATATTTTATTGGACCAACATTTCAAACCCAAAATTGAAGATTTTGGATTAATTAGATACTTTGCTGAAGATCAAACTCATCTTGACACCACAGTTGTTGGAAACAGGTGAGAATAAATTAATAAAAAATGAAAATTGTTTTTTGGTAGTTTATTTAGTCTTCAATTTTGACTTGATTGACAAAAATGGCTTGAATCTAACAAAAAAATCAAAAAAATTAGCAGTAGGAAATGTTTGAATCCAGTATTTAATGGTGGAAATAGATTCAACGCCATTAAAAACTTTCGGGGCATCCAAAATCTTGAAGTTTGACAGCTATAAAGTGGATTTTCAAAAATTCCTGTCGGAGTTAAATGTAGCAGTAGGAATGTTTGAATGGAGTTTTTAATGATGGAAATGGATTCAGCAGGATCAGAAACCTCTGGGGCACCCAAAATCTTGAAGTTTGACAGCTATAACATGGATTTACAAAAATTTCTGCCTGATTTTATCAAAAGATTGTAAAAGAAAATGGCTATCTTTCAGATATCTTGGCCATTTGCAAGGCGTAAGTTCATGCAAAGGTGGCCATTTGCAAGGCATAAGTTCATGCAAAGGTGATTATCTGGCACCTGACAAGAATTTCTCAACACAGAGGTGCCATAGAAAGAAGTTAACATCTCAGGGTGTGCTATTGCTCCAAATTCACACCCTGCATATTACATAAATTCAGAAATGCCCAGCTCCTTTAGAAACATGGAATCTGTAAAACAACAGACAAAAGAATAATACTATTTATTTCTTAAATACAAGAGGTCTAAAAGACTTTACAGTATAATAGTCCATGTTAATCTCTTTTTCCTTCTCTTAAAGAAAGGAGACTATCAAATGCAACACTGAAAATCTCCTTTCTTGAAGATAAAAAGGACATACAAAGGAAAGAGGAGAGTCAAAATACAGCAAATTTATGATCAGAAAATAATTAAACAAAAATTATGACCATCAATAGCTCAAACAACAAAATCTTCAATCACTTATACCAATAGATTATAAAACGAGGTTTACAAAGTCTTAACTCAGAGTCTGTGTTTAGATAACGTGCCATTGGGCAGTCACAAGTTACATAATGATATTATGGGCAATATATAAGCAACTTTTGTCCAGGCAATATTTTCTGCATCTCACTTAAAATGTGCACAGAACCGTTCACATAAACTTTAAAGTTTAAATGAATTAACATATAATAAAACCTTGTCATATTTCATGCTTTGCTTTAACCATAGAAGGCTGAGTATTTATCAGTTCTTAATTAAATAAGTTAACGAAAAAGTTCTACTGGATATTCTGTGCTTTTAAACAGTTAACAGATAATATCTCAACCAAACTTTCAAAGACTAGATACAGCCTTATAGAAGAAAAAACAGTCTAAAGACAAAAAGGTCATTTGTCCCTATCATTATGATTCATTAGTAGATCCAATAAAAGGCAAAATATACATCAAACGACAAATTATGATTACAACAACCTTCTAAGCATGATTGAAGAAAAATATACCGTCAATTTTGAAGAAATTATTTCTTTCTGGATATACTACAATCATTATGTTCATGACATTATTCAGGTCAGAATTAGTCCCAATGTGAAAGCTGAAAATCGGCACACCTACAGTAATTAACCGAAGCCATTAAAACACTTATTGTTAGTGAATTAAGAAGGATCCATATTCACCAGTATGAAAAGGAACACATCCCCTGTATGAAAGGGAACACATACCCTTATTTTCGTTGGAGATAAGAAGACACCTAGAAAGCATCCCTGGTCATCCATTTATTGCCTAGGAACTATCCCTGTGACATTCCCTACAAAAAACAGGGCAGCCAGAATATCCCCATTCTCTGATTTCCCCCCTAAAGCAGTTTGGAACAGTAACTGTTCGATGATCTAGTGCAGATCTTTGACATATCATCACCACAATTGTGGATAAAAACTAAGTAGAGAGAAAAAGGTAAGCAACTCAGAAAAAACATGTTATTAAGAGTTAGCAGACTCAAAGAACCTGTTTGATATGCTAAATGAGAGGAGTGACTCCAAAGAAACTTGTCACTAAGTTACCAAACTTGAAGAACCAATTTTATATGATAAATGAGATCCATCAAAAAGCCATTGATGGGACTGTACAAGACGTTATAGAGAAGGGTCAGAAATGGTATTAAGTGGTAGTTAATCTGAGAGGAAAGGATACTAAGGAGATATGCAAATTCTCAAGCTAAAGCAATCCCAAAGATTCCAGGGTCAGGGGAACATTGATTTGGTTATAACAAGTACAGGCAAGAGGTTCACAAAGCCATAGTAGGGCTAAGCGAAAGAATGATTCATTATTAGGCTTATTATAGATTTTTCTAGAATGTTTTCCTTGAACCTGTTGCTAACCTTACAAAGACCACACAAAATAATAAACTTCTACTGATGAGAGAAAAATCATGTGCTCCAAATCTGTGACACTTCCTTTCAAATATCCTGCTACACATGCTTTCTAGACAATCTCGGCACAATATTTCTTCTTGTTTTTTGATAATGGAAACTGTGCCCATCCTGAACATTTTCTTGTCATTCAACACATCTTCAGCACTTAGTTATTGTTGTGCACTTATTTTTTGATCTTGAAGCATATAATAAGAGTGTTTTCCTGCTGCATATATGGAAATGTCACCAACTACATTAGTCCCAAGGTCAAATGAATGGGTTCAATGATCCATCTGTTCTTGATTTTAGTGTTATCTTCCATATTGTTGAATTTTCCTTATATCCCAGATCTAGTCTATGTCTATACAAGATCAGAAACACACTGAAGTTACTCAATTACAAGCACTTTGCATAGTGGAAATATAACAATGTTAAATCAATTATGCACACAGATCCATTTGGCCCAAATATTGAATTTTAGTATTCCATTAACACCTTGGACCTGTTGGATGAATGCACATCAAGGACATGGCATAAGGCCCCTTCCAGTCACTTATGAAGCACTTAGTTGTTAAGGTGGTGCAGTAAATTAATACCATACACTATATGACTGGTTCTGCTCCATTTAAAAGGTCTTCAGATAATATGTAGACTACTGACAGAAGGAGATGCCACAGACCTAAGGATGTAATTGCAAAAGCTTTATCTTGTACAAGAGTTGTCTTTTACTGCAATAAATATCTGGTATTTTTTCTGAGAGAGACAACAGCTTTCACGTGATCCCTAAGCAACTGGACCGGTAATACAACAGTGGTGACTGTGACCATAGAGGAAGAAATTTCTCTATCAAAGCATTATGTTGCAGGAAACCACCTTTTGCGCAAATTAAATCTGCTGCAAGTTGATTAAGTGTTGAGGGCATTTGATGCCTTCAATGGAAAATTTCTCTGAGATTTTGTATCACTGGCTTATAAAGATCAATTTTGTCATATGACTATTTATGGAAGCCAATCTTCACAGTTGACTTGATGGATTCCCCTATTTATGTACCAATTCAAAAACAATTTCACTGATATTGCCTCTTTTGGATCACTGCTGCCTGTTCTTTGTAAATACAATCTTTGATTTCAAAAATGTAACAAACGTTAAGCTTTTTTGTGAGTTGATCACCTGTGTGGTTTGGTAATATGCTGTGAATTTTTAATATAAGGTATTTGTCTATTGTGCATTTTATAAAACATTGGTTTAGATTTACTACAATGCACCAACTGGTTCAAAACCTAAACAAATTTTCAATCCCATTATATAAAACATTGGTTCAGCTTTACTACAATACATTCTGGCTTATGACTTCAACTCTTTTGCAATCTAAACCGGGTTGCTTCTGTAAAGATATTTTAATTTTTTAAAAATTTGGCAAGTGTAGACCTTCCAAGTGAGAATGAGAAACATAAAATTAAATTAAGTATAATTTTTTTATGTTAGAATGAGAATGTGAGTGCTTAATAAACACAAAATTAAATTAAATTAAGGTTGAATGAGAATGCTTAATGAAAATAAACATAAAATTAAATTAAGTGTAGACCTTCTGTGTAAGAATGGGAATGTGAGTGCTTAATAAATATAAACATGGAATTACATTTGAACCTTGAACTTGGTCATCTCAAAATTAAAGTCCTTAAAATCATATTTGGCGATTGTAGAATTTGGTCATCTCAAAATCAAAATCCATAAAATCATGTGTCCCAATGACCATCTCAATTGTACACTCACCATGTTAGAAGTGCCAGGTGAAGGAGACAGTGCAATTCAACTGGACAGTTTCCATCTTAAAAGTGCCATGTGAAGGGGGCAGTGCAATTGATATCCACCTTTCCAAAAAGTAGCATGTGATGGTATTGGTCACTTCTGTCCCTGTGGGATATGATGGTTGCAGTAGCTTTTTTTGAATACTGTCTAGTGTCTGTGCTCAGTTTTTTCCACTCAGGAGACCTGTGCTCTTGAAAGCAGGTGATTATACAAGTCTGAATTAAATTTTGCTGACAGATTCTCATCTATTCCCCCAAATTTCGTGGTGAGCACTGCATTGTAGTTAAGTTAATCTCGTCTTAGATTGACTGATATTTTACCAGGGGCTAGTTCAGTTCACTTGACTATTTTGTATGTTAAGTCATCCCTTTGGCATCCTCTTGGCTTTGATATGGAGGTGGGCTATTCAATTTCACCAATGGCATTTTCTGTTATCAAATTTTGGCAATCCAGATACGATCTACTCATTTGGATAAACTCTTAAATTATAACAAGATTTAGCATTTTTGCCTCTCTAGAGTGGGAAGGGGCCAAGTTGTTGAAGATTAGCATTTTTACCTCTCCAGAGTGGGAAGGGGCCAAGTTGTTGAAGATCCGAGAAGGTAGTTACTAGTTAGCAGTAATGATAGTGATAAAGATGAAAAACTGAAGTTCAGTCAGTACTCAAGGCGGGTATAAAGATGGTTGTCCTTTCTCATGCCACAGTACAAACTATACTAGTTTGGTACCAAACCAGTCCACCAGTCCAGGTTGGTGGCCAGTTTGACCCCTGGCCCTATCCAACTGGCCAGTTTGATTGGTTCCAGTTCAGTCTGAGCCAATTTTTAAAACTATGGTACGTGCAAATGGTTTAACCATCTAAGAATTCCCCAGTTGATTCTGTGGTGCTCTGTTTTCCCTTCTCTACAAGTTGCAAATATAATATCCCTATTTTCCATTACACGAAGCCTTCTAATATTAACGATTTTTATACAAACGTTTCTTCTCTTCTTTTATGTTTGCATTTACCAATTACAAAATTAACAGTTCATTTTTTTTTATCACAGCAAGCTTCTTCTTGTAGATGACGAGGACAAAGGAAGATGGCTGAAGACACTAGAGTGTAGACAAAGAGTAAGACCATAGACAGCTAGAGCCCAGTTCATTAAGTTGTATATTGCATTGACTTAGAGAGTTAGAAACCTTAAATGCCCTCAAATATGAATATAGAGTATGGCAGAGTCCAAGTAGCAGTTGCAGATCAATTAAAAAAATCTAGGCTTTAGGACCTATCCAAAAATCTGGACTTTGGAGCATGGACAACTCTTCCCTAAGCAACCAGACCCAAGCAGGTTTGATTTTGTTGTTTTTGTTGTTTGATACGATTATCAGCTCTGTTTTGATTTTGCATAGCACTGATTACCCAAAGTGCTATCTGATAATCCAATTTTAAATTTGAGTGTAATGCTTAACTATGGCTGGACAAAAGTGACTTTCATCTTGTCATCCTCTGACGTAATAGAAATATATTTCAGTGGAGGAAAGCATGTATCCCAAATCTTCCAGGAGAATGTGCCAGTTTACACATTAAAACATCTGTAGATATGCTTTACACCAAACAACCAAAAGCAGATATGGGCATAACGCACAAGGGGATGACCATGCCTAGCTGCACCTGCAACATCCTAGGCTAGGATATGGCTGAAGCTATCCAAAAAAAACTCCACTTCTGGTCCAGAAGCATTTGCAATAAGTCTGTCTAATTTTTTGCATGTGCTCAAAGGGGATTGGAAATGATCATATAAAAAAAGCTAGCCACATATGATTGCCAGTTTCCAGTGCCAATTGGAAAACCAGCCCTCATCTGGCACGAAACTTGTATTACTAGATTCTTCTTGGCAACATCAAATGTTAGAACTTCCACAAGTACTTCCAATTTCCTCTGAGGATCACACAGCCAGACCGTCTCAGCCCTGGGTACTCCCCCAATGACATTGTCAGGTAGTGCAATTGCACCTCAGCAAGTGAAATGGCAGCAGAACCTTCTTCCATCTCCTCTAATTCTAATGTATTACCTAATGATGAATAGTAATTTTTATTTTTGTTATTAAATTGTACTTTCTTGCTGATATCTTTATTCTTTAGTTTTCAGCATGGCATTCCCACAATATATTGTTACCAGTTGTACATTTTAGTCCCACTGACCCACTTTTTCCATAATTTGTGGACATGGGCAAAATCATCTATCTAGTCTTATCTTATCTTATATGATAAAAACAGAACACAAAACATAAATTGATTTATGCAACCTCAATTATTAGAGAGCTTTGAGTTTCCTATAAAAATATGTGAACATTGATTTGCCAGTATAATCATTATGCAGTTTTTGCATAGTTTGTATATGCTCTGAGAGGTTTGAGTTTCCTATAAAAAGATGTTAACATTGATTTTCCAGTATAACCATTATGCAGTTTGTGCATAGTGTGTATATGCTCTGAGAGGATTGAGAATGACCATACATAATGCATTTCTTAAACAAAATAACCAAAGGCATCCAGCAGCTAAGTTATTCAATGTCTAATTATTAAAGATGTGTATCAACAGATGCAAACTCTATAGTATGTTGCATATGTTACTTATGCTTGCAGATCGCAAATGTTGTTTTATATTTTCTATGGACATAATGATAAAGATGATTAGATATGATAGATTTTAGGTTGACTAATGCCAAAATATTTTGATTATATTACTGAAATTAGCTCTACAATGCTTACATTCTGTGTTTGATCAAGTGGTATCCAAAATCGATTCCTTCCATTACTGTAAAAAAATTGATTATATCTACAAGTACATATATCATAGGAATTTACATTAAATGATAGGGACATGTCCTCTGAAGCAATTGCGATGAGGTGAGGTAAGTTGTGAGTTGCAACATAAAATATATATAATAGGAATTTACATTAAATGATAGGGACATGTCCTCTAAAGCATAAACCAACTTACTCAGCAGATGCAGAGGATTTGATTTTATGATGGTAGCTAAAATATTTTCTCTTAGCTCCAATTTTCTTTACCAGAAATGGACAGCATGTAAATGTTTTCCCGTACCATGTTGGAAAAATTGAAGTTGGTATCAAATCATGAAACTGGCAAGGTAGCTTTCATACTAAAGTCAATTTTCTTTTGCAGAAATACAATCATGCCAAACTCAATCCCTTATTTGATTATGATATGGAACTCACTGGTCCATTCTAAGAAACGTTTTCAGTCAGTTTGGATCGATATGTAGTTTTTTCACTCTCAGATAACAGGGAGTTGGACTCAATAGAGATGCAAATTATCGAAACATCCGATTACTTATATATGTTGGGGAATCAAAGTCCATCATTTGCTCAAAGTGAACACGAACTTAGAAATTAGAAGAATAAGGGCATGCAACCATTAGTTCCCACTATACAAAAAAACACATGCAATCAACACCAAATGGCTACTACAAAAGGTAAGCAGTGTCAGGAGAAACCCTTCACCCATCTAAAGACAACAATCTGTTAGACAAAGACCCAGATCTACTTAGTAAATTTTTCGAAATCTTGTCTTACACCCAGTGCTTTGGACTACAGAACAAAGGGGAGTATTGTTAGACGTGGAACAAAATCTCTACCATAGGATAATGTCACTGCAGTAAACAATCATGTTCATGTGGATTTCAAGGAAAACTGATTATCTATTTAGAGTCTGGTATCAGGAGAAACCCATCACTTATCTGAAAGAAAAAAATCTATTACACTAAGAACCAGGTCTATTTAGTAAATTTTTCAAAATCTTGCCTCACACCCTGTGCTTTGGGCTAACTAAACAGAGGAGTTGTTAGATTTGGGAACAAAATCTCTAACATAATACGTCACTGCAGTAAAATAGGATAACAACAAGCAGTAATATAGGAACACCTCTAGTTTCATCAAATACATAGCGAAACCAATTCTGGCCAAACATGCCATTTCAGAAAAAGGTAACAAATCCCTACAAGAACATAATCAGACAATGGTACACAACGACCTGGCCCGATGCAAGAAATAAGGTTGACAGCTTGATTTGAAAACCTCTCTTCATGTGTTGGTAAATTTAGCAGTCGCAGTTGTCGGCTGCGATGAGGTGAGGTAAGTTGTGAGTTGCAACATAAAAGCAAAAGAAAAGACAAAGTTAGGGGCAAAAGAATGGTATTCGAGCTCTTAAAATGAGCACACCATATTCCATTTTGGAATTCCGTTACAGAGAAAGTGATTAAACCTTCCAACTAGAAAACACCATCAAATTTTTTTGCATTTGGATAGACAAAAGGAAAAGGAAACTTTAGTTGACAAAGGCAAAGAATATATAAATGAAAATTAAAATACACTGTTTCAATAGATGTAACAAGAAAAATTTATAAACTTCAAACCCGTTACTTTCTTCACACCATGTTTGAATCAGAGTAGGAGAACCAGAATCCGCAGCGAGGTTATTAGAAGCAGTAAAAAGTATAAAGGGGAATATCTAACTGTCAACACCGCTACTGTCTTCACACCATGTCTGAATCAGAGTAGGAAAACCAGAATCCGCAACAGCGGGGTTATTAGAAGCAGTGGTGGCAGCGATGGCGGCCCAGGGTCTTGAAACCCATGGTCCAGCCCCATCTGTCAGGAGGAGGAGGAAAGAAAGATCCAGGAGCAATGGGCCAAGACAAACTGGGCCAACCAGGGGCAAACTAGGGGCAAGAGCAGCAACAGCAGCATTCCATGTTGGGTTTGGAAAATTCCACCCATATGACCAAGCACCTCCAAAAAAACGAAGCCCCAACAACCCTATTCACCAGACGCCTCTTATCCAGACCCAGAAGAAGACTCCATTGTCGACTCCAGTCCAGATGCAAGCTTTACCCTGCAGCCATACGGCATATTGGGGGCAAAAGTAGTTCCAAAACCCTCCAGCCTAACAAAATCGAGGCGAATACCAACCAAAATTGTCCAGACCATAAAAATTGGAGGTGAATCCAACGTTTTATGTTTTATGCGCTCTTTCTTTTTTTGGGCTAAAGCATAATAATTATTTATTTTTAAAATAATTTTGGGGCTAATTATACAAACTTTACAAAAGAGGGTTTATATAAAAAATTCGCCCCTCTAAAATCTAAAACCCCTTAAATTTCGCCTTTGGGCTAAAATTCGCCCTTAAAATTTTCCCTGTAGAGCATCAAATACCACATTGCTCTCTTCCCCGACATACTCTATGTCAAAATCATGCTTCTCGATTTTTCTTACCCACTTTGTTTGCTTCTCCAGAGTTGTTTCTATTAAAAACAACCAAGTAAGACCGTATGACTGGCCAAGAAGAACTTATTCCCCACCAAGTATTCCCCGAATTTGGCTAATGCATGCATGATTGCCAACATATTTTTTATCATAGATGGGGTATAACCTCTCATTAGGGAGCAGCTTCCTGCTCTCAAAGGCTATAGGATTCCCACCTTGCATCAAGACTGCACCAATACCTTCACCTGATGCATCACATTCTAGAAAAAAAGGTTGAGAAAAGTTAGGCAAAACCAAAACATGACAACTACTCACTGCCTCTTTGAGCTTATCAAAAGCCCTCTACACTGTAGGTGTCCAATGGAAAGCTCTCTTCTTTGTCAATTCTATAAGTGGTGCTGCTAGTTGTGAAAACCCTTTCACAAACTTTCGGTAATAAGTGCATATGCCCAAAAACCCTTTGAGTTTTGTAACATTCCTGGGCTCAGGCCAATCTCTGATAGCCTAGATCTTCTCCTCATGTACCCTCAGTCCATCTACTCCTATGATGTGCCCCAAATACAACATCTCCGTGAGGCCAAATTCACATTTGGAGAGCTTCGCATAGAATTGCTGCTCCTTGAGGATATGTAAAACTATCTCAATATGCTACAAGTGCTCCTCCCAAGTGCGGCTATAGATAAGAATATCATCAAAGAAGACCAATATAAACTTTCTCAAATGACCACAGAAGATGTGGTTCATGCAGGATTGGAATGTTGCTGGGGCATTGGTCAATCCAAAGGGCATTACCAGAAACTAAAAATTCCCATAGTGACATCTGAACGCTATCTTGGGGATCGTGAAAATTCACCATCCGCCTAAATTTATATGTATAATAAATGGGTGAATCCCCATGATACATAGGAAAAATGGAAGGCGATTTTATTAATAATATAATATGTATATATAATTTTTTTGGCGAATCTCTCACGAGATTATATTATCTTGTAAAATCATGGCGAATCACTAGTACAAATGGCGAATTACTAGTACGAAATGGTGAATCGTTGTCTAGTGGAGTTCGAGGTGTTGGTTCCAATGAAGATACAATAGTTGAGCCAGGAGTTGAAGGAAGCAAACCACGGAGACCAAGCATGGCACATGGTGACTAGTGAGGGAAGTAGTTCTCGTGCAATTTGGAAAACGAATTCTAGTTATGCTAAGCGTAGTGTTGTTGCTCATGCTACTGCTAGCACTGATATTAAGGTTGGAGAGGAGTTTGAGGAAGCATGGAAGGTAGCAGTCATGGAGAATTACAAAGAGAACCCCATGATGGGCTCCATTTTTCCCTTTGGTATTTGGGTCTGCAAGATCTTCTGTCCATTGGAAAAACAATTAACCGTTCAACCAACAATCAACTTGATTGAGTTGATTAGGTACGAGTCAACTCAAACTAATATTCAAAACTATGCTTTGCACTATCCCGTATTTATCACACTAATGATACACAACATTGTGCATTTGCACCCAACTCTCATGCATGCACACAAAATTTTCATCAACATCTATAACCTTTACCAAGTGAGAATCAATGAACAATTTGCACCAAAGTTTGTTATAGTGTTGAAAGTTCATAAGAAATTTAGATCCATGGTACCTTCAATAAATTTTGAGATAACCTCCACAAATTTGACCACAATAGAGAAAACTTGTGATAAATTTTAAACCTACAAAAATTAAGATTCATGTTCCTAGGAATGATCATAAGTAGTTGACATATAGGTAGAGTTTTGAGCCTTGACACATTGATAATGCAATGGCTTAGGTCAAAACTCACACATTGAAAAGTCATCAATGAAGAGAAGACAAGATCATTATGAATTACACATACTCCAAACTTCCTACCAAATTCTACTTAGTTGTCTGCAACTCAGCTATGCATAATCTTATAGTAAATACAAATTCCACAAAGCCTTCTTCACATAGCTAATAAATGGCCATTGGAAGAGCACCCCTTATATAATAGTAATAGTAGCAATCAATAGATTATTTCATATTGAACTTCATAGCCATAGCACTCCTATGTATTGTATGATGTATTCAACTTGCATTATCAAATATAGATAAATTCATACTTTTGATTGATACATGTAAATCATACTTGTGCACAATGTTGAATGCAATACCAATCAAGGAGTAAAGTCAGTTTGATGTGTAATGATCTCTAAAATAATTAAGAAAGTTAGTAATGCATCACAACTTTCACGTTTGAAAAAATTATAAAGCCTTCATGCAAATCCATTGTTGTTATAGTTCCTTCTCTCAACAATGTTCCACATAAGCATGGAAAATCAAGTAATATTAAAATGCATTTATAATACTTTGAAGCAATTAATGCTTATGGTGTCTTTTAATACCGAGTTATTACTCTGCCCTAGTTGTAATTTATGCAACTAGATTGTACTCAATCCTTACAAAGAAATTTAAGAGAGGATAGTTAGAAACTAGGGCTCAATATATTATAAGCATTCTTGCCTTGGTCGATGATATAGAATGCATATAAAACAAACGAGATCTGGGTAAAGCACGAATGTGGCAATCCTGTTGTACACAATAAATGGCATTGAGTTTGACATAAGATATTGTCTTTTACCAGTGTTTTATGATAGATTAGTGCAACTTAAAAGCTATAAGATGTTATAACTTTAATATATCTAAATTTTACCTGAAGAGATAGTTAGAAATACACAGATTTTACAAACAATAATTTTGCAAAGAAATCTGAATACTGAATTAACACACAAGTATGCCTCAAATAAAAGCATCTATAAAACCTTTTTCCTAAAAGAAATTCATCAGTTTGAAATTTTGAATATTTATCCATGATCTTTAGATTGTAAGAGTATATATAGTTTATATACCAGATTGCTTAAATTAAAGATTAGCTTACCATATGCATTACAGTGCATAGATAGAAACAGAGATGGTTTCCAAAAAAAAGCACCCATAAAGGCAACAAAATTCATAGGAGACACTTATTTCACTTCTTCGATGTTGGTCTTTGATGATCACTTCCACATTCATCCTCATGCACCTCAAGAGATGCAAGTACCACTCTGCCCCTGCAAATAGATCAATGAAGTGAAAATTACAATTAAAACATTCTATATTTTTACAAAGAGTTACAACACACATTCACAAGAACGACACCAAGCCTTCTCCATTAAGCATTTCCATGCTAGTGAAAAATGTATACATAGGGCATAAAACACTATTATCAGAAGTAAATCCTATATAAAGATGATAAAAACTAAACCCAACTAAACATTTCCATTTATTGGAACTACCCATCATCAAAAGTAAGTAAAACCAATCTACAAATTTATGATTAACTTATAAGCATGATATGTCACAGAGGCAAATTTTCTTAATAGAAGGTGCCTTGCCACTCGAAGGATCACAAAAACTGAAGTAGAATATGAGACTAAATAATTATTTCAACAGTTTGTCATTGACAAAGATTTTATTTAACTTCCACATTATTGTCTAATAAAGTCTATTATTTAATAACACGGTAGTATTAATATGTAAATATCACATTTTAGAATACTATTCTACTAACATCTTATTCTATTTCGTATTATTACGATATTGTCGAGTCTCAGAGCCAGCCAACAATTCCAGCCCACCTTCTTGTCTAAATTTTAGGGGATGCCAACTTTCACAGGAAAAACAGAGTCTTTATAAACAATACTGAAATATCACTAGAACATCACACAAGAGCCTTGACACTTGTGTGCATAATCAATAATGTTAAAATAAATAATCTTTCCAAGAAAAACCAATTCAGATCCCCTGCATCCCAATCTAATCTTAAAAACAATTGCCACAATTTAAAAATATGTGGAGGTTCAATGCTAGTTATAAAAAGTGTTTGACTGCAATATTGTTTCCAAATCAAGTGCCCATCAGAGAACCTCTCTCTATATTCCTCTAGGTCCCACAGCTTCCTCCACTCCAGATATCCTTCACATATCAATGTGTCAAACTGTGATTTTATTGGCATAGAATTGGGGTTGTTTTGTAGCCAGTCAGCGATAATTGCTACCAAAGCAAAACAAGCACTCTCCCGTGCAACACGTTCACTTCGTTGGTCAGTTAAAGCAAAAAATAATTCAGTTGATAGCTTCATTTGTCCATCTCTTCTAACTTGTACTTTATGTTCCCAACTACTAATGGTAAATTTGTCATCTCCAAAGTCTACCCAGACATGTTCAAAGCTACATTGGAATCAATCTCATTGACCTACAACAGATAAACAGATATTGATATCAATATCTACCAGATATTGCAAGAGATAGTTAAACACAAATGAAGCAACAAACAACAAGGTTCTATCAGTTTCTAAATTGATGTTGAAGTAAATTCAATACTTGAAAATAATCCATATCTAGAAGCATTGAACTGTAATCAAAAGTATTCAATCCAAACAAAATATCTCAAACACTCACGAGTCGTGCCAAACTAAGTAACACGCATCCAAACTTGTTTGTAGCACCAAATGAAGCACTCAAAATTGACAAAAACAGTACAAGCACCCATCAGTATTACACCAATACTTTTCGCTATGGTATGAATAATGTGACATGGTTATAAGGGAAGAAAACATCAAGAGACGAGTTGTATATCACTAGGTAAGGCCCATGAAAGGAACGTTGGTCAACATACCTTGTGCTACATGCAAGATACACAACAAACCTTTACCCTTGTCTTCTATTAATTAACTGTGCTACAGCTAATGCACACAACCACCATTAGCAGACAATTAAATGCTTGGAAAAAACTAGTTAATAATTCCAAAGGGTCAAAGATTATGAAAATACAATGCATCGATTTGAATGTAGAAATTAAGTGAACCCAATTTTAAGCTACTGAGTGCTATTTACGAGAGTCAAATAAGGAAGTATATAACATAATAAAGGTATGCAAAAATTTCAATATTTGAATCACCTATCTGGATGATGCAGATGGATGACCCACGTGATATATCATCATCATGAAGTGAATACCAGGGGGTGTTGTTTGGCTAGCTGTCCAATGTAGGAGAAAAGTTCTCTTATAGGGTTACCCATTTTGGTGGGTGACAAGGTCAAATCCAAAACTATGGGATTAGGGGTTACCCCTTATTGGCCAAACCAAAACTATAAAATCATAAATCTCTGAGGATGAGCAAGGGAAGGCTCAAACAACCTATGACCCTTTACAAACAATGAAAAATGGGTGAAATTTTTCAAAAAGAGAAAAGCTCCTCAAGCTCAAAAGCCCCAGCTTCCCCAGCAGTTGGCCCTAGCTTGACTCCAGAGAAGCCTGTTACATTTGTCACAGAAAAATAGTTTGTTGGTTCCTCTCAAATCACCTCCTAATGAGGAGGTGGGGGCTTGTTGTAACCAACCTACCCAAAAAATCTTGGGACAACCTAATAAATTTTTCTTATTCTAAGTTTATTTGAATTCTTTCGATGACCCAATCGTTGTTTGCATGGTTCACCTTGTTTTTTATTTGATAAGAACTTATTTAACCTTGCTTTGGATTTGATGACAATATAGCTCATGGATCTTGTAGCCTTGATAATCACCCTTTGAAATCACACGATTTTATTTGTTCTGATCATTGTTGAGGTGACTTTTTTAAATATTTTGTATAACAAGACATATTTAAAAAAAAAAAGGGCAATTCCTACGAAAATAAAAAGAGAAGTTACATGCCAAATAGGGCAATGACAACTAGAGACAAGGCAATGACAGGAAGAAAATATATTAAAAAAGAGCAGAGATATTTCTCCATTGAAAATTTTGAAAGATTTCAAACTGTAACTGTTGTCTCCTTGTTGATATTTTCAATTATAAGTTATAACAGTAAGTATAATCACCATGAAAAATATTATCTTTAGATTCACTTTAAAGCCCACAAATATCTAATCTTACAAAACATATATGATAACTAATTCAACCTAGCCCACTGTTTATAGATCCAGAGATGATTTATAGCTTTGAAGAATGCTTCCCTCTGACAATCCAACTAGCAAAACGATTGAACCAAAATAAGAGGTCACTATAGGAGCAGGAAGGCACTTTTATAGTTGCTAAATCAAGGCAGAAAAGATTTGAAATCCATACATAAGAGTTGGTAAACATCTAATATTTATTCCAGATTTACCCAATTAAAGGAAAAACTGTGCATAGCAGTCCTTAATCATAAATTTTCATGCTAAATAAAATTAAGGGAACATAGATATTTTGCTATAGGTTGAGATCAATTCAGAAAGAAAAAGAAATATAATGGCTTCCTTGAAGGAATGCTTGGGTTGCCAGCTCATTTGCATCCATCACATCAGCTTCTACTCCACCTGTTAGCTGTCCTGGGTAAGCTTGTCCATAAAGACTCACTATGTGAATTATACATCAAAATTAGCAAAAAACAGGTGTATGAAAATTCGTGCCCAACATTATAAGTATCCTTCCATCATGATATTACCATATTTGATTTGGAAATTTCATTAGTAGTGTCAAATCTCTTAAATTCCAATCAGTTTAAATGTATCAAAAAATAAATATGGTGGGATTCATTCCATATTAATAATTACTCTGCTCTACCCTGCAAGGCACATAAATAGGTCCTGTTTAAATCAGAATTGCATTTTCCAATTTCCTTTCCTTCTCAGAGATTTAATGTAAACACCTAGTACATAATTACAAATTATCCCTAGTATCTACATAGATTAGAAGCATCTTATGATTAACCAATAGTAAAATCACTAATGTTATATTTCACAACTCAATTAGCTATTCCTTTGTAGCCTTTCCCAAAAACAATTTTGTCCCACTCAAGTTACATTTCACAACTCAATTAGCTATTCCTTTGTATCCTTTCCTATCCTCACACGAGATAATTACTTGTGGTTCTTTGATATGTTTTTATAAACACTGAGTAATGCCATCAAGTCATTCAGTTTTCTCCTTTCTGAAATTCATTTCACCCTGCAATTGTTTTCCTACTCAACTGAGCCCTAATAAGCTGCCTGTCAATTCCAACAGTCTCATTTCTCTGCCAGACCAATTATATTTAACGTTAATTGGTGTATGTTTATCCATATATGGCTCTTGTTGGATCTGGATGAGCTCTCTTTTGCATTATCATACTCCCCCTTGCTAGTTGATTATAATTGAGTGAGCTTGGTTTTCATCTTTGGAATTCCAATAATCTAACTGTTCTAAAGGATATGCCCTATATCTATGATATTTTAGAACAAGGACTTGCAATTTTGTCCTTCAACAATACTTTTGTTGTTACAAGCTATATTTTTCATAGGGTCTTCTAGAAATGTCCTTACATAGTGACAAGAGTCAAGACTACTACCTTGTGACACAAGTTAAGGCATCATCAATAGCTCATACAATACTAAATAACTTCCACATTCAGTGTGTTTAGTGAATTCACACATCTTCCCATACAACAAAGTTTCAATTCTAGAGATCATTGTCCTTAGGGCTTCATAATAGTTGCCTTATACTAGTGACTTAATTCTTCAAACATCACTGTACTTGGGCCTTTCAACAGTCCACAAGTGCTCTTTAACAACCATTCATTAACAAACAAACCAATCTATTAGAGAAACATACCTTGTTTCTCAACTTCCCCTTATCCTTCTTGTTCTTGGTTTTGTGTTCTTTCTTCAGAAACCGGACCTCTGATTAGGGCACGTTGTAACCATTGTTACAGTCCTGCTAACTCAGCCTCCACTGCTCAAGAGACTATGGCTGCCCTTCTTCTATCAATTCTTTCCATATGTTGGGTTATAAGACACCTTCTAGACTATTGTTGCAACATTTTGGTCCTCAAAAGGATACCTACAACAGTTCAGTTTCCCACAAATATTAGCAAAGAGATTCCTCCGCGGATGCAACACAGAATTACTTGTGATGTTTCACACTTTGGATGATCTTCAAACTCCTGCTCCAGCTCTTTTAGGAACAACGTTCCAACCTAGTAGACTTCCTCTACGAACCAAGCACCCTTGCAACCTTTTTAACAGTCTCTCTCTACCTTCGGCCCTCTCTGAAAGCCTTGTTGTACCCAAGCATTTATGCAGCCTGCTAACCTGCATTCAAACCAAGCACAAGAACCCTACAACAACCCTATTGCAACTTGGTCCTACACTAGATTATCTCTATATTTTCGGACCTAAATTTATTCAAGGTGTCCCACAACTTGGCTGACCTTTCCAATCAATCTTCATCAGTCAACATAACTTCATTGTCATAAATAATCCTTACCTCTAGCTGCTATCCTGCTCCTTCAATATTGCCAACTCATAGGGTCTTCAACTAGTTGCCCCAAATCATTGATATGTTGCTCCAAATCATAGAACTATGGTTTTTAGTTCTGCCTTCATACATTCCAATAATCTAATTGTTCTAAAGGATCTTCCCTATATCTCTGATATTTTAGAACAAGGACTTGCAATTTTGTCCTTCAACAATACTTTTGTTGTTACAAGCTATATTGTTCATAGGGTCTTCTATAAATGTCCTTACATAGTGACAAGAGTCAAGACTACTACCTTGTCACACAATTTAAGGCATCATCAATAGCTCATACAATACTAAATAACTTCCACATTCAGTGTGCTTAGTGAATTCACACATCTTCCCATACAAAAAAGTTTGAATTCTAGAGATCATTGTCCTTAGGGCTTCATAATAGTTGTCTTCTAATAGTGACTTAATTCTTCAAACATCATTGTACTTGGGCCTTTCAACAGTCCACAAGTGCTCTTTAACAACCATTGTTTAACAAACAAACCAATCTATTAGAGAAACATACCTTACTTCTCAACTTCCCCTCATCCTTCTTGTTTTTGGTTTTGTTTTCTTGCTTCAAAAACCAGACCTCTGATTAGGGCATGTTGTAACCACTGCTACAGTCCTGCCAACTCAGCCTCCATTGCTCAAGAGACTGTGGCTGCCCTTCTTCTATCAAGTCTTTCCATACACCAGAAGTTTATGCCTGTCAGCAAAGTACTTGTAGTTTGTAAGTCAATCAAGGTTTACCATTCATTCAAGTCTGCTCCCCAAAAAGTAGGTTTCACACAATTCTAAGGATTTCATGGGCAAAAGTCTTCCTCTTGTTTTCAGAACTAATTAATATAACTTACTCTTATCCCCAAAATAAGTGTTTCTTTGTCTCAAGGATATTAATTTCTCAGTGATCCATGAATCTAGTGGATTCCATAAGCACAAAACGTTAGTGGATTCCCTGTTAAGCCTGATTGCTGCTTTCTCCCATACATACACACATTTATCATATATACAAGTGCATTTCTAGTGCATTAGTGCTACAATTTTAATTTATTTATGAGAAGTTAACAAACTTGAAAAAGCAAAGAAAGTTTCGAATGTGAAATATGTGAAATAGTAAATTTTGTCGCTCATTTTTCCTATAAAATCTTCTTGTAATTCACACGATATTGAAATAATAAATTTCTCATAAATGTTTATATTTTATCTCACTGTGGTTATATGCTTTTCCATGTTAAAAAAGCATTATATTTGACATGTCAAGTGTGAAATCAGAATATACATCATATTGTCCATACAGGCTCATAAAATAACAGTGTTGTGTCTATCTTGTAGAAAGTTTTTCTAACCTATCACTACATTAGTACATAGTACTTTCATCCTAGGCACCTGAAATATGGTTTTTGAAAAGAGACTATGGCAATGTGCTGCCTGCATGAAGACTCTGTGCCAAACATATCAGATCAAATCTAAAAAATTGAATAGGAAAAACCTTGCATTGGAACAGGTCTCTGACAAAAGCAGTGACCTCAGAACATCATCTGAGTTCCAGCTGTGATGATTTTACTAACATGGAGGACTAAAATTTCTCTACTGTAGCACATGGTATTCCGTTTTTAATATGTCCCAATTTCAGTTCTTTGAACTCATTGCCAGAGGAGCAGTAGTGTTTGTAAATTCAGCAGAGGTTGGATGTTCTAGATGTGATAGCTCTCTAAGGGTCCTTTTCAAAAGGGATTTGTGGAATCTGTTATCAGGAGAGGTGGAAAAAGAAACATATTTTCTAGTAGGATTGTAAGCCTGTACATTCTTTAGACAAAAAGTTGAGAACAAGAATTGCATATTTGATTGAGATGGCAGTATTTTTTGAAGATGCACTGTGGTCTAAAAGAGAACATATCAGTCATGCCATTGTAGCTGGCCATCTAGGTGAATGTTTAATTGTTATTTATTCATTAACCTCATGTTTCACAAAGTTGATCTTTGTATATAGGACTGTTGGTTGTGTTGTGCATATATTGACAACTATCATTTTTAGTTCAATAATATTTTTTAGACATAGATACAACTGAAATGATCTAGTGAGATTCTGAATTATCAGTATTAGTAGGCTATTGCATGTTGGACTAAGGATGGTGGAGGCATGAGTTGTATATTGTATGATATATTGCTTGATCTGATTGGAAGGTGTGCATGCATTGTTTACACCTTAGGTTCATTTTTCAAGAAGGCAGTATCTGACTCAAATGCACTAGTCGAAGAAAAGGAGCTGGATGCATTGATTGCATATTTACGTGCAACAGATGCAGATATTGGAAGGTATGCGTTCTTGCTTTGGAAATCATCACCCTTTCCCTTACTGTGCTTTGTGTGAAGTTTTATGAGATGTCTTTTGCCAGCTTTGCAGATTATCTTGAATTTGTTATGTTGTTAATAGTTGTTTGGCTGATAGTTGAAGTTGTTGGGTTTTTACAAGTGAATATTCAAGTAATTTTATGTGTTTGTGCCAAGGTTACATAAAAATTGGTTTTAATTTTATTGAGAAAAACTGCTTTGCAATCACTCGCTAATTTTTCACTCACTAATGTTGTGATTTCTTACCAAATTCTGTGTTATGTTGAATGTTATTTTCAAAAGTTTTGATCTTGATTTCTATCTAGGGTCATGGCATATATAATTTCAATAATTTAATTGGATCAATCGTTCATTCTTCTGCGAAATGGAACATTATATCCTATTATTGACAATGGTATTTTCAAGAGACTGTGGTTGGCCTTCTTCTATCAAGTCTTTCCATACATTGGGTTATAAGACACCTTCTAGCCTATTGTTGCACCCTTTTGGTCCTCAAAAGGATACCTACAGCAGTTCAATTTCCGACAAATATTTGCAAATATATTCCTCCACGAATGCAACACAGAATTACTTGTGATGTTTCACACTTTGGATGTTCTTCAAACTCCTGCTCCAGATCTTTTAGGAACAACGTTCCAACCTAGTAGACTTCCTCTACGAACCAAGCACCCTTGCAACCTTCTTAACAGTCTCTATCCACCTTCGGCCCTCTCTGAAAGCCTTGCTCTACCCAGGAATTTATGCAGCCTGCTAACCTGCATTCAAAATAAGCACAAGAACCCTACAACAACCCTGTTGCAACTTGGTCCTACACTAGAATATCTCTAGATTTTCGGACCTAAATTTATTCAAGGTGTCCCACAACTTGAATGACCTTTCCAGTCAATATTTATCAGTCAACATAGCTTCATTGTCATAAATAATCCTTACCTCTAGCTGCTATCCTGCTCCTTCAAGATTTCCAACTCATAGGGTCTTCAGCTAGTTGCCCCAAATCATTGATATGCTGCTCCAAATCACAGAACTAGGGTTTTTAGTTATGCCTTCATACAGTCCAATAATCTAACTGTTCTAAAGGATCTGCCCTATATCTCTGATATTTTAGAACAAGGACTTGCAATTTTGTTCTTCAAAAATACTTTTGTTGTTACAAGCTATATTGTTCATAGGGTCTTCCAGAGATGTCCTTACATAGTGACAAAAGTCAAGATTCAAGACTACTACTTTGTCACACAAGTTAAGGCATCATCAATAGCTCATACAATACTAAATAACTTCCACATTCAGTGTGCTTAGTGAATTCACACATCTTCCCATACAACAAAGTTTCAATTCTAGAGATCATTGTCCTGACTCCTTAGGGCTTCATAATAGTTGCCTTCTAATAGTGACTTAATTCTTCAAACATCACTGTACTTGGGCCTTTCAACAGTCCACAAGTGCTCTTTAACAACCATTCATTAACAAACAAACCAATCTATTAGAGAAACATACCTTTTTTCTCAACTTCCCCTTATCTTTCTTGTTCTTGGTTTTGTGTTCTTTCTTCAGAAACCAGACCTCTGATTAGGGCACGTTGTAACCACTGTTACAGTCCTGCCAACTCAGCCTCCAGTGCTCAAGAGAATGTGGCTGCCCTTCTTCTATCAAGTCTTTCTATACACCAGAATTTTATGCCTGTCAGCGAAGTACTTGTAATTCGTAAGTCAATCAGGGTTTTCCATTCATTCAAGTCTGCTCCAAAAAAAGTAGGTTTCACACAATTCTAAGGATTTCATGGGAAAAAGTCTTCCTCTTGTTTTCAGAACTAATTAATATAATTTACTCTTATCCCCAAAATAAGTGTTTCTTTGTCTCAAGGATATTAATTTCTCAGTGATCCATGAATCTAGTGGATTCCATGAGCACAAAACATTAGTGGATTCCATGTTAAGCCTAATTGCTACTTTCTTCCATAAATACACACATTTATCATATATAAAAGTGAATTTCTAGTGCATTAGTGCTACAATTTTAATTTATTTATGAGAAGTTAACAAACTTGAAAAAGCAAAGAAAGTTTTGAATGTGAAATATGTGAAATAGTAAATTTTGTCACTCATTTTCCCTATAAAATCTTCTTATAATTCACACGATATTGAAATAAGAAATTTCTCATAAATGTTTATATTTTATCTCACTGTGGTTATATGCTTTTCCATGTTAAAAAAGCATTATATTTGACATGTCAAGTGTGAAATCAAAATATACATCATACTGTCCATACAGGCTCATAAAATAACAGTACTGTGGCTATCCTGTAGAAAGTTTTTCTAACCTATCACTACATTAGTACATAGTACATTCATCCTAGGCACCTGAGATATATTTTTTGAAAAGAGACTATGGAAATGTGCTGCCTGCATGAAGACTCTGTGCAAAACATATCAGATCAAATCTAAAAAATTGAACAAGAAAAACCTTGCATTGGAACAGGTCTTTGACAGAAGCAGTGACCTGAGAACATCATCTGAGTTCCAGCTGTGATGATTTTACTAACATGGAGGACTAAAATTTCTCTACTGTAGCACATGGTCTCACGTTTTTAATATGTCCCAATTGCAGTTCTTTGAACTCATTGCCAGAGGAGCATTAGTGTTTGTAAATTCAGCAGAGGTTGGATGTTCTAGATGTGATAGCTCTCAAAGGGTCCTTTTCAAAAAGGATTTATGGAATCTATTATCAGGAGAGGTGGCAAAATAAATGTATTTTCTAACAGGATTGTAAGCCCGTACATTCTTTAGACAGAAAGTTGAGAACAAGAATTGCATATTTGATTGAGATGGCAGTATTTTTTGAAGATGCAATGTGGTCTAAAAGAGAACATATGAGTCATGCCGTTATAGTTGGCTATCTAAGTGAATTTTTAATTTTTCTTTATTCATTAACCTCATGTTTCACAAAGTTGATCTTTTTATATAGGACTATTGGTGGTGTTGTGCATATATTGACAACTATCATTTTTAGTTCAATAATTTTTTTTAGACATAGATACAACTTAAATGATCTAGTGAGATTTTGAATTATCAGTACTAATAGCCTATTTCATGTTGGACTAAGGATGGTGGAGGCATGAGTTGTATATTGTATGATATATTGCTTGATCTGATTAGAAGGTGTGCATGCATTGTTTACACCTTAGGTTCATTTTTCAAGAAGGCAATATCTGACTCAAATGCACCAGTTGAAGAAAAGGCGTTGGATGCATTGACTGCATATTTACGTGCAGCAGATGCAGATATTGGAAGGTATGCATTCTTTCTTTGGCAATCATCACCCTTTCCCTTACTGTGCTTTGTGTGAAGTTTTATGAGATGACTGTCGCCAGCTTTGCAGATTATCTTGAATTTTTTATGTTGTTAATAGTTGTTTGGCTGATAGTTGAAGTTGTTGAGTTTTTACAAGTGAATATTCAAGTAATTTTATGTGTTTGTGCCAAGGTTACATAAAAATTGGTTTTAATTTTATTGAGAAAAACTGCTTTGCAATCACTCGCTAATGTTTCACTCACTAATGTTGTGATTTATTACCAAATTCTGTGTTATGTTGAATGTTATTTTCAAAAGTTTTGATCTTGATTTCTATCTAGGTCATGGCATATATAATTTCAATAATTTAATTTGATCAATCGCTCATTCTTCTGCGAAATGGAACACTATATCCTATTATTGACAATGGTATTTTCAAGAGACTGTGGTTGCCCTTCTTCTATCAAGTCTTTCCATAAGTTGGGTTATAAGACACCTTATAGCCTATTGTTGCACCCTTTTGGTCCTCAAAAGGATACCTATAGCAGTTAAGTTTCCCACAAAGATTTTCAAAGATATTCCTCCATGGATGAAACACAGAATTACTTGTGATGTTTCACACTTTGGATGATCTTCAAACTCCTGCTCCAGCTCTTTTAGGAACAACGTTCCAACCTAGAAGACTTCCTCTACAAACCAAGCACCCTTGCAACCTTCTTAACATTCTCTATCTACCTTTGGCCCTCTCTGAAAGCCTTGCTCTACCCAGGTATTTATGCAGCCTGCTAACCTACATTCAAACCAAGCACAAGAACCCTACAACAGCCCTGTTGCAACTTGGTCCTACACTAGATTATCTCTAGATTTTCGGACCTAAATTTATTCAAGGAGAAGAGATAAGGATGGCTTAACAGCTTGGCCCTATGATACTTTTCATCATTTCATATCAGAGATACAAACGCAACTTCTTGGTCCAGATATTAGGCTCTCAACTCAGATGCTTTTCCTCTAACATATGCCAAACTAATATAAAAAAAGACAAAGACAAAAACCTCGATAATGCTTGCTAAGAGACATGGTGATAGGAAAAAAAACAGCTTTGATAACCCTTATTACATGTAATACTCATACCTATTAACCTACTAACATAGAAGATCAAAGGGTAACAGTTCTGACATATGTTTTCGTATTCAATCAAACTAGTATGAAACCAATGTAATTGAGAGCTGCAGTCGAAGCTTATGGGAGACCTTTGATGGAAAGTGTCAACATTTTTTATTTCTAGCAATTGTGAGCTTAAAAGAAGGCTGGAAAAAGTGTAAAATTATGGATTTTAGCTTACCTCTTGCAAATCACCCACAGAGCACTTGCATTCACCACTGACCAGCACTATTCACCAGCATTCACCAGCGATCCAGCACACTTTGAAGCATTCAGATTGGAAAATTTATTAAAAAATAATAATTACAGAGCGTTGTTAGGCTCGTTGAAGCAATCACAAGCACACTGAAAGCATTCGGACTCAGCAAATTTACAAAAAAAATATTATAATTACAGTTGCAACCCAACACCACTGTCCAAACTCCTCCTCACTATCCAAAATCCTCCTCGCGGGTTTAGCTCCATGGCACTGGGGAAATGGACCATCTTGGTACTCTAAATCCCTTTCCGGGAAACTACCGTCTCCCTAAACGAAACCAGATCTTGATTCTTGTCAATGCGTGCAGCATCATCGGTCTAAACGAAACCAGATCTTGATTCTTGTCAATGCGTGCAGCGTCATCGGTCAATGTGTGCAACATCATCGGAACCAGGGTCCAGAGCTTGTAAGTTGTTTCCCTGAGCGTTGTTGCACCTCCAACAGCTCCTTTCAAGCTCCAACCAAGTCCAACAGGGTGAATCACTCCAATCCTTCCCTCGACCCAGTAAATTTCGGCAAATGCATTCAAATTTTTATTGCGCCTCCAACTTCCAAGCCCCAATCAGTAAAAATGGGGGCGACTCACTCGAATCCCTCCCCCAAATCTAGTAAATCGAGGCGAATGCTGCTCCAAACCAGAAAAATCGGGAGGCGAATTTCATGTTTTCAATTTTATCAGCATTTATTTTGGTGGGCTATTACTTAATAATTAATTATTTTTAAAATATTTATAGGGCTAATTTTATAAAACTATAGAAAATGGGTTTTATATAAAAAATTCGCCCTATTAAAATTTTAAAACCCTTAAAATTCGCCTTTGGGCTAAAATTCGCCCCTAAAATTTTCCCTGGGTTTGGTTCCATATCAGCAAGTATCGAATGAATGGGGAAGGCAAGAAATTGCGACCAATCCATTATGGTTCATTTACCATATTGGAGAAGATTGGGAATAACGCTTTCCAACTCGATTTGCCTGTATACATGCAAATGTACTCAGTCGTGAATGTCAAAAATCTGAAGCTTTATGAACCACCATTAATCAGGGAAAATTTTAGGGGCGAATTTTAGCCCAAAGGCGAATTTTAAGGGATTTTAAATTTTAATAGGGCGAATTTTTTATATAAAACCCATTTTCTATAGATTTATAAAATTAGCCCAATAATTATTTTAAAAATAATTAATTATTAAATATTAGCCTACCAAAAAAAATGTGCATAAAACTGAAACAATCGAATTCGCCCTTGATTTTCTTTGTTGGAGAAGATTTCAATGACATTCGCCTGGATTTACAAGGTTGGAGGCAAGGGTTGGAGTGATTCGCCCCATTTTTTCACTGGTTCACTGGTTCACTGAGGTGGTTAGGGCTTGGAAGGGGCATGGAAGTTGAATGTTGGTCCTTGGACGGATGTGCATAGGCTCGTCGATCTTCTTGCTGGTTGAGCGAGGGTAATGGCTTACTTAGAATATCAAATCTTCCATTATTGAGAAATGGCGCACACATTCGAGAGCCTGATAATGTCGACTATATCATCGAGCTATTTTATTAATGGGACTCTCCAAGGAGACCCGACTGTCGTTCTGGATTCGATGACAACAATAAAAGATGCCATCAATGCAGATTACCTTCAGCGTACCTAGTGTTCTCCATGTAGCTGGGGTTTGCCATGTTGTGTGCAGGATCGTTGAGGGAAAAAAAGAGGATGAACATAATGCTCACCAACATCAAACTGCAAACCGGTTCCTTCATCCAAATCCTGACCATGCAAACCATAATATTAAGAGATAATGCACATCAGGGACTTGTTTAGAGGCTTTGGAATAGTTATTGTATATATTTTTTAAATGGAGAGAGTTGGGGTTTCTGCTGCTTCATTCCATGTGGGTTCTATATTTTTATTCTATATTCTGGCTTTTACAGCTGTTGAAACCTGGAGGCCATGGCCTTCCAAATTCAACACAACAAAATTTGCAGATGTATCCATGGGAAATGAATTTGGGAGCTCACATAGATATGAAGGCTCCTCAGAATTTGTCCACATGAGATACCACAATGGTCCTGTGCTCAAGCCTCACAAAAAATATCACCATTCACACAATCTGGTATGGCAACTGGACTTTCAATAACAAGAGGATCATAAAGGATTTCTTGCTTGCCCTCTCAGACAACAATAGAAGCGTCAGGAGCAGCAAAACCCCCTCTGTTGCAGAATGGTGGAGGAATGTGCAGCTTTACGCAGACCAGACTAGGTCCAACATCAGCAAGAATATTGTGGTGGGATTTGAAGTGAATGATCGCTATTACTCTCATGGAAAGTCACTCACTCGCCTCTCTATCCAGGCTGTGATTAAGAGTGCAATAATAGCCTTTCGCCATCCCTTGCCCATTGATCCCAAGACTGGTCTCTATCTCTTGCTCACTTCTACTGATGTAGCAGTCCAGGATTTATGTAGGGCAGTTTGTGGGTTTCATTATTTTACCTTCCCTTCCACTGTAGGGTATACCCTTCCCTATGCCTGGGTAGGGCACTCTGGAACACAGTGCCCAGATGTCTGTGCATACCCTTTCTCAATCCCTTCATACATGACTGGTATGCAGCCCTTCAAGTCCCCTAATAGTAACGTTGGTGAGGATGGCATGATCAGTGTTATTGCCTATGAACTCTCAGATCTTTCATCCAATCCATTCTAGTGAGGTGAATAGAGAGTGATGTTTGTGTGCAGGAGATTGATGATGGTCATTGTGGGTATGTACATTACGGCTACTTAGATTGATATTAAGATGAATAGAGATTCCTCTATTGCCTGTGAATCAATGTGGATTATCACTTATCATGTAGATATTTTCTTCCTCTTTAGATTTTTTGTTAACCTGATCGATGTTCAGATAGATAGAGTCTCCTCTGTTACCTGTGAATCAATGTGGATTATTACCTGTGAATTAATGTATGTGGATTATCATTTATCATGTAAATTTTTTCTTCTTTTGGTCTTATTCAGTTTGTTTAATTGGAATTGCAAGCCTGGCTCCCTGTGAGTGACAACCATAACTCATTAACTCATAACTCACCACCATGTGAATATATATGGTATCATTCTTTTGCAGTTTATTTAATGGATTGGAATTGCAAGCCTGGTTTTAATGGATTGGAATTGCAAGCCTGGTTTTCTATGAGTGACTGACAACCATAACTCATAACTCACCACCATGTGAATATATATGGTATCTTTCTTCTGCAGTTTATTTAATGGATTGGAATTGCAAGCCTAGTTCTCTGTGAGTGAGTGATAACCATAACTCATAACTCACAACTATGTGAATATGTAATATTATAAAGTAATCAACCCTACTTTTGAAAACCATAATTATCAACCATCTGTAATACATTGTGAAGGTAACATGCAATAGGAAATAAACCGGGTTACCTGTATTACAAATAAAAAACCCATTCACACTCTTACACTAGTGCACATCCTCCATACAGAGTTTAAATGTTGTTGGGCATGCTTTATTCAAAGTGCGGAAATTTTGTTGGGCATGCTTTATTCAAAGAGAAGTTTATCATTATGATGGTGGGGTGAGATTTATGGTTTTCATCCATAGTGTTAAATTTTACCATTATGATGGTGGGGTGAGATTTATGGTTTCCATCCATAGTGTTATATTTTACCATTATGATGGTGGGTAGAGATTTATGGTTTTCATCCCGAGCTGACTGTGGATTGGTGTGTATTTATGGCATTTTTTATTCAATTTCAAATGTTGTCAGTATTTATCATTACATCATAGTCGAGAATTTGTGTGAAATCTAATTCAAAGATATCTCATATTAGCATTTATGGGGATTGCCTGTTATGTCTTGTAGATGGGGGATGTCCCTTGATGTCCTCATTTCCAAGGGTATGTCATGGGGATATTTCCATATTGAACCTTGTGAAATAGGGTTGTTTTGAAGGCTACATGTAAATGTGGACACTAGAATATTTCCTGATCCTATCACTATATATAGCAAGGTTCCCTTTCAAAGCACCACCTTCCAAACTATGAAAAGTGCTCAGAGTTTTATTTATTTTTTAATTTGGTTAATTAATTTTATTAAACTGTAACATTATGCAGGTTGCATTCTCTTCTCCATAAGTCTAAAACCATGAAGCCTTTATCCCATTCAATATTCTGCAACTGGAAACTTTCATGAGTTACATCAAATGGGAAATATAAGTAGCAACAAACAGTTTTGGAGTTTGTAATAAGGTCTGAGCATGGAATAATGGAGTGTAATAACAAGTGCATTAACAAGTGAATGGAATAACAAGTGCATTAAGAAAGCAAGTGGAATGAAAGTACTGTTGACTAGGGACAATTTTGGAAGAGCTTGTATGCATAACCACTTGGTGCATAGGTTTTTTCGTACTACTTAAATTAGCTGAATTTACATCAGCAAAAGATATTTCAACAATAAAGGGCAAAGACGAACTATCTAAAATACAACCTTACTCTTCCCTTTTCATATTGTTTGGAATAAAAGGTGCAATAAGCATGGTTGGACTAACAATCAGCTGAATTTACAGGGAAAAGGAAGAACACGGTCAAAGAGACCGTGACAGTGAAATACAAAGGATTAGAGGTTAATCAAAAGATTAAAGATTAAATCAAAGGTTAATGATAAGGAAAGCAGGGTTAAAGGACAAAGATCAGAGATAAAAGGCAGAATAAAAGAGAAAACAACAAGACAGACAGCAAGAGACAAATCCAAGTTTTAAAAATACTAAATAGAGCTTAAGGGACATATCAAAGGCAAACTAACACAGAAGACAGATTCAAATGCTAGAGAAAAATAACAATTACTTCTCATAAACACTTTGGACACCTACAACCTCATTTCATTTCAATAAAGGCAACAATAGTTATTGAAACAGTCATAGATATTTCCCAACTACTCAGAAGTTATTGTGAAGTTAATAAAAATCATTAAAAGTCAAACATTTCCTAAAGTTAGCTCAGAATTTAAGTTAGAAGTTATTATTACAGTGAGTCAGCCACAGGTATTTTGCCTTGGGCCTTGCATCGTCTGAAAGGTCAAAATACATTCTTTGTGATAAATACAAATCTAAAACCCTAGCTTAGTGCAACCTCCTCATTTTGCAGATAAATACTGCATGTATTATTTAGTTTTAGTGTTGGTTGGTTGATTGGTGGTTGTTGAGCTAGTTGATAAGCTGCTAGGCTAGATTTGATAAAACTCTGAGCTGCAAAGATTATTTCTTTGGAGTAATGTAAATATTTTGGACATCAGTAATACAAGCACGTTCACAGGATTCTTGAGCTATGTTAATGGTTAAGATTTATGGTTAAGATTCAATTTTATGGTTAACTGTTCTCTGATACCACTTGGCCATCTCTGATACCACTTGATCCAAAATATTTTGCTTTGAGATGTATTAAATAATTACATGTAAAATTGCATGTTAACAATGAAAAAAGGCATAACCATAAGAAGAGAGAAGCACATAAAATCATGCAAAGAAGACAAGGAATTGATATCGGAGTTCGTCTAGGAGGGACTACGTCTATGGTCCCTGCTCAATCAATGGGGAGGCCCTCTTTCATTAAGTGGCAAACAAAATTAAAGTATAATCATTAATGTAAAATTACACCCTTATACCTCCATAGTTGAAAGTGCTCAAAAATTGTAGACCTCTGATGAAGAAATGGATAGCATCATTGGATTCGTGGTATCGAGAGGTGCAGAATCCATATAAAATTTCCCTGATTCTGACGCTGGACAAATCTGGCCCCCCTGGAAATGGGCTCAGTTCATGGTTTTTATCCCCTCCTGCAAAGCACTCAAGGTTCCACTCTGTCTCGTACTCCATGCTACTCTTGTCCTGCCTGAGTGCACTTGTGAATTACAGGATTAAATAGAAAAGGTGGGCAGACTCCCCAAGGAATTCCGCTGGCTAAATTGGTTGGGATCCTTTGTTTGAGGGAGGGGGTCTGGTGTTCAAACCCTGCCCCCTCCGTAATAAGTTGGAATTGGTTTTAAACCCAACGAACATCATTTTAAATGGGCCACCGTTTATTTTTGGTGGGGGGGGCAGACCCGTATTGGGCAGCCCGCCCGGTTTTATGGTGCCAAGTGTAAAGGGTATGGGGGGCCGGCAAGGTTGACACCCCGCGCCCCACCCATTTTACATTGTATTATATTGCATACAGTGGGCAGTGGGGTCATGGAAATTTTCCCACCCATTTAAATAATATTTTTGTTACATGTCCATTGGGTAGGGCGAGTGTCATGGCCTGCCCTACCTTTTTTTTAATATTTTTTTTAATTTTATAAACCAACCACTCATTTTAGAAAATTTTGGAACATGACCGAAGGAGTGCTTTTAATCGCCCCACAATTTCACCCGAAATCTGGCCGGAGATGGCCGGAATCCGGTGGCCGAATTTCTGCAAATTTTTCGTCTCCTTAAGCTGCCACATCACCAAGTCAACCCTCAAACTTTGACTGCTTCTAACTCCTCCATACGGACTCAGAATTGAGTGTCTTCTGTGCCATTGGAATAAAAAATATGAGATCTTAAACTTGACATTGAGTTTGCCACATTTCTGACACTTTGATTTTTGAGCCTTTGTACTTAGGCCACTTGTACTTGGACCTGTATGATCCTCCTAGATCATTCCTCCCCATTGAAGATCTTTTGGACCCCCAAAAGCCTTATCAATCAACAGGAGAGTGAGGGAATTTCTCCCTCACCTTCTCCTTTTCAAGCCATTTATCTTTGCTTGGGTACATCCCTTTGAAACCAACACTGAGATATTCAACATCTCCTCATCGTGAAGTCTTGGTTCTTCGATCGAGATTGATGTTTTTTGGTAATTCATTGAAATATTCTAGTGCAAATTCATCCAATGTACGAATTGATCCTACCTCTTTAATGTCCATAATTAATGGTGGTTCATAAAGCTTCATATTTTTGACATTCACGGCCAAGTACATATGCATGTATATAGGCAAATCAAGTCAAAAATCGTTATTCCCAATCTTCTCCAATATGGTAAATGGACCATAATGGATTAGTCACAATTTCTTGCCTTCCCCCTTCATTCGATCCTTGTTGATATGGAACCACACCTTTTCACCAACTTGAAATTGATGGTTGACTCGGTGCTTATCATGTTGGGCCTTATATCAAGCCTGACTCTTCTCCAACTACTCTTGCACTGCTTGGTGAATTTTCCGTATCCGTTAGATGAACCACTGTGCTTTGTCCCTATCATCACGTCCATTGACATGTTCATCCTTTCTATAGATCATGTCGAAAGGGTCCTTTGGTAGGTAACCAAAACATGTCTCAAATGGTGAACATTGTGTAGAGGAATGCACTGCTCGATTATAGGTGTGCTGCACATATGGAAGATGCTCATCCCACAACTTGGGATTTTTTTTGCAATATCCCTGCAACAAGTGTACCACGGTATGGTTGTTTGTGGATGGAATGCCCTACTTCTCTTCAACTTGGTGTCCATCATTCACACAAGCTGGTCCAAAAATTTCCAAGGAAGCGAGAGTCTCGATCTGACACAATTGATGTGCGCAACCCAAAGTGGACACAAAAAAAATGAAAGAAAAGATAATCAGTATGCTCAGTAATGACCTGCTTTTTACAAGGCATTAATATGCACATTTTTTTAAAGCGATCTACAAAAACATACAAATAGTCGTGACCCTTTCTAGACATAGTAAAACCTCCTATAAATTCCATCGACGCACTTTCCCATGGACGACCCGTAATAGGGAGTGCTGTGTAGAGCCCGAGTTTTCTATTAGAAGGTTTTGAAACAAAACACATCACACATCCCTTTACAAATCGGGTTACATCGTTTTTCATATGAGGCCAAAAGTAAAACCTTTGTAAATGACATGAGGTTTTTTCGACACCAAAGTGACCTAATACGAGAGAGGTGTGTGCCTCTCGTATTACATGTACCCTTTCTGTTGTGGGTATGAAAATTTTTCCAAGTTGATACAACAACTTTCCCTACAAATGATAGTTTTCCACCTGTGATCCAAGAGTTATTTTTGCATATATTGCTTTAAATTCATCATCGTTAATGTATTGTTAAGCATAACTTTAAAAAGACAACTAAGCATTATGAAAAATAATAGAAGCAGCAATCTAGATGAAACTGCTGTAGAAAACCCATCCACATAAAATGACGAGCCTGTTGTAGCTTTTTCTATGAATGAAGGTATTGCAAGGGTTGGTGATCCGTATGGATAATCGTTTCCTTGCCGATTAGGTAGTGTTTCCACTTTTTCACATTTTGTACCAAAGCATTCAGTTCCTTGTCATAAGTGGGGTAATTGATGACATCCTGGGAGAACTTATCCGAATGGTAACATATCGACTTCTTTTGCTGCAACAATACAGCTCCCATGGAATACCTACTGGCATCAGTTTCGATATCAAAAGGCTATTGGAGATCAAGTAAAGTCAGGACTGGTGCGGTGTTGATTTTCTCTTTCAATGATTCAGAGGACTTTTGCTGCTTTCCTCCCAACTGAAAGGCTTATTTTATACTTGTTAGTGCATCTAAGGGTGATGAAGTAACAGAGAATTTGGCAGTGAATCTCCTCCAGTACTGTACTACACCTAAAAAATTACATTCCTTTGTTACATTGCTAGGCTTAGGCCATTTTACAATCACCTCAACTTTGGAGGGGTCTATTTTTAATTGACCATTACCGACAATATGACCTAGGTAAACCAAAGAGGTTTTCTCAAACTCACAATTTGAAAATTTGACATACAGTTCCTCCCTTTTTAATACATCAAGCAATTTCTTTACATGTCGTACATGTGCATCCCAAGTTCTACTAAATACAATAATATCATCTAAATACACAGGGACAAATTCATCAATGAAAGGCCTAAAAAGATCATTCATTACCCTCATGCATGTGTTTGGAGCGTTGCACAGTCCAAATGGCATCACCATCCATTCGAACAACCCCTATTTGGTCTTAAAGGCATTTTTCCACACGTCCTGTTGTGCAATATGACCTGGTGATAACCACTACTTAAATCAAATTTGGTGAAATAGATAGCATTCTTTAATTGATCTAAAAAATCGACAATGCGAGGGAGAGGGTATTGATTTTTCACCGTGATTTTTTTAGCGCACGTTAATTAACACACATCTTCCATGTGCCATATTTTTTGGGTACTAACACGATTGGGGAGCCGCATGGAGAAGTACTTGGCCAAATGACTCCTTGGTTCAACAATTCCTGTACTTGATTTTTGATCTCCTCCATTTCGATAGACGACATCCTGTACATACAAATGTTTGGAAATGGAGCATCATGCTGCAAATGGATCTCATGTTGGATTTCTTATTTCAGTGGCAATCCTCTGGATTTCTGAAACAACTCATCAAAGTTAGAAATAAAATCACATAATTCATTTTCATGAGCCGGATTAGATCCCCGGAAAGCATCAGATGTTTCTACATATTTTTCTATCACAACCATGAGCAAACACCCCTTGTTGGAATTCACCAATCTCTTCATCTTTCCTACACTTAAAAGACTGGCACTGATCTTGGTTTGATGAGCTCTTACAATATACTCTACCCCATCTTTTGTGATATCGTATTTCTTTTCTTGTCGAAAGAAATGAAGCTATATGAACCAACATTAATTATGGACCCCGACAAGGTAGGATCAATTCCTACAGTGGATGACTTTGCACCAAAATATCTCGATGAATTTACAGAAGACATCATTCTTGATCGAAGAACCAGGACTTAACGATGAGGAGATGTGGAATATCTATGTGTTGGTTTCAAAGAGATGCACCCAAGTAAAGCTAAATGGCTTGAAAAGGAGAACATGAGGGAGAAATTCCCTCACTTTCTTGTTTATTGATAAGGCTTTGGGGGGTCCAAAAGCTCTTCAGTGGGGAGGAATGATCCAGAAGGATCTTACAGGTCCAAGTACAAGTGGCTTAAATACAAAGGCTCAAAAATAAAAGTGTCAGAAATGTGGAAAACTCAGTGTCAAGTTGAAGATCTTGTATTTCTTGGAGAGTTTTGGACCAACTTGTGGCGAATGATGAACACCAAGTTGCAGAGAAGTATGGAATTCCATCCACAAACCGACGAACAGACAGAGGTCGTCAACCATACCATGGTACACTTTTTGCGGGGCTATTGCAGCAAACATCCCAAGTTGTGGGATGAGAATCTTCTATATGTGCAGTGTTAGACTCCTATACCAATAGGTGTCATTTTTCATGATTGACTTATTGAACTATGCAATATGTTCAAACCTTTTTCTTGTGCAAAGGTGTTCCATATTCTTAAAAAATCAAAAAATCAAAAAATTTAAAAAATGTAAAGAGGGTATACCCTAAAAGAAAAATCAAAGGGTGAAAATAATAAAATGGTCAAAAAAGTGAAAGAAATGAACCCCAAACAAAAATAGACCAGGAAAGTGTGCAAGTCTAAATGCCACTACTATTTCATTTTTTGTAATAAACAAAATTGTGTGCAGCTTGTCAAACTTTTGCCACAATTTATGAAGAGTCAAATTGTTTAAAATTGACTCATTCATTTTTCAATTTCATGTTGTAGAATAGAGAATAAATGTCTGACCAAACAGTTTAATCTTGGCAGATAAGTAGATAGGTAGAGTTAATAAAAAGGTGCTCAACAGTTTAATCTGAGCCCTTGGATGTAATAAGTGTAGAAATAGATAGATTTGCCATGTAAAAGAAAAAGAAGATTGATAAGGGTTTGCCAGTCTAAGTGCACCCTAATAAAGAAGAGAAAATGGTAGGGTAAAGTAAGTAGGGTAGGTAGATGTTGTTGCAGAATTACATGTGATAAATGATGGTTCTAAATGTGTTCAATTTTACTTTCATCACAAAGTGCAAAGGCAGATACTACATTGAAAAGGTTCACAGCAGAGCAAAGTCAGGATTATTAACTTCCCCTTCATTTTTCCCTAAAGATTTTACTAATTTCCCCTAAGTGCTAAGGAATTTGAAGATTAGAGGGGCTCAAGGCATTTCCTTGACTTTTGGAGGGACCGGACCCTCGGCCCAATAATTGAAAAAGACCTAAGTACTTGAAATTATCCATTATCATATTCATTCACCGCTAAAAACTCTTTTCCTAAATAAAATTCCATTTTACTTAGGAAAATCCTTCAATATTTCATAAAAAGCCCTCAAAATCACTTTTTATTTCTAAGTCTAAGTGATGAAAGTATAATAATGTTATTTACTTTTGAATCTTCACTTTCTTGGTTATATTTAAGTATTTTGAGTTTACATTGTCCTTTGTCATATTAACTCTAATTTATGTATTAAATCCATATGAAAATCGCCTTTTCCTATGTATATAACTCCTTTTCATACAATATTTCCAAAACCCATGTATTATAACTATTTTAGCCACAAGTATTTATTCCCACTTATTCAAATCACAAGCCCATAAATATACCCCCTTTGGCTAAAATATAACATTAATTCTATTCCCACCCCTATGGTAAGAAAATCACCATCATTTAATTATCATATAATAAAATATACGAAAAATTTTAAACATATGTATATATGTTTAAAACAGAAAAATAAACACAAAGTTTAATCAAAACCAGACTTTGAAATAAATCATCCCCGTGCATTTAACATTTCCCGACCATTTTTCCATATGAGATTAATTAATCCTTAAGATTAATTAATAATCACCCCCGCCAATCAAATCACCCCCGATGAGTTTAATTAATAGTTAAACGCGTCAGGCCCACGTCGTTAACTCCCCGCCGTCTTCTCGTCCCGGCGACCGTCCGATTACCTACTCTGAGATCAACGATCCTCACCCATTTCGCTGGCCATCCGCGTACGAAAGATAACGCGCGATGGCCAAGCGGTTTTTGAATAGTGTCGTGCTACGTGTCATCCAATGTATCACATCGTTGCCCCTCCGCTCAAAACATCTTTTCCTCATAAGCAGTGCGATAAAAACCATTTATCGCCCTTCCTATTTCATGACGTGATGGATGTACCTTGCTGACGTCAGCCAATAAAATAATAAAAAATTCCCCCCATTTGACTTTGCCGATAAAACAAAAAATTCCTGTATTTTTCATTATTTCGTACGCAGACGACGAAATACAATCTCCCTGCAAAAAAAATCGAAATTCAAAAGCTGAAGTCTGCCAACCTTGGTCTTGTCAAAGAAAATTGCAGTCAAGCATTCGAGAAATTAGTCACCCTATCCAGTACATGTGTGAAATCAGTGTCATCCTCACAAAAACAGGTATTTACCCTAGAAAATCCCACTGAACTCTGTAATAAACCTAATTTGCGTACTCTTCCACTGAAATAGAGTTAAAAATGAATTGCTAGTTCAGTTCTAAAGCCTAAGAAGTGTAATTAAATTCCCAAACTTGCAATTGCACTTGTTTCTCCCGTCAAAACTCGAATTTCCATTTTTGAATACACAAGAACCAAAAATGGAAGTTCCGGTGGCTTTAAACGTAGCACCGTTGAATGCCCCTCATAAAGAATTGGATTATTTACCTTTAGCAGATATGGACTTTCAAATTAAAGACTTGGGTCAGTGAGAATCCCCTTCGAGTATTTTGTCGTTGCAGAGACAATTATTTGAATGGTTCCGACGTAATTGGACTCTGGGAGTCCAATTTGCCCATGTACTTTCTCCCAGCAGTCTGTATTTTCCCTGAAATCATCCATCTTTTCCATGCTAATTATGATCCTAACCAAAGAGCAGCATTATCCCCAAATCATGATATCCTCTTCCCAATAACTGCTCAATCCATAAATGAGATGCTACATTTCCAGCCTAGTTAGGTCCTCAAACCTTTGCACATGACTGAATTACTTGAGAAGTCTACCCAATTGTCCCCTGAAGAGTTAAACCATCTTTGTCAAACTTTCATGCTACCACAGCATCAGCCTAAAGGACCTCCTCCTTATGGCCACACATATTTTACTGATGAAGGTAGACTCATTTTAAACATGATATCCTCAATAATGGGTTTTAACACTAGTGAGTTTGTTGACCAATTGACCCTAGAGCTATTGTCTATTTTTACCCCTGGACAACCTCCTGCTGTCAGATATGATTATGCATCTTTTATTGCTGACAAAATCCATGATCAGTTCATGAGATTTGGAAATGAGAGAGTATTTAAATATTCTTCCTTCATATATCATCTCATGATATACTATCAGTCAGAAAGTTTTCCTTTTCATATGCAGAAACTTGACGCTAAAGGAAACCCTAGATCAGTTATCTTTTGGTCTGCTATCACCCATCATTCTCCTGATTATCCTTACACCTACAGTGAGTTCATTGATATGTTTGTACATCCAGCAACCACTTTGTTAACTGGAATTTCTCCTCCTAGAATCAATAATGAAATCAAGAGAACCCTTCAACTCTCAAAACAATATAAAGTGGGAGATTGGTATTTATATCAGAACCATACTGAAATTAGGATTTATGGATGTGAATTGTGTCCTTTCAAGTTGCCCAGATATGTTCCAATGAGAATTTTTGCACTTGATTATTTCAGATAGATGAACAATTCAGATATAGTTCATTTCTGTAATGCCAAGAAGAAGGCACAACTCAGAATAAAGAGCCAATTAGGTCCCTTTGTTTGTAATTCTAGGGAGGTTGGGAGAGAAGCTGAAAGGATTTTAGAAGATTACCTCAAACTAAAAAAGAGTTTCTACTGGGCACCCTATGATCCATATAGTTTTATTTGTGACAGAAGAATGAAAAACAAATTATCTCCATATATTCATTTTAGGATGCCAGAAATTGAACAATATGAAAATACAGATGAATGGGTGGAAGGAACTTTGGTAGAGCAAGATAGTGAGCAGGTCAATATTGATAATGTAATGAAATACCTTGAGAAAATACTTGACCTGGACTCTCTTGGGCAGGTACAGACAGCAGGACCTTCTTCAGCAGGAACTTCACAACGACCTTTGCAGGAGATCAGTACAGTGGCAATAGAATCAAAAGGAAAAGAAAAGGAACCGAACATACAAATAATTGAAAAATTCACAATGATAGAGCTACCAGAAACATCTAAAGAACAAATTCAGGTACAAATCCCTCCAATTCAGATTAATGCGACAGAAATTTCCAATCTACAAACTCCTCTTAATATAGAAAAAGGGAAAAAGAGAGAAGCTGAAACATCCACCCCTGGTGATAAATCTACAGAGCAGCATGATACGAAAAGGAAGAGATTGAATCCTCTTCCAGAGGTTGAATCATTTCAAGAAATCTCTGACAACCAAAGAGAAGACAGTCAGCAAACAGGAACAGTCAGTCGAGCATCCACTACCTCATACAGGAAAGAGCTACAGAAGCAAAAGAGTATGGAAATATCTTCTTTCAAGCCTCCAGTAAAAGAAGCCTGGGACATCAAAAAGACATTTATCAATATCAAGGCCAGGAATGATCCACTGAGAATGCAAGTATATAATCAATATTTGAAAATGGCACCAAAGAATCAAGAAAGACTAATGTCAGCTTTTGACATTCAACAGGGAAAAATGTTAATGAGCCATTTTAAACCCAAGGTGCAACAACCCCAAACAGCTGCTGATTATATTAGGACAAACTTTGAAGTCCTAGCGAAGGATATCCATCCTTTAGACCAGATTGAATTACATAAGCAGACTGGGGAAATGATTTATTCCACTTTGACTGATAAAGCCATGGCAGCTCACAAGTTACAGGATTCTTTGGAAAGCACCAATACACAGTTACAGCTTGAAAAGGCTTCTTCTCAAGCTAAAGATAACAGAATAAAAACATTGGAGGAGATAATAATTGGTTTGGGTCATAATCCAAAGGATGTCAAAGGAATATAAGCTTTAATTAAAAAGAAAGATGATGGCATTGTTGCATTGAGAAAACAGTTGAAATTACCAGCCTCCAGACATCCTCAAACTGAAGAAATAATAAAAAAGAACTCTCAAGAAAAAATGATGGAGTTTCTCTTGAAAATGAATGAGCAACTAACTGAAACAGAAAAAGAGCTGGAGCAAGCACTGAAAGACAAACAATCTGCTCTTCCGACATCTACAACAGAGGAAATTACAGGTACACAGCCAACAGGTCAGCCAGCAGAATCATCACAAGTAGAAACTTCTAATTTGAGTTCAGAACAATTAGCAAAGCAAATGGATGACTTAAAAATTCAAGTAACTGAGCTTCAACACACAAAGTTACAACTTATCAATTTAGAACAGAAATATGATCTTTCAATAATGAGTGTTGCTGAAAAATCAAGAGAAATCAAGAGATTGGAAAAATTGGTTAAAGCATTAGAAAATGATCTCACATTGGAGAAGCCTTTGAGAGAAATAAATGATATTCTTTGGGATAATATTATTCAGTCAATAAAAGATATCTAGTCCTCAATCCAGATAATGTATGAACAGAATGATTTGGTCAGAGTAGCTCTAGAGGAAGTTGAGAATACACGAGCAGAATTGGGAAATAGGCCCGAGGAAGCTAATCAGCTTATTCAGTTTCTAAACACCCAAACCAGACATCAGCTCGAAGAAGTGGGTATTCAGGATAGAACTGCAACAATCTTGGAAATAAAAAAAGTTTTTACTAAAAGGACTCTTATGCAGAATTTGGAAAGAAGGTGTTTTCACATGCAGGCAGAAATAATTGATTTCAGAGAGAGGTTTGATGTTTTATTGAATAAAGGGTTTCCCAGCCCCATGATTTCAGAAGACAAAATAATGGACCTAGAAACTTATATTAATAAATTGGACATACATGCTCACAATATAGCCAATTCCTCAGCCAGTTCATCACAAGCAACATTACCCACAGGAAGAAATCTTCATGACAGATTAGAGAATTTGTTTTATTTGGAACATGAAGTAGGGCATTTGTTTCCGAATCAGCCTACTTTTTTCAGATATACCGAGGTTGATGAAACCTTAAGGAAGCTTCAACGGACAAGAATAGCAGAAGATAAATGGTGGGAAGATTTGTTGGAACTTTTGTAAAATTTATCCTTATACGAAATTTTGCACATTTACTACAGTATAAAGTATAAAAGGACAAATAAAAGTCAAAGAGTATCAATTCAGTTAAAGTGTATCAGTAAGAACAAAGAGTATCAGTGAAGCAAGTCAGTTAAAAAAAAATTACTGAAGAAGACAATGATGAGCTAAAAAATAGCACCTGCCTCCAGCACATTCTCGTAATAAGGGAACAACACAACATCGATTACTTCTTGTCTT
This sequence comes from Pinus albicaulis, assembly GCA_034641835.2. NCBI lineage: Eukaryota > Viridiplantae > Streptophyta > Pinopsida > Pinales > Pinaceae > Pinus > Pinus albicaulis. Next base: position 1,404,076,981 of record CM076570.1, read on the forward strand.
ATCCATGAGACCATTTTTCTCTATTTTTATTGTAACTTATTAGTGAGTCACTTTAGATTATATCTCGTTTTGTTGAGAGATATTTTGTATGATTTTTTGTATAAATAAGCCCTCAATTGACTTATTGAGGGTGGATTCTACTACTTTGCTATAACATTGATTTTTTGGAATAAAAGTGCTTTGGAGAAATTTCTTTGTGGCTTGCTGGATGATGATTTGAAGCTCAAGACTTTTTGCAGGATTCATGTGTCCGACTACAGTTCAATAAGTCATTTATAGCCTATGTTTTAAGTTTTATATCTGTTTATAATATCACTGTGTTTCATTTCTAAATAATTGACAAAAAAGAATAAATCATAAATTGCTTAAGTGTACTCTGATTTCAATTGTGATTATTCTAAATGTTTTCTTCTAAACTGGTTATAAACAATGAATTCTTAATTGCTCTTGTTTCGCTGGTTTAAAAATTTTGGTTACTATAGTAAAGGATTCTTAATTTCTCTTTATTTGTAATCATTCACTTTCTTTCTTTGAACATGTTGAAAGATTCTTAATTGCTTTTCATCTCTTCAAAATCCATTCCATTCACTTTAATTTCTAAAATTGTTCTCTGTTTGGCTATCTTGCCCTGCAAAGCCATCTTGTGTGTAGAAGCTTAATCCAGTAAAGCCATCCTTTCGACTCCATAGCCCAATGTTCTAAAAATATTCAATCTTGCCCTCAGTTGGCGGATTCCACCATTCAAATTCAAACAAAATTTCTTGGACTTATAACTAGCCTAAAACTTTCTAAGAACAAAGCTAAATTTTAAAGAGAGAGCCCTCTCTGGATACAGATTGGCTAGATTTTGTATCTGAAGGTTGGTTAGTGGTTAACATAGTGGCGACCATACTGGGGATCTGAATCATTTTCACTATTGTTTGCCTATAAGCTATAGACAGAGTCTGAATATCAGCCAGGTAGCTTTTGAAATGCTTTTTCTCTGCAATTTCATAGTAAATAAATGCTGCTTCAGTCTATCTCTGGTTTAGCTTAATAACTGAACTTTAGTTTCAAAAATTTAATCAGAATCTCTAGTTCAATAAATCTTTGAGAAAAATTTAATTAAAAATCTTTAATTTTTTGAAGAATTTGTCGAAGTTGTACTTTCATTTCATTTAGAAACCAAAAATCCAAAAACATAAATCATCTAGAAAAACTGGCTTCAGAAAGGATTCGTCATACCAGGTCAAATCCTAATCCTAATCCACCACCGATATTTGAAAATCCCAATCTGATTCCTAGGATTCTTAGAAGACAAGAAAGTCAAGAAAGCTCTGAAAGAGGAAGTCAAGAAAGTACTGGAAGTTCTCAACCTCTTTCTAGATCAGCATCTTGTCCTGTAAAGTGGATCTATTTTGATGAAGAGCCTTTTGATGAGCGATTCGAAACATCTTTATTTGTGAATTTTTCTGAAACTGAATTATCCAGACTAGTTCCGGACCCATTATTTCTTGAAGATTTGCAATTGAAATTTGTTTCATTTCATCTTGACAGACATTTACAAAATTCCATTCAATCTGAACAGACCTTTGAAGAAACTTCAAACACTTCTGTAATTACTGCAGTTTCCCCAAGTTCATCTACCTTTCCCCAAACTTCTCAAATACAAGCCACTCCTTCTACTCCTCCACCCACCCCTTCCAGACCATCATCACCTGTTATTCCATTACACCTTCCAATGGCCAACAGATATGCTCTGTTACAGTTACCAGGAAATCCTACTGCTTTGCCTCAAGATTATCAGAGTAAAATTACCTCTTTTGATGGTTCTAGTACTTATACAGCTCAACAACATACCAAAAGGATGACTGATTACTTTGAATTCTATGAAATTGACGTTGATGATGTCCGAATGAGAATTTTTGTTCAGAGTCTTACTGGGGAAGTCAGGACATGGTTTAGGGCTCTTGCTCCAAACAGTATTGCTGATTTACCAGCTTTATATAGGGCATTTTTTAATAGATGGGAGAAGAAGAAAGACCCTCTTCAAATCCTATCAGAATTTGAAAAATTGAGAAGAAGACCTAATGAAACAGTGCAAGATTACATCATTAGATTCAACGAAGCATACATCGTTGTTCCCCAGAACCTTAGACCCCCTCCTGATTCAGTACTGGTTAAATTCCCTGATGGACTCGACTCTGACATAGCATATTCACTTAGGGAAAGAGCCCCTCAAACCCTAGAAGAGATGCAAAGCATAGTGATTAGTGTTGAAGCTAACCTTATAGAAAAATGAGCTAGGGCTAGGGACAAAAGAAGGATGCCTATAAACGAAGAACCTTCGGCTTTTGAAAGAAAGTTGGATGCAATTATTAAAGGTATGAAAAGACTGGGAGACAGAGTAGAGAAAATCGAAAGAAATTCTTCTGGCGATGGTCAAAATGTTGTTATAAACCCAAACTTCAGAAGAAATCAAAACCAAAATCCTGGGAAAAATGTCCCTGACCAAAACATCAGGCCACCATTCCAAGAAAATTTTGTTGAAGGTTCGTCTTCTGAAGAACCAACAGAGGATGTTGAAATAAATAATGTGACTGAGAATAAAAATGAACCTGAAGTTTTCCTATCTCAAGACGATCAAGAAAATCATATTCTTGAAACATTTCAAACTCATTCAGGAGAAACTTTTGATTTTAAAGAAGGATATGACACAGCGATCTATGAAGTTCATAAACAATACAATTTGAGAAGTAGACGGATTGATGTGCCAGAGAATAGCAAACAGAAAGCTGTAAAACAAAACATCAAAGGTAAAACTAACACTCCTCCTGTACAAATTCTTTCCAGAGCAAATTCTAACCCCCATAATCCAATAATTGAAGATGTGTCTGATAACCAACCAAATAATAAACAACTTTCTAATACTTCTCCTCTTGTAGGAAACATAGAAGAATCAGTAGAAGTTAATTCAAAAACACCTTCAACTCATAATTCCACTCATGAAAAAGAGAAAAACGCTGAAGACCCAAAAAACAGAGAAAATCCAACTGTTCAAAATTCTAGAGCTCAAACAGAAAAATATTTCAATCTAGAAGCTGAAATAGGCAAACTAAAGATAGTTGTTCCATTAGCAGAATTAGCTAAACACGATGTTTATAGAAGCCAAATCAGCAGATCCCTTAACATTACTGGAATGGATGATTCAGTGAATGTTTTTGATGATCAACCCAAACTACTTTTTGGTCCTGAAGTTAATGGCAAACCTGAAAGTGGAGGAACTCCTCCATTTTATGTGAGCTTGAATGTTCATGAAAAAATACTGCATAACGCCATGCTTGATTCTGGAGCGTCCCATAATTTAATGCCAAAATTAGTGATGGAAAGATTAAACCTAGACATTACCAGACCATATAAAGATCTTTTCTCTTTTGATTCTAGTCAGGTAAGATGTTTAGGTTTGATTAAAGATTTGTGTGCTACTTTGGTACAATACCCTGCGAAATCTATTCTGTTGGATATAGTAGTTGTTGATATTCCCCCTAAATATGGTATGTTGTTGTCCAGATCCTGGGGTGCTAAACTCGGAGGATCTCTTCAATTAGATATGTCATTTGCAACTATTTCAGTATTTGGTCAGCCTAAAAGACTATATAGAGAGACCTTGATGAAATATTTAGTCAGTAGCCATTAGAAGCCTGAAAAATTCCCTGTCTATTCAGTACATTCTGATATGGACTCTTTCATCCTTTATAATGCTGAATTGGACCTTCCTAATGAACTAGAAGCACCAGAAACAGAAACTGCAACTAAATCTACTGTTCAAATTGAAGAAATTTCTGAAAACAAAGAAACATCAAACATTCAAGAGATACCAGAAAAAATTGAAAAACCAGAGCTCCCTATTATGAAACATGTTAAAACAGTTGATGAATATTATGAACATGAAATTCTGTGGCATTTAGAATTTGATGGTTCAGTAAATAAGTTAGGAGCAGGAGCTGGAATTTGGATACATAACGTTGAAAATGATCTTGCCGAAGGCCATGCTTATAGATTGAACTTTAGATGCACTAATAATATGGCAGAGTACGAAGCTCTTTTGCTAGGGCTTAAACATGTCAAGAAATTAGGAGCAATTAGAGTATCAATCATAGGAGACTCTAAGTTAATTATTCAACAAATCAACGGTGAATGTTCAACAAAAGACCCTAGATTGAAACAATACAGAGAAACAGTTGTGGAAATTCTCAACACTTTTCTACAAGCTCAACTTGCCAAAATTCCTAGAAAACAAAATTTGCATGCTCACAGTCTTGCAATGTTCGCTAGCACATGTAAATTACCTTTTCGACCTAATCATCAGTTCACAGCTGAGATTAGATATAGACCTATTATACCGGACAATCTCTTGAATTGGCAAGTGTTTGTAAATAATAGTTAGATTAATAATTTTTTGACCTTAGAAAATGAGTTCTCTAACAGTAGTATAGATGAAGACACAACAATCAATGAATCTGATCAAATGGATAAACAAGAAACAGATATTTCAGAAGAGACTGCAATTCACATGCTTCACCCAACCACATTCACTGAAAAATATATGTAGGATTTGAAACAAATGGAAATCGATGAGATTATAGAAGATGAATCTGAAATTATTAACCTAAAAGATAATCATTTACCTAAAGTATTAACTCCTTTAGAAGATCTTTTTGACTCAAATGACATTCCATTAAAACCCAAAATGGAACCGGTAAAAGCTGACATTGAAGAATACAATTTAGGAATTGAAGAAAATCCCAAGATGGTTAAGTTATCTAAATCTCTGCCAGAGGATCAAAAAGTTAAATATGTTGAACTGTTAAAAGAATTCCAGGATGTTTCTGCCTGGAGTTATGAAGATCTTAAATCATATGATACATCAATAATTCAACATACAATACCTTTGAAACCAGATCAGAAACCGTTCAAACAGAAACTTAGAAGGATCAATCTTGTTTTACTACCTTCAATTGAGAAAGAAATTAAAAGAATGTATGAAGCGGGAATTATAGCTCCTATTAGGTTCTCTGAATGGGTTTCTAATTTGGTACCAAAAAGGAAAAATACTGGAGAGATTAGACTATGTGTTGACTTGAAAAATTTAAACAAAGTTTCTTTAAAAGATAAATATCCTCTACCTAAAATGGACCATATCTTATAAAGGGTAGTTTTATCTTCAAGGATTTCTCTTCTGGATGGATTCTCAGGATATAACCAGATTCTGGTTCATCCTGATGATCAAGACAAAACAACATTTACAACACCATGGGGTACTTTTAAATATGTCAAGATGCCATTTGGACTCAAGAATGCAGGGGTTACCTTCCAAATAGCAATGGACATTGCCTTTGCCAAAGAAATTCATGATTTTCTGGTTATTTATCTAGATGATTTAACAGGTTTTTCCAAAACAGATCAGCAACATTTAGATCATCTAAGGCAAGTGTTTATAAAATATAGAAAATATGGTATTTCTTTAAATCCGAAAAAATCATTATTTGGTCTTGAAGAAGGAAAGCTCTTAGGTCACATTATTTCTAAAGATGGCATTAGAATTGATCCTGAAAGAATACAAGCCATATTGCAGATACCTCATCCCAGAAACATTAAAGAACTTCAAGCTTTCATAGGAAAGATCAATTTTTTGAGAAGATTCATTTCTAGTTTAGCTGAATTACTTAGACTGCTTACTAACATGTTAAGAAAGGATTCAAGTATTGACTCGACCGTGGAAGCCAAGCAATCATTTGAAGAAATCAAAATGGCTTTAACCAGAACACCAATTCTTACCAGTCCAAAATTTGATAGAGATTTCATTATTTTTTCGTTTGCTTCTGAACATACAGTTGCAGCTGTTTTACTACAAAAGGATGATCAAGGATGTGAAAAACCAATAGCCTTTTTTAGTAAAGCACTTAGAGATGCATCATTGAAATATAATATCATGGAGAAACAAGCTTTTGCACTTGTGAAAGCAATTAAATATTTCAGAGTTTATATATTGTATTCTCATGTGATAGCTTATGTACCTAATGCTGTCGTTAAAGACATCTTAACACAAGATGGTATTGAAGGAAAAAGAGGTAAGTGGATAGCCACCTTATTAGAATATGATATTGAAATAAAACCAACAAAACTCATAAAAGGTCAAGATTTGGCTCAACTCATGACTGAAACAAATTGCCAAGCCTTGGATATTAACGAACTGGATGACGAACAGGAGATGGCGACTCCACAAATCAGTCAAGCCTTTTTAGACTCACCTTGGTACACTGATATCATTTATGTTTTGTTAAACCTGCAAGCTCCTCCAGGGTTATCCAGAACGAAACAAAGGTTTTTGAAAATGACATCTTTAAAGTATTGTATTTTAGATGGTGCTCTTTTTTGGAAGAATCATGATGGAATTCTATTAAATTGTTTATTGAAAGATGAAGCTGACAAAGTTCTTAATGAATTTCATGCAGGATATTGTGGTGGACACCTCTACTGGAAGTCAACTGTAGATAAGATCTTGAGGGCTGGTTTTTATTGGCCAACCTTGTTTTCAGATGTTAATAAATTTGTGACTGCTTGCCATAAGTGTCAGATCTTTGAGGGCAAGAGAAAATTACTTCCTTTACCATTAAAACCAATTTCCACCGAGAGACCATTTCAACAATGGGGACTGGATTTTATTGGAGAAATCCATCCCCCTTCTTCTGGGAAACACAGATGGATCCTTACTGCCACTGATTACTTTACTAAATGGATTGAAGCAATCCCATGTAGACAAGCCAATGATTCGGTAATTATAGGGTTTTTAGAAACCAATATACTTTCAAGGTTTGGCTGTCCTGAAAAAATTATAACAGATAATGATGCTGCGTTTAAGTCTAATAAAATGATTAGTTTCTGCAATAAATATCACATCACTCTAGGCCATTCAACAGCCTATTATCCTCAGGGTAATGGACTGGCTGAATCTTCCAATAAAAGCCTCATTAATATCATTAAAAATTTATTGGAAGAAAATAAAAAGAATTGGCATAAGAAACTTACCAATGCATTATGGGCAGACAGACTTACAACTAATAAATCAATTGGGACCAGTCCATATGAATTATTTTATGGTATTGAGGCTAGATTTCCATCATCTTTAGGAATTCCTGTTATGAAGTTACTTCAGGAGGCTCAAGTAGAACCAAATGATATTCAGAGAAGAATAAACCAAACAATTCACTTGCAACAGACCAGAGAAGAAGTGTATCAACGATCCCAAGTTTTGCAGGAAAAGTTAAAGAAAATGTTTGACAAAAAGACTAAAGCAGAAGATTTTCAAATAGGAAACAAAGTTCTAAGATGGGATTCCAGAAGGGAAGATAAAGGGAAACATGGGAAATTTGATTTCTTATGGAAAGGACCTTACATCATTCACGCTTTACAAGGGAATAAGACATATTTTTTGAAGAACTTGAATGGTTCAGAAGCAGAGGAAGGACCAGTCAATGGTCGAATGCTAAAACACTACTTTGATCCTATTTACTAGGATGTTCTGAGTTTTTCTAACATGTATATATTATATCCTGTCTAATGCATCATTTTTGATTGGATGGTGAATTGCTGAAGTTGAAGCCCGAAGTGAAGGCCCTAAGCTTCAGAAGTTTTACTATCATATATATAATAAAGCCACCAGAAAAAGAAGATTACATGGTTCAGTTAAAGGCATTTTGAGGCATCTGACCTGCTGTTCTTGACTTTTCACCAGGAAAAGCCATCCCCAAGTGGAGCCAGTGTTAGAATCCTATACCAATAGGTGTCATTTTTCATGATTGACTTATTGAACTATGCAATATGTTCAAACCTTTTTCTTGTGCAAAGGTGTTCCATATTCTTAAAAAAATCAAAAAATCCAAAAATTCTAAAAAATGTAAAGAGGGTATACCCTAAAAGAAAAATCAAAGGGTGAAAAGAATAAAATGGTCAAAAAAGTGAAAGAAATGAACCCCATCAAAAAGAAAGGCCAAGGAAAGTGTGCAAGTCTAAATGCCACTACTTTTTGCTCTGATGTAATAAACAAAATTGTGTGCAGTTTGTCAAACTTTTGCCACAATTTATGAAGAGTCAAACTGTTTAAACTTGATTCATTCATTTTTCAATTTCATGTTGTAGAATAGAGAATAAATATCTGGCCAAACAGTTTAATCTTGGCAGATAAGTAGATAGGTAGAGTTAATAAAAGGAGCTCAACAGTTTAATCTGAGCCCTTGGATGTAATAAGTGTAGACTTAGATAGGTTTGCCATGTAAAAGAAAAAGAAGATTGATAAGGGTTTGCCAGTCTAAGTGCACCCTAATAAAGAAGAGAAAATGGTAGAGTAAGTAGGTAGGGTAGGTAGATGTTGTTGCAGAATTACATGTGATGAATGATGGTTCCAAATGTGTTCAATTTTACTTTCATCACAAGTGCAAAGGCAGATACTACATTGGAAAAGTTCACAGCAAAGCAAAGTCAAGATTATTAACTTCCCCTTCATTTTTCCCTAAATATTTCACTAATTTCCCCTAAGTGCTAAGGTATTTGAAAATTAAAGGGGCTCAAGGCATTTCCTTGACTTTTGGAGGGACCGGACCCTCGGCCCAATAATTGAAAAGACCTAAGTACTTGAAGTTATCCATTATCACATTCATTCACCTCTCAAAATATTTTCCTAAGTAAAATCTCATTTTACTTAGGAAAATCCTTCAATATTTCATGAAAAGCCCTCAAAATCACTTTTTATTTCTAAGTTTAAGTGATGAAAGTATAATAATGTTATTTACTTTTGAATCTTCCCTTTCTTGGTTATATTTAAGTATTTTGAGTTTACATTGTCCTTTGTCATATTAACTCTAATTTATGTATTAAATCCATATGAAAATCACCTTTTCCTATGTATATAACTCCTTTTCATATAATATTTCCAAAACCCATGTATTATAACTATTTTAGCCACAAGTATTTATTCCCACTTATTCAAATCAAAAACCCATAAATATACCCCCTTTGGCTAAAATATAACATTAATTCTATTCCCGCCCCTATGGTAAGAAAATCACCATGATTTAATTATCATATAATAAAATATACGAAAAATTTTAAACATATGTATATATGTTTAAAACAGAAAAATAAACACAAAGTTTAATTAAAACCAAACTTTGAAATAAATCATCCCCGCGCATTTAACATTTCCCAACCATTTTTCCATATGAGATTAATTAATCCTTAAGATTAATTAATAATCACCCCCGCCAATCAAATCACTCCCAATGAGTTTAATTAATAGTTAAACGCATCGGGCCCGCGTCGTTGACTCCCCGCCGTCTTCCCGTCCCGGCGACCGTCCGATTACCTGCTCTGAGATCAACTATCCTCACCCATTTTGCTGGCCATCCGCGTACGAAAGATAACGCGCGATGGCCAAGCGGTTTTTGAATAGTGCCATGCTACGTGTCATCCAATGTATCGCATCGCTGCCCCTCCGCTCAAAACAGCTTTTCCTCATAAGCGGTGCGATAAAAACCATTTACCGCCCTTCCTATTTCATGACCTGAAGGAGGTACCTTGCTGACGACAGCCAATAAAATAATAAAAAATTCCCCCCATTTGACTTTGCCTATAAAACAAAAAATTCCTGTCTTTTTCATTTTTTCGTACGTAGACGACGAAATACACTCTCCCCGCAAAAAAATTCGAAATTCAAAAGCTGAAGTCCGCCAACCTTGGTCTTGTCGAAGAAAATTGCATTCAAGCATTCGAGAAATCAGTCGCCCTATCCAGTACCTGTGTGAAATCAGTGTCATCCTCAGAAAAACAAATATTTACCCTAGAAAATCCCACTGAACTCTGTAATAAACCTAATTTTCGTACTCTTCCACTGAAACAGAGTTAAAAATGAATTGCTAGTTCAGTTCTAAATCCCGAGAAGTGTAATTAAATTCCCAAACTTGCAATTGCACTTGTTTCTCCCTTCAAAACCCGAATTTCCATTTTTGAATACACAAGAACCAAAAATGGAAGTTCCGGTGGCTTTAAACGTAGCACCGTTTAATGCCCTTCATAAAGAATTGGATTATTTACCTTTAGCAGATATGGACTTTCAAATTAAAGACTTGGGTGTCAGTGAGAATCCCCTTCGAGTATTTTGTCGCTACAGAGACAATTATTTGAATGGTTCCGACGTAATTGGAATCTGGGAGTCCAATTTTACCATGTACTTTCTCCCAGCAGTCTGTATTTTCCCTGAAATCATCCATCTTTGCCATGCTAATTATGATCCTAACCAAAGAGCAGTATTATCCCCAAATCATGATATCCTCTTCCCAATAACTGCTCAATCCATAAATGAGATGCTACATTTCCAGCCTAGTCAGGTCCTCACACCTTTGCACATGACTGACTTACTTGAGAAGTCTACCCAATTGTCCCCTGAAGAGTTAAACCGTCTTTGTCAAACTTTCATGCTGCCACAGCATCAGCCTAAAGGACCTCCTCCTTATGGCCACACCTATTTTACTGATGAAGGCAGACTCATTTTAAACATGATATCCTCAATAATGGGTTTTAACACTAGTGAGTTTGTTGACCAATTGACCCTAGTGCTATTGTCTATTTTTACCCCTGGACAGCCTCTTGCTGTCAGATATGATTTTGCATCTTTTATTGCTGACAAAATCCATGATCAATTCATGAGATTTGGAAATGAGAGAGTATTTAAATATTCTTCCTTCATATATCATCTCATGACATACTATCAGTCAGAAAGTTTTCCTTTCCATATGCAGAAACTTGATGCTAAAGGCAACCCTAGATTAGTTATCTTTTGGTCTGCTATCACCCATCATTCTCCTGATTCTCCTTACTTCTACAGTGATTTCATTGATTTTTTTGTACATCTAGCAACCACTTTGTTGACTAGAATCCCTCCTCCCAGAATCAATAATGAAATCAAGAGAACCCTTCAACTCTCAAAGCAATATAAAGTGGGAGATTGGTACTTATATCAGAACTATACTGAAATTAGGATTTATGGATGTGAATTGTGTCTTTTCAAGTTTCCCAGATATGTTCCAATGAGACTTTTTTCACTTGAGTATTTCAGATAGATGAACAATTCAGATATAGTTCATTTCTGTAATGCCAAGAAAAATGCACAACTCAGGATAAAGAGCCAATTAGGTCCCTTTGTTTGTAATTCTAGGGAGGCTGGGAAAGAAGCAGAAAGGATTTTAGAAGATTATCTCAAACTACAAAAGAGTTTCTACTGGGCACCCTATGATCCAGATAGTTTTATTTGTGACAAAAGAATGAAAAACAAATTATCTCCATACATTCATTTTAGGATGCTTTAAATTGAATAATATGAAAATACAAAGGAATGGGTGGAAGGAACTTTTGGTAGAGAAAGATAAAGAGCAGCTGAATATTGATTATGTAATGAAATACTCTGAAAAATACGAATTCGGACTCTCTTGGGCAGTACAGCACAACAGATCTTTCAACAGAACTTCACAAACGACCTTGGCAGAGATCGCATAAAGGCAATAGAATCAAATGGAAAAGAAAAAGAACCAGACATACAAATAATTGAAAAATTCACAATGACAGAGCTGCCAGAAACATCTAAAGAACAAATTTAGGTACAAATCACTTCGGTTTAGATCAATGAGACATAAATTTCCAATCTTCAAACTCCTCTTAATATGGAAAAAGGGAAAAAGAGAGAAGCTGAAAAATCTACCCCTGGTGATAGATCTACAGAGCAAGATGATACTAAAAGGTAGAGATTGAATCCTCTTCCAGAAGTTGAATCATTTCAAGAAATATCTGACCACCAAGAAAGAGAAGATAGTTAGCAAACAGGAACAGTCATTGGAGCATCCACTACCTCATATAGGAAAGAGCTACAGAAACAAAAGAGTATGGAAATATCTTCTTTCAAGCCTCCAGTAAAAGACCCCAGGGACATCAAAAAGACATTTATCAATATCAAGGCTAGGAATTATCCATTGAGAATGCAAGTATATAATCAATATTTGAAAATGGCACCAAAGAATCAAGAAAGACTAATGTCAGCTTTTGACATTCAACAGGGGAAAATGTTAATGAGCCATTTTAAACCCAAGGTGCAACAACCCCAAACAGCTGCTGATTATATTAGGACAAAATTTGAAGTCCTAGCAAAGGTTATCCATCCTTTAGACCAGATTGAATTACATAAGCAGACTGGGAAAATGATTTATTCCACTTTGACTGATAAAGCCATGGCAGCTCACAAGTTACAGGATTCTTTGGAAAACACCAATGCACAATTACAACTAGAAAAGGCTTCTTCTCAAGAAAAAGATAACAGAATAAAAACATTGGAAGAGGTAATAATTGGATTAGGTCATAATCCAAAAGATGTCAAAGGAATAGAAACTCTAATCAAGAAAAAAGATGATGACATTGCTGCATTGAGAAAACAGTTAAAATTGCCAGCCTCCAGACATCCTCAAACTGAAGAAATAATAAAGAAGAATTCTGAAGAAGAAATGATGGAGTTGCTCTTGAAAATGAATGAGCAACTGGCCGAAACAGAAAAAGAGCTAGAGCAAGCACTGAAAGATAAACAATCTGCTCTTCCAACATCCACAACAAAGGCAATTATAGGTGCACAGCCAATAGGTCAGCCAGCATAATCATCACAGGTAGACACTTCTCATTTGAGTTCAGAACAATTATCTAAGCAAATGAATGACTTGAAAATTCAAGTAACTGAACTTCAGCACACAAAGCTACAACTTATCAATTTAGAATAGAAATATGATCTTTAAAAAATGAGTATTGCTGACAAATCAAGAGAAATCAAGAGATTGGAAAAATTAGTTAAAGCATTAGAAAAGGATCTCACATTGGAGAATCCTTTGAGAGAAATAAATGATATTCTTTGGGATAATATTAGTCAGTCAATAAAAGATATCTGGTCCTCAATCCAGATAATGTACGAAGAGAATGATTTGGTCAGGGTAGCTCTAGAGGAAGTTGAGAATACACGAGCAGAATTGGGAAATATGCCTGAGGAAGCTAATCAGATTATTCAGCTTTTAAACACCCAAACCAGACAGCAGCTCAAAGAATTGGGTATTCAGGATAGAACTGCAACAATATTGGAAATAAAAAGAGTTTTTACAAAAAGGACTCTTATGTAGAATTTGGAAAGAAGGTGCTTTGACATGCAGGCAGAAATAATTTCTTTCAGAGAGAGGTTTAATGTTTTAGTGAATAAAGGGTTGCGCAGCCCCATGATTTCAGAAGACAAAATAATGGACCTGGAAACCTATGTTAGCAAATTGGAAATACATGCTCACAATATATCCAATTCCTCAGCCAGTTCATCACAAGCAACATTACCTACAGGAAGGAATCTTCATGACAGATTAGAGAATTTGTTTTATCTAGAACATGAAGTAAGGCATTTGTTTCCTAACCAGCCTAATTTCTTCAGATATACCAAGGCTGATGAAACCTTAAGGAAGCTTCAACGAACAAGAATAGCAGAAGAGAAATGGTGGGAAGATTTGTTGGAACTTTTGTAAAATTTATCCTTATACAAAATTTTGCCTATTTACTACAGTATAAAGGATAAAAGGAAAAACAAAAGTCAAAGAGTATCAGTTCAGTTAAAGTTTATCAGTAAGAACAAAGAGTATCAGTGAAGCAAGTCAGTTAAAACAAAATTACTGAAGAAGACAACGATGAGCTAAAAAATAGCACCTGCCTCCAGCACATTCTCGAAATGAGGGAACAACACAACATCATTTACTTCTTGTCTTATCCATGAGACCATTTGTCTCTATTTTTATTGTAACTTATTAGTGAGTCACCTTAGATTATATCTCGTTTTGTTAAGAGATATTTTGTATGATTTTTTGTATAAATAAGCCCTCAATCGACTTAATGAGGGTGGATTCTTCTACTTTGCTGTAGCATTGACTTTTTGGAATAAAAGTGCTTTTGGAGTAATTTCTTTGTGGCTTGCTGGATGATGATTTGAAGCTCAAGACTTTTTGTAGGATTCATGTGTCGGACTACAGTTCAATAAGTCATTTCTACCCTGTGTTTTAAGTTATATATATGTTTACTACATCACTGTGTTCCATTTCTGAATAATTGACAAAAAAGAATAAATCAGAAATTGCTTAAGTGTACTCTGATTTCAATTGTGATTATTCTAAATGTTTTCTTCTAAACTGGTTATAAACAATGAATTCTTAATTGCTCTTGTTTCGTTGGTTTAAGCATTTTGATTACTATAGTAAAGAATTCTTAATTGCTCTTTATTTTTAATCATTCACTTTATTTCTTTGAACATGTTGAAAGATTCTTAATTGCCTTTCATCCCTTCAAAAATCCATTTCATTCACTTTAATATTTAAAATTGTTCTCTGTTTGGCTATCTTGCCCTGCAAAGCCATCTTGTGTGTAAAAAATTAATCCAGTAAAGCCATCCTTTCGACTCCATAGCCCAATGGCCTAAAAATATTCAATATTGCCCTCAGTTGGCGGATTCCACCATTCAAATTCAAACCAAATCTCTTGGACTTATAACTAGCCTAAAAATTTCTAAGAACAAAGGTAAATTTTAAAGAGAGAGCCCTCTCTGGATACAGATTGGCTAGATTCTGTATCTGAAGGTTGTTTAGTGGTTACCTCAGGTTTCTTTCCTTTTCTTA